>WBMV01008861.1:338811-381473 GCA_013396655.1 Campylorhamphus procurvoides | reverse complement strand
CCCATGAGAAAGAATCCCTACAACCTGATATTTCACCCACCTGCCATGACTTTTCAAATATCATGAACTGTGGCTTGGCAACTACATAAGTCAAATCTCATAGGACTGTGGGATGCATCATCAGGTCCCACAGATTTTTAACATTCAGAGTCATTAAGACTATATTCTCTTACTTTGTTCCCCCAGTCCCTTCCTTGAGGTTCATTCACTGGAGAGGTGTGCAAAGAGAGATTGACATCAGAAACTCTGGGCAAAACAGTTGTTGAGTACCTCAGTTTTTTCCTCATTCATTGTTACCAGTTTGTTAATTGTGTTCACTGTGGGGGTAAATGCTTCATTTGACCTTCCTTTTCAGACTGACATACCTAAAGAGACTTTTCTCATTATTCTTTGTGTGTCTTGCCAAGTTCAGTTTCAGCTGTGCCTTGGCCTTCTTCACTGCATCCCTGTACAACTGGGCAGCATCTCTATACCAGCCAAGGACACCTGTCCCTGCCTCCACTGCCTGAGAATTTCCTGCTTGACCTTTAATTTGACAAGCAGATCTCGATTCATCTGTGTCAGTATCTTTCCTTCCATTCCTGATTTCTTACATGTGGGGATGGAGCACTCTTCTGCTTTATGGGAATCATGCTTAAAGGTCTGACAGCTCTGTTCTGCTCCTTTGTCCTTGAGGGCATTTTCCCAGGGGGTCCTATTCACTAGCATCTTGAAGAGCTGGAATTTTGCTTTCTTAAAGTTCAGGATTCTGAATTACTCTTCACTTGACCTGTATTCTCAGGACATGAACTCCACCAGTGTATGCGGCCCAACCTGACTCCAATCTTGGTGTCACTTTGCTTGCTTGCAAAGGTGACCAAAAGATCCTGTAACACGTTCCCTCTTACAGGGCTGTCTTTCTTGACGGTTTCTTTCACTGAAACCTTGTTCCATAAGCTACCCCACGTGACTAGACCTCAGAAATAGCAAGTTTGGTCACACAATTAGACTCCTTAACATGTGGTTCTGCTAATCAGTGGGATCTTCTATCATTCAATGCACACAATAGTTGTAGCTGGAAAGCTTGCAGAGAGCTTCTATCAATAATTAATGCCAACTGTGTGAGACATAATTACCATAATTATAGTTTTACTAATTTGCATAAAACAATTATTTATCCTTGATTTGTAGTAGAGACATTCTGAAGTATGGTGGTTAAATTGCTTTTCTGATGGTGATTTCCTAGTAAAAGATATCTAGACATTGGTTAAATATGAAATGGAAATGTTTCCATCTACAATATATGTGACAATTTCTATATAGTCTCATTCTCAGAGACTACTTAATTACCATTCTGGTACAATAGATTGAGAGAATTTTATTGTTTCCAGTGCTGACTAGATCTTTTACCTTGAAGATGCAGATTCATTTTTCCTTTGATCCAGAGGGGTCTTCTCAGTTTCAGACTGAATGTTTCATTTGTTGACTTCAAGGTTTCACTGTTCTACAGAGAGCATCAGATACAAAGATCACAAAGTCTCTACACATCAAGAAAAGGATGCTCCTCAACATAGGCATTGAGCTGCTTGCTAGTGTCAAAATTTCTCCCCTTAGGGTTTGAGAGAACTCCTCCATTTTTCTTACAGACATATATAGACACCAACCTCTTTTCAATCTAATTATAGTATTTTTTTTTTAATATGTTCACTGTTAAAAAAAAATCTCTAAGGATAAGAACTTATATATTAGCACAGAATTAAAAAAGGTGGAGGTCTCAATCCTTATTATTGCAAGGTTAAAAATAATGATTGAATTAATGTAGTCACATGCAAAGCTAATTTAAAAAAAACACACAACAAAAAAATCACAAAAAAAACAGACAAAAAAACCCTTAAAAAAAACAACAAAAAGAAATCATTCATGAGTCCTTTACCCACTTCCTGTAAAGTGCCCAGTATATCACTCTGGAACTTTTTTGTCTTCAGTGGAGTTGTATTAAAATGTGTTTGGTCCTTGACTAGAACAGCTGCTGCTACATGGGTAGTTTTGCAGTTCGTAGTCTACCTAAACAATATCTTAATCCAAAATAAATCCCATTAAACAAATGTGACATGAACAAATGAAACACAATACATGTTTCAAGCACCAAGTAATTACAAACTATTGAGCAGGTTTCTACTATAAAATTCATTAAAAGGCCAGAAATATAAAGATCACTGGGAAGCACTCAAAATTTAGTACATGGATAGAAGGAGGCTGCTTTCCAAAGAAATACTTCAGGGATGATGTAGCAGCTGCTGGTTTCCTTTCATTTGTCTGAATTTGTTTATAGAATTCACCACATGTCATGTGCATGTTCATACGTATGCATATTTCAACCTTCACTATTATTTGGTTTCATTTAGTGCCATACGGAAGTGCCCCGTCCTGTCTACTCTGTCTTCTATAATCCTGCAAACTCTCCACTAAATATGCTCTCACTGGAAAAGCCTGAGTATACTCCATTGCTTTTTATAGGGCTTAAATGCCATGATAAACCTTAGATATCTCCCTTGGTGGTTTTTTGAGGTTTTTGTTTGTTTAGTTTGTTTTTTTTTTAAAGTAGCCTGAAACTTTGCCTTTTTTTTGAGAAATAATGTTAAATAAAGACAAGGAACATGCACGTATCTTATTGGCACAAAAACTAAATGAAAAGATATTCATTATATAACTTAGATATTAGGCACATGTGTTGATAAGCATCCATTTGATTAGCATATTAAGGATACTTGGAAAAACAATGATCAATGGGAATATGAAAAAACATTACCCTTAGAGTGTATTTTATTCTGTTAAAGATATTCCTGCAGAAAGAGGAGCAGGTAGGAAGATGATCATAATATAGAGAATAGACTGAACAGAGGAAGAGACAGTTCTTTACTGATCTTTGAGAGCTATCTGTGTCAGTGGGTTATGGAACACTGCATACCACCAGCAAGATGGAGATTTCTGGAAAACGGCATTTCTGCTCCATTAGATAATATGGAAACATGGGGTACGTTTAAGTTCAGTTGTCTTCATCATTCCTCAAGATTTTCCCAGATAAGAGTTCTTCTGCAGAAAAGACCTTTGCACATCCTGCACTCTGAACAGTGTAAATTATTCTGAAATGTGTAAAGAAGACCTCTCAATTTTTCTGTCTCATCTGAAGATTTTGAAATTCCTATTTCAAGACTGACCTTCAAAATTAATTAATGTGGAGGGAACTGGGTGAGGAAATCAAGGGGCAAAATACAATTTTTGAGAGGAAAATGTAAATCTAAAATATAAGCAACAATTCTCCTGGACATCAGCAGCATTGTTTTCATCTGAGATTCCAAGTCCATCTGAGACAGCAACTGCTATCTATAGCTAAATAATTTGGGACACCTAGAAGCCAAATATGAAAATAGTTATTCATCACTGACTGAATTTCAATTTTGTCTGGACATGGAACAATATGCTGTTAGTCCCAGAAGCAGGGGAAAAGTAATTCTGACTAAGAAAACTTACTGATTTACTCTCCACAGTTATTATATTTGATGATGGCATAGCATTTCAGAAGAGATAATTGAAGTTTGAAATCCAACTCTGTCACAGGAGACTGTTGTCTAAAGTCCTTTCAGCAATAACAGTGCCTATATTCCTGCTAATTTGTTAAAAGTGAATAAATGTATTTTATGAGATAAATCCCAGTAAGTTTTAATTGCCTGTTCAGTGACTATGTTCCCAGTGAAATAAATGAAACTGCAAGCAGAAGTTAAATTGTCAGTAAATGTTAGAATTCTTTTATTAGATTTGGGATTCTATATGTTGACATATAGTGATACTAGTTTTAATTTGATTGTTAATGGATATAATAAATTTGACTCATTTTTCTGCTCTTCTAACTCCAAATTAGTATTCTTTACAGTATTTTCAAAATACAAAATCCATGTTAAAAAAATAAAAAGAAGCTGTCTCTATTTTTTAATGTTACCCTTCTTTGTCTTGACTAATAAAGTGAAAATCTAAAAGACTTAGTCCTTAAGAAACAGGACACAGTGCCATATAATCAATATGAGCTGATTAAATCTTTACTGGTTCTAAAAGACTTTGGAAAATACAAGTTTTGTTTCACTTGACTTATCTGAGTCATAATATATGCACTGCACACTGTCTGGCTCACACTTTGTAGTGCATACAGAACTGTACAAAAACAGGTGTGCATCCCCATCTGATCATCCCCTTGATATAAACACAAAACACATCTGATACTCAAATTAGATCACAAAAGAAAATTTTGTTTAAATGCTGTATCCAGCAATGAGCATTATGCAAGCATATTGCTTAGATTTTTATTTTTTTTAGACCTGCTCTATGCATTTCTGGTAATCTGTAGTTCTTTGTGTCTTTAGAAATAAGGTATCAGCTTTGAAGTTTTACTCAAGCTTGACAAAATAGAATGAAGAAAAAAATACACTTTTTACTTGAATATTTACAGCACTGTTTTGAACAGGTTCTAAAAAGAAAAGAATTTAATAAAAACGGATGAAAAGACACTTCATTTGCAAATAAGAACTAAAAACATGACTAGTCATAGAAAAAATTTATCATTAGCCACAATTTTCCTGGAAAGGTCCACAAGTCAGTTTTGTAAATACGACTTCTCAAGGACAGAGGGTTCAGAGGCCTGTTAATAAGAAAACCTAATTTTATTTCATTATTACTCAATGGAAAAAGATATAGAGAGAAGACAATAATACAGATGTGCATACATTATAGATGCTGCATACAAAACCTCCACAAATATAACCTAATAAAAATATTTCTGTCTTGAAAGAGTACCCAGCTTGTGTATGAGTTACATCTTTGTTTATATTTTAGTCCCATCAGAAACTCACAAATTTAATAAAATTGACCCCCATAAGTCAAATATTCTGTTAAAATATATGAGATGAATTCTGCAGCACAACTGCAGTAGTTGTAAAAATTCAACAAGTCTAGATCTGAACTAATTGAATTATTTGCAAACAATTACTTATATTTTTTCTTAAGGCAAGAGACAAGTAAGTTTAGTATTTCAATTATGTGCATGAAGTTTGAAAGATCTTTTTTCTTGTTTTTTTTCCCATTTAATTTCTCAATTGAATTTGACACATCTAAACACAGTATTAAACATATCTGTATAGTTCTTTCTACAAAAATCTTTATTCCATCTTTGATTGATTTTCACAAACTGGACTATTTTCATCTGTAGTATGAAGGACAAAATCATGAAGTATTCATGAATTACACAAATATTTCTTCTTCTGATCAATTGTGCTTTTCTAAAAGGGTTTTTATAAAAGCTCATTTTTTTCTAAATATATTTTAATTCTTTTGAAGTGAACTTTTGTTTTACCAATTGCCAAACTCTTCTGTTGCTTTACAGTAATATTTGATGTGCTATATTTTTTGTCTCTTATTACATTTCTTTGAAATAGTGTCTGTATAATTTGTGTCTTCATGGTTGTTTCAAGACTGTGATCTCTTACAGGTTTTCTCATCCTTTCCCAACTTTATTCCTTTTCCTTTTTTTTTTTTTATTTTTTAAAATTAATTATTAATTTTAAAAAATATTTTTCTTTGCTTTTTGCCCTAGCAGTTTTGTAACAGGGAAAACTTATTATGTCAACTCACACAAGTCAAATTAACTGAACATGAATAAAGCAGGGAAAACAAACCTTTGCCCAAAGAAACTACACTTTTTATTGGAAAAAAAGAAGACAGAATGAGAGAGAAGTCAGACAACACAGAACCAAAGAGCATGGAACAAAGGCAGTAGAGGCGTTGCTACAAGTCTTAAAGGAACTTTGTAAGAGCTGTTTTATTTAGATATATTAAGATCTATTTTCATCTTTTAACTCCTGAAACTCTTATTTCTATAATATGTTCAATAAAATGGGCAGCAATTTTCACAAAAAAAAAAGCAAACCTTACTTGAGTTTCAATTGTCAATTTTTATCACATTGCTTGGAAGATTAGAAGCCTTAGCAGTCATAAATTATTACAATGAAGAATAAATATATTACTATCATCTATTTTAAGATTTGTACAGAGGAAGCAAGATAGCTTGCTTGCTTGCTTCCTTTCTTCCTTCCTCTCTTCCTCCCTTCCTTCCCTCAAAAAACCCCCAAAACCCAACAAAAACCAAAAAACAACAAAAAAACCCCACAAACCCCAAATTGAAACAAAACCCCCACAAACTCAAACCAAACAAACAGAAGGATACTTTAACATTTTTGAAAATGAGAAGCACTTCTGTGAATTTATAGATTTGCACAAATGTGCTTGCAAGCCTGAATATATCTTAAGAAATGTCTTTAAAGCATAAAATTTATATTACATTATAATGATGGACTCAATTAGTGAGGGACTCCACTCAGCCTCATCTACAAATGAGACTTTATGTAGTTCTTGTACAGGATTTAACAAGAAATAGTGCCTCTAGTACTCAGCCACATCCAACCGAAATTTAGGATTTGGAGGAAGATCATGTCATGAAATACAAGTAGAACACAAGGTATTTTCAGGAAGAAAAGAAACATGTTAAAATCAAGGATCTGGTTTGTATAATATGTATATTCATTTAACTTACCAGCTTCCCAGGGAAGTGATCACAGCACCAAGCCTGAGAAATTCAAGAAGCATTTGGACAATACTTTCAGGCACATGGCTCTTGGTGATGGTCCTGTGAAGGGCTAAGAGTCAGATTCGATGATCCTTGCGGGTCCCTTCCAATTCAGCCTATTCTCTGGTTCTGTGGTAATGTTACAAAGACATCACCCCATTGCCTACTAGTTAGATATCCAAGCATATGTGCTTAAGAGAAAGATTGTGAGGTATGAATCCTTGTTTCTATGTAACTTATAGGTTTAATTATTTTTTTGCTAGTCATCCTTTCAGCTTTTCAGCTAAATGTGGCTTATTTCTGTTAGTCCCCCACAAATGAAGCTGGGAAGGAAAGCTCTGGTACAGGAGCCACAGATGCCAGTGAGACTTTCAATGCCAATCTCTAAGAGACTATTAGGATTTGTACAACAGTCAAACCATGTAATGTACACACAAACCTGACACAAGAACTTATGTTATGCAAGGAACATCGGGCTGTGGTGCACAAATGACATAACCTTCACACTCGAGGTCGTATCTTACAAAGTGCATTTTAATTAGAAATCAATTTTGTTTAAGTTCATACTATGCTTAATTGTTTTGTTAACTGGAGCAAGACAGATCATAAGCATTTTATTTTCATTTCCTTCACTTTACTGTGCTCCAGGAATAATCACACCTATTTATTCCCCTGGGGTTTATTTATTTAGAACAAAAACTCTCTGATTAAAACTTCAACTCCTCAGCTTTGTCAAAGTAGGTTTCATGAGAGGACTTCAGGTGATAGTGTGGCACAATAGTAAATTATTAGTCTTAAATTGACATGTTATACAAATATACAGGCTCTGGGACTATATACTGCTTGAATAATGAATTCTTGAAATTTTTAATTATATAAATAATGGCATTTCCAGAAATCTCTCTTTTAAAGTTGCTTATATGTGGCTGACCTCCCATATGCTGATGGAGAAGTAGAATATATTAGCAGAATAAACCATTTTCATAGTACCACAGATAAAATTTCTTATGCCTGTAAAAATAAATAAGAACAAAGAAAATGAAACCTTTTCCAGCTTCTCTCAGCATTATTTATAAAACAACACTTTGTAGAAATTAGTCATAATCAGTTCATTCTTATGTAAAGATGACTTCCTTAAATTGCCAAGATCATGAACTTGTCGGTTTATCTGATGTATACATGCCAGGCACTTACATAATTTCAACAGCTCTTATGGTTTATGAGATTCCTTAGGAATCTGGTTTTGTAGCAAAGCAAGGAGAGGTGAAAAATATATTCAGTACACTATAGGTGAGAAGGCCATATACACTAGCTAGGCTTACGAAATCAAAAGTAATATTTTAAAATGTAGGAGGGTTATACTCTGATAACGAATCTGTAGTTGCTGTGGAAACTTGTGTCCCACAATATACTGTGCACAGAAAGCTCAAAGAGGAACAATTTAACTGTTTATTCTCTGTAGCCTATTTTAACCTTTGACTTAGTGTTCAAAGGATCCTCACTAGATTTACAACTTTGTCCTCTATAGCAAGTGACCTGCAAGATAATGTAAGAACTGTTAATAGTATCAATTCAGCAGTGGAAATGTACTTCCAACTTTCTTGCTGCTATAGCTTCCAAGCACATGGAGCAACATTTGACAAAATTAAAAAAAAATAACAAACAACCAAACAAAAAAAAACCACCAATCCTCAGTACTTTCAAGTACTTTCATGTTCTCAGACTTGAAAGATAACTTTACCTGATGCAGAACTACAACCCTGACTTCAGTTCTGCAAATGTAGAGCATCCAGATTTTAAAGGACTAAAACTTTTAGAAAACCTGCATCAAGGAGAACCTGCCATGTTCAGATGGGCCATGTTCATAAGAAACATGATGAACATGGAATTGTATTCATTGCTTTGTTCCAGATATAATTCTGACCTCACGAAGTTTGTAACAAATACCACAAGAAGAATGTATATAAACAGTACCTAATTATGAGAATACTGATTCATGAATACATGTAACATGGTTATATCATAAAAATCCTTAGATTATTTAGATGCACCATTTTCTTTCTTGCATACTGTGATTAGATTTCATAATCTATTGAATATTGCACTAATGGAAATCAGTCTCTCTTGTGATACTACTTCAAAGAAAAAAGTAACATGAATTTTATGTGATAGTCTGTCAGTTGTCTTTTGCACTAACAAAACAAACTCATACTGGTTAATACAGGGTATATAGATTTTTGTGTTTAAGTAATCAGTTCAATGGGGTAGGACTGAAAAAATATTTCTAATGTCATGCATAGTGATTAAAAAGTCTTTAGGATCAAACCCTCCTGGCTTTATTGAAAGACTGACAGAAGTGACACAGAGTCTTATTACAGTCAAATTTACTGGGGTTGAAATCAGTATTCTACTTTATTTAATTAGCTCAGTCTGCAGAGAGATGTTGGTGTCAGAGAAGTCTCTTTCTATATTGTAAATTTTTTAAGGGTGAGGTAAACAGGAAGCAAGAAAAATAATAAAAATAAATAATTCCTTACAAAAATCTGAGTTAGATTAAAACCTAAAACAGCCATAGGGAGCTGTAGAATTTTTGGTCTTATCCTAACTCACTGACTTCAATAAAAGTGGAATGGAATAATATATATCTGATACAAAAACATATTTTCAAACACATTTAATAGCTCAATTTGGTAGTTTTCCGTTGTCCATCACTTGAAGGAAATTTTAAGTGAGCTAACAGGAGAAATTTTTTTAAAAAAGTTAAAAATATCCTTGTATGTATTCTTGGAAAAGTACCAAAATACAATAGTCTAGCTTCAAATTCTTTATGTAAATATTCTAATATTATGCTTAGTACATGGTGTTTTTATTCTTACTTCGCATATCTATTTCCCTTTGCTAATGTTATGAATCCCCTATTTCAGCCTCAGATTTCAACGGCTATAATATACCAAGGCAATTTTACATGCAGTCCAGAAAAAGAAAGTCAGAAAACCAGGAGAATAGGCACTTTTGACTTAGTCTCAGACATAAAAGCAAAAGGAAATAGTACAGTACTATTACTACTAAGATAGACAGACAATACAGCAAATAATACTAAAATAAATTAATACAACAAACGCCAAAGTCACAGCTTTTCCCCTAAACACTCAGGTACCTGAGCCAGAGCTGTGGCTAAAGGGGAGACATGAACAGATAGGGTTCCTTTTCCCAGCTGATCACTCTGAAGGTCAGACTACAGAGATTTCAATGCTCTCTTGGTTCAGCAGCTCTCTGACAAACTGAGTCCTCTCAGCCCCCGTAGCTGGGTCCATATCTAGGTTAAACCCTGAGCAAACTATGAGGGTATACTAAACACATTCCATCACCTGTATGCGTCTGGGCTTCGACAGAGAGAAACCTGATGTGCAACCACATTAGGCAAAGCTTTTGACTTTTTATGTTTAACACTATAACTCCGCTGCCAATTCTATACATGAAGATGTGTTCTAAAATGAAGGAAATGCAAACTGCAGAGGTAAAAAAGGTAAAATTTGTAAGTAAATGAATTATGTGTTCAAACAATGCAGCTAGCTCTAGCTTTAGAGTATTAAATATTACAAAGGTTAGATACAACCTACCCACCAAAATCTAACTTTTTAGGGTTTATTTGGTGTCAAGACCAAGGAATGGAAATAGCTACTTCAGCAGTGCTGTAGAATTACTAATTATCTTTGCCTCGGAATGCCATTTCACTGCTACTCGATGTGGATATACCAGCTTGTTCAGAAATGCTTTATGCAGTTCAAACATACTACTAAGTTATGTGGAGGAAACAAGCCCTTGAGTTTACATTCACTTCTGAAGTGATGTTCTGAAGCAAACATATGTATTTAAAATACAATAATGGAGAGCTAGCAGATTGATTTTAATAAGTTATGTGTATTTCTCTCTGTGGGTACTCAGGATTGCAGCTCTAAATTTAAATCAAATAAAATATTTTCTGTACTTTTCCATATAACTTTTGCTTCAATTGAAACATTCCAGCAAAGAAAATAAGTAGATCTTTGAATTGACAAAATTTTATTCTTAGGTATGCATCCTTTAGGGTTGAGGTTCTGGACTGAATTCTGTATAGTTACTTTATAATAAAAAATCAGGACATCAAAAGATCTCACACTAAGCTTCAGTGTGAGAAAAGTTACATCTTTCAACTGAATTAAATCTTAGGTCTGTTACAGTCAGTAGTAAAGCTCTCTTGACTTTAATAGAAGTTTTATTCACCGTTACCTTGCTGTTCAGTTATTTGTTATTCATTTATAATGAAACCAACTGACTTTTTAGACATTGTAAAGAGTATAGCTCTGTAGCTACAAAATTTATTCAGAATGAAACTGCTTTCATATTTCCATTCTGTTTTCAGAGTTTCTCAAAAGCTCTTGATACCCTCATGGAACAGAGGACAGATATCATAGTCTTCAACCATGATGCTGAAATCAATACTGTTAAATATGATTTTCTGATTTACAATACTTAGAGTTATTTTTACTTTTTTTCATACAAAAGATTTTTTTTTAAAATGCAAATTTTAGAATGTCTGTTAAAAAGAAGAGAAAGAAATTCAACTGTGCTACTAAGTTGAAAAATTATCTTTTAGCCTGTGGGTAATCTAAAGGATTAATAGAAAGTGAGGGATAGGATGAAAGCACAGGGTACTGTGCCAGGAGAGATCTTAAATTACTAAAACCTCAAACTCTTATAGTATTAAGACTAGAAGTTGGGGTTTTAAGGTACTTGTATTCTTTTCTTAGTTTAACCTTGGAATAACTAACTTCAGTGAAGGTGTGGCAAGATACGTACTGATGTAGATTGCAGAAATATGAATGATTTTCCCGAAATTTAAATCTCTTTATCTTAAATCAATAAATATAAATTCCCATTGTAATCAACTGTCATATACCCATACAAATAGCCTATCTGCTAGTGTAGTGTTTAAGACAGTTCAAATGATTGCTTTTGAAAGAGTCCTATCCACTGTAAACTCACTGTTAAATATCATCACCTGTTTAGGGGAAAAAAGCAAAGCAAACCAACAACAATAAAAACAAACAAACAGAAAACAACAAAAGCAACCAAAACTTGTTATGTATGAATGTATAACAAACAGGTTTCTGACAGAGTAGGTCTCATCTGAGGCAAAAGGAAACTATAAGTTATTTCACATTTCTTTTTCTCAGTAATCTCATAAAATATCTGAAGCTGCACTCCACATTGCAAACACAACAGTCGTTGCATATGTGTTCTGGTCTACCTCAAGACTGACCAAATGTTTCCAGTTTCATACTTCTAACTACACCTTTCCAAAAAAATAATGTACCAACTCACCTTGGAATAGCAGCCTTACTTTATGATTAACTGGGTGTGTGCCACTTGTTTTGAAAGAGGAAAAAAAAGGAAAGTACTTTAGTTTTCCTTAGTCGTTATTTACAAACAGATGAATGTTGCTGGACTCCATTTTACCAATGATTACCTAGGCATTAAAGATTATATGTTTACTAATGTTCAAAATGAAGTCAGAGAGGCTCATACTGAGTGATACTTTCCAAATGTATTTTTCTGAGTTCTGATAGTTCTGTAACTGCCCTAAATGTATTTTTATTTTACTGCCATTAGTATTGAATAAAACATTAAATCAGAAGTGTAGTGATATTCCTCCCAGTGCAGGAACTTCATGAGTATCAGATATCTGCGGCATTTACTTTGCCACTTAGAATACAGGTTAGAAAATCCAAGCAGTATCTCCCTACTATATAATGTGTTATAGTCGTGAATCGATGAGTGGTTTCAGCAATTAATTTTATTTATTGATATAAAACAATTATTAATTTTATTTATTAAAATAAAAAGAAAATAAAAAAAGGAAAATAAAAAAAGAACAGTGAGTAAACTTTATTAGGGAAAGCAGTGAATGATTTCAGCTCAGTGATTTCAGTTCTACAGCCAGTGATAGCAGCTCTTTGAGGGAAAGCCCAGGGCAACGGCTCCTCAGCCGGGCAGACAGGACAGTACCTGAACCGCGCTGGCTCTGTTCCAGCACCCGCTTTTTATTCACTTTTCGTGGCCTAAACCACACCTCTCTGAGCATGCTCCTTTCAGGCTTAAGTTTAGCAGTTCGTGGTTCTCAGCCAGGTCCGGTGAATTCCTGAGGGTGGGGGGAGCACCACGGTCCCAGGGGTTCTCGCTTTTGGGGTGTTTATGGAGTCCCCTTGGACGCTGAAGCCTTTGCAGAAGTGATGTCTGTAGTAGTGCCTTTGCTCCTTTAAGACAACTTGGTTACAGTTCGAAGGTGGCGGGGGCTCAGACACCCCTGCTGTGTGCTTCTGCAGACTTGAGCTGGCTTAGGTAATTCAAATCGCTGATACATTTCACAGAAACTTGTTGGCTTGGTGTGTTCTGGCTGCTCACAGCACAGGGAATCCCAGGCTATGACTGCAGTGATGTGAGAAAAAAACACTGGATACACTTTTAAGTTGAACACGGGGTATAGATGGCTTTTGGGGTGCTGGGAGGGAGAGCCCGGAGCTTCTGGAAACGGGATAGATGGGGAAATCAAACTGAGAAGCAGCCCTGGGTTTGGGATCATGCCGGGGTGTTGTAGGGAATTCAGAAAGTTTTTAGGTGTACCTGGCCATAGGGGTCTGGGAACAGGCTCCCCCCAGGCTGAGTGGGGTTACGGGAACCAGTAAGTCATTTTAATCTCGGCAGGGAGACAGAAATTAGCATGCTTTGAACTCTGGGGTGTTTGAATACACAGTCCCCATGACTTCTGGGGAGTGGGGAAAACAGGATTGGGATGGGAGGTGAATATCAAAGGAAAAGACAAGATAAAGTTTTAAAAGAATCAGAAACTGGAACTTGGAGATGCTGTTCCCTTAAATTTGTCAATTAGGTTTTAGCAAGACCTGAGTGATCAGGGCTCTGCTCAGTTTTTGCTTAACCTGATGCCTCACCGGCTGGGGAAGGAGAGAGAGATCGCCTCCCCCCACTCCCTGCATTCCGGGGATTGGGAAGGGTCCATGCTGGGAGAGATAGCGGAAGGGAGAGAAGGGTGCTCTGAAGAGATAGTAGGACTTGAAATACTTGTTCTTTAAACTCCAGGCAGAAGGGCGTCGACTGCTCCTTGCATATCAAAAGAGTGATAGTTATCTATTCCACACAGTTTCAATGGGTGAAGTTAAAACTAACAGTTTAAACTATTCTAAAACCTCTATCTAAAATTACTCCTACATTCAGCAAAATAAAATAAAAAATACTTAACTCATTTGATTTTGGCAAATTATAAATCCATCTATTACAAATGTAATAAATGCTTTCTTTGTCTGTAGTAAATCAAGAACCAAACTATATGTTTATTAATTTTTAAATGCTCTTCTTCATCAAATCTAGACCTTTATCGTGTGTATTTGTTTGTGGAATGAACTCTTAGACTACTGTGTTTCGCTGCTTCATCTTTTTCTATTTAAATTATTATTTTATTCCTCTTTCCTTTTGCAGTTTTAATTATTACCTCTTGAACAGCTGATTTGTTGTTACTGACACAGCATATTGTAACTTTTCAGTCTGATTCACTGAGTTCAGTATCCCCAGCTGATTTTGCCAGATGGGTTTTATTTGAGCTATTACCCAAATATCATATGTCACAGAAAATCAATACAGACTTATGATTTTGAAATAAAATGGTGATGCATAGTAACAGCAGCTGATTTCCTTGAGGAATAATTCCATCAAAAGGTTTGAAATTTAAAAATAATACAGTATATATTGCTTATTGTGAAATGCTATTGAAAACCTAAAACCAGTAGATCTAGATCCTACATGATGCAATGTTTGAGATATCCATCACAACAAAGAGGTGTTAAGGGCTAGGCTTCAGGCAATTCCTCGGTTTTGTGAACGGAAGATCTCATGCAGACAATTTTAATGTCACTATGCGCACACTAATATTGTCTCCACCAGAAGACATGTTATCTGACTTATAAGCAGTTAGAATACAATGTGACTTAATTATTTTTTTTTTTAATAAATGCATTACTTGGAAATTAACAGAGTTCCAATCTGAATGATTATTTGTTTTCACGTCAAAATTTCCTTTCAGGCATTGCACACAGATGCAGTCCTAGCTTCTGCGTGTCAGACTTGCATTTCAATGACTGGGAGAGTATTGCTTTTCCTCCTTTGTTCTCAGTCTTTAGAGACCTTCATTTTTGATTTCTCTCCATTGTGAATGACATTAGTGCCCATGTCCTGTAAATAACTTGGCTTGAATTCTGCCTGATCCCAGAGATTCTCTACTTTTGAATCTCGCCAATCAGTTTAATCCTTTTGCCACACAGACTCTGCAGTCATCCAGGACAAAGTCTTCTTCCTGTTAGTGCCAAATAGTGAGCAATTACTGTCCTCTCTTGTAAATATACTTAGAAGCATTGATTAAATATGCTGATTTTAACTTTTTGTTTTTCTTGACATCATCTTTCTGTTCCATGTTGCTTGAAATTTGCTTACTGAGGAATTTTTGAGGATAGAGATAATGATAGCACAGATCACACCAATGTGTTTAGAACTCATATGCCATGTCTTATAAAGATTGTCTACCTTGTTATATTTCAGCTTTCTCCTTAAGGTTTTCCTCTCCATTTGAAGCTTTTTTTTTGCCTCTTTTCTCCTTTCCTGCATTATCTAACTACATAAGTAAATAGCATAATACATTTCTATATATATATACACTGCCAAGCTACAGGAAAAAAAAACTATGTAGAAGTGAGGCCTTAATTAATAGTCTGTAGGGGTTGAATAAAAATTTGGATTTTGCTTGTTCAGAATGTTTTGTGAGGTTGATTAAAAGTGAAAAAGAAAAAACATATGGTAGTAAAAGTGAGAGAAGAGAAAGTCATATAGAGCCCCATAAAAACAATTTTGTTGCAATCTGGGAGCCAATGAATGTCTGATAGAATGGAATGTAATGGGATTTGTTGTTGTTGTTTAGGAACCCTGTGACAGTATGTTGAACAAGATGCAGCTGATAAATAGGTTTCTGCTGACAATCCATGGGAACTGAACTACAATAGTGTGGGAGGAGTAGAACAAATAAACGAATTAAGACTACACTATCAAGTGCACGTTGTAAACATTTTAGAAATAAATAATAAAAAAGGAGTAGGTTGTTATTGAATATTAATCCATGAAATTCAAGAAGCAACATTTTCCTGCATAGTTACCGAAATCAAATCTCTGGAATAAATACAGAGAACAACTCATTGCTAAATAAAATAAACACATATAAATACAATAAGACACATAATGAGAACCTTCTGGAGAAGAAATTGCCTATTGGATCAGAGAATTATTTGCTTTTAGATTTGCTTTTAGAAGCATATGTTGTGAGTCTCCCAAAACACTGGGGAAAAAAAACCCAAACCAAACAACCAAACAAAGAAAACACCAAAACACAAAAAAACCCCAACCAAAAATCTAAACTAAAATATATTTTTAATATTTTTGCAAGTATTTATTATGGACTACAATCAGGGTTTTGTCAATATATTTCATCTTGCATAATAGAAAAGCAGATAGGAGATGACACATCTGCAAAGCACATGTGTGAAAGGATCAAACAGGTAAGTGGCAATGGTTTGTCTTTTGGGTTCAGTCCTAGCAAGAAAATGCACCATGCATGAAAGCAGAATTCTTAGCCTTTAGCTGTCAAACCAGTATTTGCTGTTGGTCTCATCAGCCTGGAAAATTCACTTAAGCAGTCTTTGAGACACATTATTACACATAGATATTTAGAATAGAAATTTATAATAAATTATGAAAGTGCCTAAGTAATACAAGGCAGCTACAGTTACACTGTAAAAAGCTTCAATCTGTGTTGGAAGCCATTATATATAGATCATTAACTATGAAGTACTGAACAATAAATATAGTTGTTATTACTATAACAAAAGACTAAAAGCTTTCTGACACACTATATATTATTACCCAGAAGAATGACAAATTGATGGGATTTATAGCTTTTATGTATTTTATAAAAACATAGTCTGGAGAATATGTCTTTCTGCTATCAGGAAATAATTGAATTGTTGTGATTGCCAGGAATTTGACATTGGTGGTAATTTTGATTTAAAAGCTAGAGCAAGGCGCTTTTCACATTGAGAATCTGAACTGCAGATGGCATATAGGCAGTATGTAACTTTCGCTGGGAGTAGAGTCTCAAAGGATCATAAAAATAAGAAGTAATATATGAGTAAAATAGATGGGAAAATGTACTATTTTAAGAGCTTGCAGACTTTTGGAACAGGTAGCTTTGTAAATAGGTATATAGAAATAAATTGGTCTGAAAAAAAATGGAAAGTGATCTGACAAAACCCAAGATAATTAGAAGTGCTAACTGGGGGTTTAAGTACTGTCATTGATTTCACATTGAGGTCAATATAATGACAAAAAAAGGAAAGTACCTGATAGACAAATGCTTTGTTTATATAAAATCGATGAAGAAGGCAACATAACCTAATAAATAATGGGACTGCCACAATGACAATTTGCTCAGAAAGAATGATTATAATTTCAAATCTCAGAACATAAACTTTAACCTGTTACCATAGGTGAAAAAATGATGTTTGTTTCTTTTAAATTACATCAGTTGACCAATAATGAAAGCCACAAAGGAAGGTAAAACTTGTAAATATAAATGTCAGATTTACAAACACACTTTGAAAAGGTGAATTTTGAAAACCTGAATAACAGTTTTTATGATTACAGTACATTTTGACACTATGGTGAGGAAAACCTACTACTATATGGTTCTTAGAAAAGATGAATGTTATTTTCTGATATCACTCTTTTTAACTGGAATTTTCTACCAAATGATGTTGTATTGATTTTGGTTTCATATCCCACTCTCCCAGGACATTAGGACATTCAGAGAGCAAAATCAGTGACTGCCTTCTTTCATGGAAATCTGTGATGGCTACATTACTCATTCCAGAATAGAATAATTCTGTCTGTGAGCTTCATCACTTACCATTTTCCTTAGAAGCCCTCATCCTATTAACATGTATAAATGATGTACTTCACCTGGAAAAAAAAAATAACCCCAAATCGTAACTTCCTTTATTCATTCATAAAATAATACAATTATTATAAAATAATACATTTTTAGAAACAAAATTCTCTTTCTCTTCAGCATCACATTACAATCTGTCTTAAAATGCAGATGGTAATGTTCCTCTCTGAATTATCAGAGATCACTCCTCCCAAAAAATCCCAGCTCAAACCCCTTCCTAAAAGCCAAAGATAATTTGGTGTTATTAGAGATTTAAATAAAAAAATGACTCTGATATAGAATCACAGACTGATTGAGGTTGAAAGGAACCTCTGGAAGTCGTCTCTTCCAAGTTCCCTACTTAAGTAGGGTCAGCTAGACTCACTTGGTCCACACTGTGTGCAGACAAGTTTTGTGACCAGCCCATAGAAACGAACCACATAACCCTTGGGAAGTACCCAAGATGAAGTTCATGGGGGACCGTTTCCTGTGGAACGGACCTCGTGCTGGAGTAGGGAAAGGGTGTGAGGAGGAAGGAGGGGGAGACACAACATGTGATGAACTGATGGCAGTTCCCATTGCTCATCCTCTTTCCCATATCTCAGACTCTGCATGAAATGCAACTAAGAAGAGATGAAGTGAGTCTTAATTCTGTAGTCAGTAGATTGCATACTTACTCTGCCTCAGTCTTCAAAACTCAGATATTTCTTTCCTGTGGTACAGACTTTTTTTCCTTGACAGTAAGAATTTGGACTAAAATCACAGTGAGATTCCACAGGGAATCCTTTCAGAGTAAACTGAATAAAAACTTCATGAAGTAAAACTTCATGGCTCAGAAGCTTTTGAGAATGTTGCAAACTATAATTAGGTCAGATTAAAGTATCAGTTCTCCTATATTTTACAATGCTTGAGCAGTCTCAGACCTCATATGATTTACATTATGAGTGGACAACTGACAGCCATTCTTTCTATAGTGCATAAAAGCTTGAAAATATAGGTTGCATATAAAACACCAGAACCACAATAGGACTGTGCATATATGTTGTTAATGGGTGTTGCATGTAAGCTGATCATAAGCTGTTCCCAGAACACCAACCACAATACAAAATTTATCCACCATGGACTAATGGATTTATATTTCTTCAGATGTCTCTTTTACTGGTTTCAGAAATCTGCAATGTTTTATCAAACGCCAAGTCAGTGCCCACTGGTTATGATGCTTTTCTATAGGAACAAAAATATGCACTATCATTTGTATGAAATAATTTTCAAAAGTCACTCTATTACCATTTGCCTGAGATTTGTAAGGTTTTCTTGAAATATTGGATGAACTATCTTATAGAGAACATCAGGCACGGTGAGTCCAATGGCCAGGTTTTGAGAAGGAGAAACTGTTCAGTTTGCCTGTGAGGCAGTCAGTTCCAAAAGGATACTGAACTTCTACTAGCATCTATGTGTCTTCTGAAGGCAAAAGTCAATTTCATTATAAGGGACTTGTATATTTTTTATCATAATTTTAAAATTACATGCCTCAATTCTATGCAAATCTTATTCAGATTCTACTCTTCAAGTGTTTTTGGGTAGTTTCTCATCCACATCTTTTCCACAGCAAGCATGAAGAGAGATATTAATGTAAACAGTTTCTAAACAGGGCATCTTTTTGCATGTTAAAGAATGTGTCTAATAAATATAAAGAACATAAGGAGCATATTTTTCTAATTTGTTATGGCTCTCAGTGTAACCTGAAATAAAAAGTTCCTTAGAAGGAAGGAATCATTTTAGAGCTTGAAGTAGAAGGAAAGAAATTGTCTAAATTTTTGCCTGTATTCTGTATCTTTTTTTACCATCTACTACACAAAAAGTCTTCAGATGCTAAAATATCTGTGATAGTTGCCAAAGCTTTTCTCAAAATAAATATGTGATAGGGGTTAAAATATTTTTTGGTATATTTTAAATCAATGTAATTTCAAACAGTTACTATGGTAAACTTTGAAAATTGTACTTTTTGTAAAGGACCAGTTGAATTTCAAATCTAATGCATGCTGTACACTGAGTGCAGGGCCAAAAGCCAATTTTTTAAAATTTTAATCTTGGCTTTTAAAATTACTTTCTGTACAGCTTTTGGAAAGTCACTTAGAGTCTCTGCCTTGGTAGATTTATATTTTCATATTACTTTACAAGTTTTTTCTGAGTATTAATTACCTCACATTTATGGATCATTTTAAGACTACAGAATATGCTCTATTTTTTTACCTGTTAAATCCACCATTTCATTATACAGTCTGATAACTACACATGTAACTTACATTTAGAGATGTGAAGCAGGAATATAATATTTTCACTAAACAGTGAAATTATGAATTTAGATAACCTATTTATCTCTTCAAATTGTATTAAAAACATGCAAACTCACTGCAGAAAATATTCTTCCTCAAACTCAAGGTTTTTTTTTGCTCTTTAACAAACAGATGTTTGCAACTTCCATATGACTCAGCTTTGTGCAGCTCAGCACAGAACCTTCTCCAGACTTTGGGTTCTAAATATGCATCAATCTGTAATTAAGCCTGTGACTTCGCTGCTAATCTGTGAGACCATCTTGCCATCAATTTTGTAGAGCTCAATGAAAGTTCTTGCCTTCTTCAAATGGGAAAAGCATATATACTTTCCTTACTTTCCTGCTTGATTTAAAATATGCAGATTTCTCAAAGTAGAACTGACATCTAGGGTTATGTTGTGTTTAGGAAATCCAATACCATTTATTGTTAAAAAAGAAACAGAGGATAAGCAATTTAAAGGGAAAATGGCTTCCTACAAAGCTGACCCATTCTTCATCAGTTATTATTCCTTTATAATGAATCTCTACAAAAACTTGATCCTAAACAATTGAAGCTTATGGGAATATTACCTTTAATGGGTACAGTAGAAATGGATAAATCTGAGGGAGCAAAATGTTGTTCTTTAAAATGTATTGGTGAGTAAAGTAGACTTTAGAATCAGCTTATTTTTGTCCAACAATATTTATTATGATTTACAAATACGGCAGTTTCTTGTACAGCTATATGGAAAGCTAAAGTTACCATCAGAAATAGGAATGTTATTTTCACACTTAATTTAGGATCCACATTGGCAGCAATGTTTTGCTAAGTGGTTTTAAGTCAAACCCTGTGCACAAAACAAGCACAAATAAATTCACATCCATTGCTGCCCAAGATAGACCATGTAGATATGTCAGGACAGAAATGTACTGACAACATGTTTGTCCTAGTTCAGCAGGAGGGACCAGTTATCACTGTGTGGGGGTGATTAAAGCTATGTATTCTACACCCTCTATTCATTCCCCAAGAACAATGGACCATTTGCAGTAGCTGCCCAGGAAGTCGTTAGCACCTCCACACCCGGCCTGAGGGGATGTGGCTGCTAATGGGCCATCAACAGTTCACCAATACCCCATGACTCACAGAGTTAATCGCCCATTGTGTGAGTCCCCACCCTGGGGGAGGGACTGGGTGCTCCCTGAGGGTACATAAACGGGGCTCAGAAGGCCTTGAGCCTCTTCTCATCGGATCCAGAGGAGCAGCAGGACCTCGACAGGAGGAAACCACCACTCTCAACCGGACTACAACCATCACTCCTGACCAGACCACAGCCATCAGCTGCACGACCAGGTTCTTCACTTCTTTTTGCTTAGGACTTGGGGGAACCACGTGGGTCTCAGCACCAGGGCTAACAAACCCCTCTGGGCTTGTGCCCCGGGACACTGGGTTATACTGTTGGGTTCTGGTGAGGTGGAAGCAGTTTTTATTTTTGTATTAGTGAATTTATGGTAATATCTTTCATTAAATTGTAACTCTGACTTATAATCTCTCTTGTGGTGGGTCCATTTCTCCTGCCGGTTTACCTCTAAACCAGCACAATGTTGAAAATCCTTACCAACAAAAAGCTCAGGAAACAGCTTGTTTCTGTAAGCATTCTGATTTCTAGCTTTCTCAGAATTACAAAATTCTGAATTTCTCTGAATCATAAAAATGTTAGATAGCAAATAACATGGCGAGGTCCAATTTTAGTTCAAAGAGACCTATTGACAATAGCAGACCAAATCAGCAATAATTTTGTTTAGATGAGTCTTGAAAAACTCCAGGGACTGATTCTTCAATCTGTCAAGACCACAACTGTTGTTACTCTCTTGGTGGTGAGCTTTTTCCAAATGTCTACTTTGACTCCCAAGAAATATTTGTGCGTACTGTCTCTTGTCTGCTACTACTGAGAACAGTTGTGCTCTATCATCATTGTAACAACTTTTCAGGTGATTGCATAAGCAAATGTTAGATCACCCTGTAACCTTTCACCTCTCTGTCAAACGAAGACTGCCGCTATTATCCTGTTTCCATCAGACATGTACTACAGACATATATTAAATACCTTGCTATTCTTCTAAGTGATTCCTTCCAGTTTCTGTTTCTTTTCAGAGGGACTGGTGACCTACTACTGAGTCCATTATTCCTGTTGCAGCCTCACTACGACTGACTAAAGGACCATAACTTCTCTAGATCTGCTTTACTAGAGTAGTGCAGACTGTGGCTCATGTTGTCTGCAATGAAAGCACACTTTTCATATTCAGTCTGTCATCCACCAAAACCAGCCCTGAATACTAACACCAGTAGCAGTACTCAGCTAATTAAATCATAGCCTATTCTGAGGCATAGTGCATAACTTTCCCCCCTATCCCTTTTCAAACTGAATGAGGTTTCCTTTGTCCTGGTCCTTAAGTTTATAGAGGTCACTCTTTTTTTCCCTGAGTAATATCTTTATTGTCCCTTTCAGTTTACACCCAGTTAAAGGACAGCAGACTAAGCAGAGGAAGACAAGGAAGTTTCACAGTTTAACTGTATAGCTAAAACATCTTTAGGGATTTAACTAAAGACTAATTTTCAAAAGAAAAATATCACTTATATTCTGCTGTTAAAATTTGTCCAGATATTCAGCTTTCTTTGCTGACTACTTAGTCTTTGAAGAGTGTGCAGCACAAGACCTTTAAAAAGTCCTATTAGTACCTTCTGGAATGTTGAACTCCATTTCCTTTTAAGACTGACTGCAAAAGTGCTTACTCTCAAAGTCCAGTTGGGAGTTGTGAATCTGAGTAACTCGAGCTGTTGCAGAAAGTATATGAGATAAAGTGGTTGTAAAATCAATGAAAATAAAGGACGATACATTTGTAAAGAATAGAACTGGAGCAACTGACAATACAAGAAAGTACAGGACAGTATTCTATAACAAAATAAAAAATGAAACCCATGGATCTAGGCTTTGTAATTCAGACTATTGAGTGTTCAAAGGAAACAGAGTGTTTAAATGGAAATGAGGTGACTCAGAGTCTTTGACTTGATTTAACTTGCTCTACTAAAGCTAGAAAGAAAAATAAGACCACATTTCAGTGAAAGGGAATATGCCAATTTGAAGCCAAGAACATTTAATAAAACTTCCTGAAAGAAAAATCTATCAGACTGCAGGGAAAAAACCAAACAAACAAACAAGAAAAAACAAATCAACAAACAAAAAACTCCCAAAGGTAATAAATACCAGAAAACCCAGTACAAGAATATTTTAACTGATCCTAAACTGATCAAAATATTTCTGAATGAACAATAAGGATCAGTCCTGAATGGACAGAGAGACAGACTAAACCTAATAAGTCTTCTTTGTTTAGCTTCTATGGATTTATGGCAAATTAAATAAGCACTGGGATATAGTGCCAGCACTGAGGAAAAAATGCAAGGGAAAGAAGATTCTAACCTTGAAAAGAGAGAACAAAGAAAAGAATGTCCTAGCTAATTTTTAAATATGAAGTTTCAACACTAACATGTGCCAAGCTCATTATAGGAGAAAATAGCACTGAATATTCATATAAGGCATGAAAACAGGATAAATATTTTCAAAAACATTATGTGCTTTCACCAGAGAATTAGGAAACTAGAGAATTAGGGATTTTGTATGATATGGAGTGTTTTAGACTAGATAAAATACTACTTTATGGAAGGTAGAGCTTAAAAGAAGTTTTGCAAACTGCATTTGTTTTTCTCATGTGAAAATGAAATATATGATTCACTTATATTTAAATTCATATATCATTTTTGGAGCATCCTTAACTATGGAAAGGGTTTCATGAGATCACAACCACCAGGTAAAAAGAATTTTTACTATTTTCCTAAAGATAGACTTAAGTCCAAAGCTCTGGAAAATATTTAAAAAAAAACAAAAACAAAAAAACAGAAGAAAGCAGAGGAAGTGAAAAGGAATGATTGAGTTTTAGAAGATCCTTTTCTCTCCTCCAGCCAGTAGGGGGAAGGAGAACTGCAATTTCCAACTGTGTAACTTCAGAATGTTCTGAATATATGAACCTTTCTAGCAATCCAAACCAATAGTTTTTCAGTTCTAAATTCTCATGCCAGTAGCTTATATCTTAGGTTTCAAAATTAAAGAAAAAAATATATCCAGTTTATGAGGTTTAGAATATGTACAAGATTCTCCACAGTGATAAGAGGATTTATCCAATCAATTCTCTTCCAATAAATAATTATTTATTTGGGTCATAAAGTTATGCAATTTTTTTCAACCGTTTCTTTTCTTTTTGGGGGGGGGGTGGATTTTTTGTGTGGTTTTGGTTGGTTGTTTGCTTTGTTTTGTTTTTAATTTTTCAAGCTATATTTTGCTCAGAATAAGGAATACTGCAAAGTAGTCATTAACATAGGGCTGTCAGTGTTTCACATATGCACTGGCCAGCAGATTATTTTAGTTTTAAAATTCATAATCTGTTTCAGTAGTTCCATATAATTCAGGATATTAAAATGACATCTTGGCAAATATTGACACTGCTGTTGTCTGCTGTCTTGGGAAATAAGAGGTATGAATTCTACAGAACATATTTAAATTTCTTAAATAATCCAAAGAAAGTATTTATAAAGCACTGCACTGATTACAAAGAAGTATTACTGTCAACTCTGTTTGGAATTCAATACCTGCATCCATCTTGCAACCAACAAGGAACAAAATTTCAGCTTTATGTTTTGATGGTATGTCATGGTTTGCTGCACATTTGATAGGATGAACCACAGTCAGGTTATTAAATGTCGTATGTCACAAATGTGAAGGCATCAAAAAAACAAGTTCTGCACCTGCTTTCTCCAAAATACATAATCCATTCAAGACAGTACTTGAAATTAGCCATAAACAGCTTATATCCCCGAGAAATAGCAGTGTTTTTTGAGACTGTGTCAACTGCACTGCAGAAAACCTGAGACACTTGGAAAGATTTATGCAGAAATGTAAATTGTGAATAATAGGGCATTCAAAATTGTACTGCTGAAGCTTACTTTCATATAGCTCTGAAACTGGATTGCTATTTCCTCATTGCTAGTCCTGTTCTGTTGTGTATTTGCAAAATTCACAGGTTTTTTAGGACAAAGTAAGGTCCTGTTAATACTAAGGCATATGACATTAAGGGGAACAGCAGGAATGTCCTATTTTGATTTGTCTCTTAAATGAGTCTTCTAGTGAGCATCAGTACTTCTTGGCAGTACAGGGTGACAGTCATTGAGCTACACAACCAGTAGAATGTAACCAGATGGTCAACTGAAAAGTTGTGTATGTGTTCATATTATTTTAATAAAAATAACAGACTGTTAACCCAAATGTACACTGAAGAAACATTTAAAATATCTGCTTATTTATGGACCTAAAGTCTAGAGTAACATTCTAGCAAATGCGTGCTCCAGCATCAGCCTCTGTACAATGCAGTTTTTTGCTTACTTTCTTTAGTAATGACATCATGCATTATTAAATAACAGTATCTGCTTTTCAAATGAGAGCTCAGCTTCTTCCCTACACGGCTGAGCAATATAGAACTTAGGTATTGGGTTTTTTCATGTCCAAAGTCACAGCAAATGTGTTATTGTTTTAACTGAAGTGACAAAAATAAAAGGATCTAAACTGCTCTAATTTCTTCACTCTCTCCCTTTTGTCACTACACTTCAGAAGTGAATTTACAAAGTACTGCACTGCATTTTTAATGTGCACTTCAAATTCTATAAAGTTGTTCAGCTAAAGCTTTTCCAGATTCTTTTAACAGAGACTGCTTCTCAAGGTCTATGTAGGTGTCTAATCTTTTATCTTAATGCTGTCTTCTAGAAATTGTACAGTGGAGAACACCAGACCAGTATACTCAGTTTAAATCCTGCAATTAAAGCATGTGCTCCAAGATTTCACCTATGAGGCAGCAAAGGTGTTGACTTAAATGCCTAAAGCCTCTCAGAATGTACCTGAAGCATGATTCGCTTTGTTAGTCTGATTCATTTTAATGCTATGTCCTGTTAAAGAACAAATTGTACATAATCACCCTTTCACTAGTGACAGTCTGCATAAATCAACAGGTGAATACCATTACCTGGCAAATATCAGAGCCTGGACAATCTGGTGAGTTTCTTCATTACATATTTACAGTGATTTCTCTCAATAAGGTTCTCTGAGATCCCTCACAATAAAAAAACCCAGTGGACCAGTGACATTTCCAGCACAGCAGCACTGTTTCTCTTTTCATGAAGAATTCTTGCTGAGGAAGAAGGAAATAAGCTGAAGACAATGAGAAATGCAATTATCTTTACATTCTCTGAAAATGCAAGGCGGCTGTAAGCAATCCATTTGTAGAGTCAGGAACTGACCGAATGCAGGGAAGTTTCAACAGCATGTCTTCAGCATCTATATACATATGAAAGTGACTAGATCATCAGAAAAGTTATCTTCAACTGATAAGTTATTTCAGGTAAATTTTCTTCTCTGTAGAGTGGCCATTTTTCCTATTTATCTAAAGAGTAAAATGTAGCAAGTTCTGCAGTATATGCTAACTGCTGTAAGAATAATGGAGCTTTCAAAGACTTTCAGCGTATGATATGCCTTCAAAATTTACTCTTCAAATCACTCTGCAAAATTAGCTCTTCAGATTCAATTACTATTGCTTCACAATTTTCTAAATTATATTCATGCAGTGAACTGTCTACTAAAATTCTATTTATTTTGGGGTTTAGTCTTCTGTCTGGTATTAGTGGTATTGTTTAAAGACCTGCTTCTCAATACCATTGTGGGTATAATGACAATTACTGAAACATGAAATTGTCTCTGTGTTCTAGAAAGCAGTGGCAGTTGCCTCAGAATAAGATATTGAAAAAGAGGACATCCTGAAACATGGGATACGAACACTTCTCCGAGCAGATCCAAATCAGAACCTTCTTCCCTTTGTCAGTTAGAGGAATAAATGATTTCTTTTTGAGCATTTGCTACAAGAAAAAAATACTATTTGAATTTGGTAATATTATATTCCCAAATAAACAAAAAATACAGTTTACTAACTCTGAAGTGTGGGGATTATGTTTTTTGCTGTTTTGTTTTTTTTTTGTAAAATCTGGAGGAAGTGCTTTCAGCATGAGAGATATTTTGCAGCAATTTTTTCCTCCTGATATGCAGTCAGTTACCATCACATAGATACTGTAGTTCTGATGTGTCCCTTAGCATAGACCTGTAAAAGCAGAGTAATCAAGGTTAGACCTTGCCAAAATACTAGTGGGCAAGAGAAAACTGTTTACTGCTGTACTCACTAAGCAGGCATACAGTGTCATAAAAGACCTATATGCCTTTAAATTTGAGCCTCATGCATTTACCTGATTAATCTCTTCATCAGTTTGCTGTGTCACCCTGTCCTTCATTAACTCGTGTCATCAATAGATTAAATACAGTTATTTGACTATGAATAAATTGGGTGTTAACCTCCTCCCACAGTGAAATACTCTGGAAAAGTTGTCACAGAAAGTAATCCCTAATGTGACCTTAAGTTCTTCCTTCTTGTTAATTTTAATTAACTAACATGCCAATCAGATTTTTTGTGCATTTTTTTTCCTAGCCATTATCATTGTTTTTGTAGATCTTTATTTTAATCTATGTATTGGTACCATTGCCCTGCTGTCTCTGTGTCTGTGGATGTGCATTTTCATATCGGGTTACTCAGGCAATTTGCAAAATTGTGAAAGATCAACAATGCCATCTGCAGGTATAACTCCTGATCTGGAGACACACTTTAGCTGTTTCGTTTTCCTTTCCTGGCTATTTCTTCTAGAGTGAAGTCAAAGACAACCAAAATTGTGTAAGTCTCTCTTCCCACACAGCACCTACATATAAAGATTTTGGCTTTAATCTGTATATTAATAACATATACAAAAGACTGAATTTGTTTAGGCTTATTCAAGCTGCTCAAAGCTATCTGACCTGCAAAATGGAACTGAAAGCCCTGTTAAAATAATGTCTTTCCATCTTCCTCATGTTTCTGGGTTTCCAGAAAATTTGTGAATAAAGCCAGGACTGCTTTTCTCATGATCTGTCACATTCTCTTCTTCTCAAGCGGAGCTAATAGCAAACCCTAGAAGGATGTATAAGCCGTGGTTACTCCCTGTTTCTTGTATTTTCTCTTTTTCCTGACATCCATTCACTGCAGAATTTTGGGCATGGGGGATGAGGCCTAAATCTCACAGAGAACAGTACATAATGTGACAGCCTGAGTGAATTACTCCTAATGTACAATTCACTCTTTAATCTCTTTATTCCAAAGTGTTCAGATAGTAAAAGTTAACCTTTTCCTCCCTCTTGAAGACACAGAAGGCTCACAAAAAAATTAAATTCAAAACTGTGTGAAAATGTGTACTTTAGTCTTATAAGTGATGAGCTCTCTATGAACAGTCTATGAAAAGACACTAACTCCTATCTTCACTCAAACAAAATAAATTCATCAGTTTTACTTTAAAAGAAACAACCAAAAAAACCCCAAAAACAAAGCAAAAATAACCCCACATTTTTTCAACTAGGTCAGCTTGTTATTAGAATGAAGAAAAAGTTAACACCAGAAACTTCTGAATATTCTGCTGATTCTTTGACTGAATCAGTGGCTCTGGGCAAAAGTAAAGGGTTTTGTGCTCACTCTACATGTGTATAATGAGAATACTAATGCTTACCTCTCACAAGGGAATTGTGAGCTTTTGTTTGGATAATGATAATAAGCTGTTCTGAGACTGTAAGTATCAAAAAATATTCTTAAAACAATACTCAGTTATAAATATACTCCTTGGAGAATGTAAAATTAGTAAGATTCTAAGATAAAGTATTTTCATGAGAGAAACTATGTTAGTATTCTCAGTAAGCCAAATCAACTGAAAGGTTCGGTTCAGAAAGGAGACATTTGACTTAGTTCAGTACATTCAGGAATCTGTTCAAAATCTAACAAAGGCAATATGATTCTTTCAAAAGGGCTAACTTTTTTTCCACCCAGTTTATTAATATTAAATTGAAATTTCATTATGAATAGATTGATTTCAAGTTCCCCCCCAAAACTAGCTTCATATAACTTCCTAAAATTAATAGTTGTGGAATTATTAATAATGGACATTTTGGATCCAATGATTTTAAGCAGAAGAGTCTGAAAATGTTTCACAACTGTACTTCAGTGTGTTTTGTGGTACAAAAAATATTTTAGGGCTGTCAGTTAAAGAAAGATAAATATGCTGATAATCAACTGCTTTTTTTGTCTTCAAGAAACTGCACCAGACTTTAAAATATTTGCAATATATTTTTATCTAGTAATGAATTTTTATAAATGTGCTCTTATTCTTAATTTGAATTCTCCATTTTTAGAGGTCATCACCCATAGCTGATGACCATATGCACTAGTAAGCAACTTTGTCTCACAGCATGACAGCACATTATTTTTTACATCATCATCTTTTGTTTATCTATATGGCCCCCCCTTCCCGAGTCCTCCCACCATTCTCAGTCTTTGGTATTTAGTGAAATTAACTTGGAATACATTCTGAAATAGATTTTACAAGTGTCTAATGAACTGGCTGCATGATAACAACTCTGTTGACCTTGTAAGCATAAATGTGAAATTCAGTGCTGCACCTCTAACAAGGCATGAATGAACCAGCAGATGCAGCAGAAGTGTAAAGGGGCTGATTAGCTCAAAGGTACCTCTGAGACCACCAAAAACAAACTGCTGTAAAGGACAATTAGCATTGCAATGCCTTTCCTGAATTTTTCTATGGATCATAAGGCTGTACTGAATCTCAGTAACAGTTTGCATCCCAAGACATTCTATGCCTGCAAGGAAGTGTTTGTATATGTCTCCTACACCCCACCTACTGAGAAAATCCTTCATCACTGAGACAAGTTTTGGAGGGTCTTTTTCCTTTCTCTCCCAATCACTGTGCACAGAATGTATCAGCTATACTCAGAGGAAAAAAAAAAAAAAAGGAAAAAAAAAAGAGGAAATAATAACTTACCTTTCCTTTCCTTGCTTCTGAATAAATTAGACAGAAAAATGTGATGCAAGTCTTCCCTGTGCTCCTGTGGGTTTATGCAACACAGAAGTAAACAGAGAGAAGTTTCTCGATATTTCTGTACTTTGGTAATACCTGTAGTTAAGATAGTTTAAAATTGGTTTTGTGACATTCATAAAAATGCTGTTACTCAGAAAAGCTAGAATTTGTTTGTATTGCCAAAAGATTTGTTTGAGGTGCTACAATACCAATAAAATACAAGTGATACAAGTGGACTTTTAGAGCTTAAAAAATTTCTTTGAGCTGATTTACATTTTGCCAGTGTTAATATCTGGCATCCTACCTCAGAGTTCAAACCAACTGTCTGAAGAGAAATTAGATCACTTTTTCCCTTTATTTCTTATATATACTAATCTCCGAACCCCTCCCCCCAACCAATTCAATTTCTTGTGCATAACATGGAATATTGCCCTCCTTGGATACACCAGTACTGCTGAATACCTTGACCAGCTTTATGAGAGATCAGTGGCACAGTAGGGTGCTTTCCATGTTCCTAAGGATGAAATATAAGTAAAAGCTGAAATCCAGTATTATAGAAAATTAGTTTGACTATCCCATTATAGATAGCATACTCTGAGTTCTGCCTTTAAAAGAGTTACATTCCAGTTTGACAATAACTCAGTGTTAGCCCACTTTGGTAAAACATTGACTCAGTTACCTCCCTTTTGGTAATATCTTTCATATTAACAAGGAACTATCATGGCAATTATTGTCATAGGAAAGACTATTATTGCACAGTTAGATTTTAAAAGTAAAGATTTTATTCATTTGCAATCTGACTTCAAAATTCTCTTTAAATCTTAACCTTAGTGCCTATATATTTTTCCTGTATAATTATCCATTTGGAGGGAAAATGTAAAAGATTAAACAAGACTTGGCTCAATATCTGCCTTAACCTTCTTAACTGACAATTGCAAATAAAAGCTTCATGGTATACCTAGCTTTTTTCACTTTAAGATATGTAGGTTATTATTAGTGTCACTATTGTTAACTGTAGCAGTTAGATACTATCATTATTTTACTATCTTGTCGTCTTTTTGGATTTATACCTATTAAGCTTCATTCACTTCTCCCTCCCTCCTTAACTTCAACACTCCAAAGACAAGAGCAAGTCTTACTACAATTCTGGGTTAATAAGCGAGGACTTTATCACTTAAAATAGCATGGCAGAAAGCCTCATTATCTTCTACATATTAATCCATCATATTGTCAATCTTCTTCAATCAACCTGAAAAAGCATAATTTCTAGTTGAATTTCTTTATAACAGTGTTCAGGTTGTTAAAAGAAAAAGTTAGCTTCTCACATTATACTTCTCCATTCTTTGTATGTTCGACTTAACCTTTGTCTACAATGGACCCAGATCTCCTAAACCAAGTTGGATTGAGTACATTGCTGTTAATAGGGTATTGCTTGTTAAAGAAAACATTTTATCTGTATGCAAGCAGTAGAAAACAAGAAGGCAGGACACTTCTAACCCTATTGTTTATTTGTGAATAACATAATAAATAATAAGAAATGTCTTAATGTTTTCTTTTTCTCCATATTTTGTTCGGATGGTGAATTTGTACCAGTTGCAAACTCTGCTTTTATGCAGATCCTGGAAAAAACAAACAATCAAACAAAACCCCACCAACTTTGTCCAAATAAATATATCTTGTCTTATTCGATATCATATAATTTTCTCAACTAACTGAATATGTAGAGAATGAGACTATCTCAATCTTCCATTCATGTTTTAATTCATATGTAAAACAGAAGGCTTGGTTTTCTCTTACATTTTAAGATAGCACAGCAGTGCAAGTCAGAGGGAATCATCCATGAAGCAGAACTAGACCTACACAGAATTATTTTTATCTAAAGGAAAGATGGGAAGTTTATAAGTGTTTCTCTTACAATTTCTTCTATTCTGTTTTGTTTCTGTTATACCACGAAATAGCTGGGGAAAAGGAGAGACACTTCAGCAATGCATCTCCACTTGTTTTTTAGCTAGTAAAAAAAGGTAATTTTCTTTCTGCTTTGCACTTAGAAGAAACAAAATATGTGAATCACAGCAGATGAAGGAGATGCTGATTAAAGCATAAATTTTGCTAGGTGCAACATTTTTTGTCTTTGCAGACTGATTCCTATTTTTGTCATCATCAAAGTCTCATTCTTAATGAGAAAAGCTTGGAAGAAGAGTATATATATGTGGGTGTCCTAACATCTGAAGTAAAACACACAATAAAACATAATTTCAAAAGGCAAAAAGAAGGCATTGTCTTTTGTCTATGAGGGAACAAATTCCACAGATCTCTTTCATAAAACCCAAACTGACCACATTACAGATTTACAAAAGCTGTAGAAGCATGATACTTCAGAAAGACCTACTGTGCACGTACAGTTCATCTGTGAAAAGACAGTAATTATAGAATGTCCCAGATACATTGATTTCACTGTGAATGCACAGAATGATCACCGTGTCAGTATGGTTTGAGTGTGATCCATCAGAGTTTTCAAATATGATAACGAATTGCTCTGTGCACACATTGTACTTAGCCATCTTAACTGATCTTTAAGAAGGGAAAAGAGAGGGGGGAAAGAAATGGAAATAAATATTTCTTTAAGTAAGTCCATGCATCTGTATAAGTGCTGTTAGGAATTTGCTGATCATACATAGATTCTGGCATCTAAAGTACAATGGTTGAATTGCACTAAAAAAATAAAATAAAAAAATAAAAAAAAAGCAAAGAAAAATTCTAGTTTACTTATGACTTGAAAAGAAATATATACCTTAAACAGAAATGCCCACATTAATATCTACAGCTAGATTAGAAGCATCCCACTGAAATTACGTGTGCACTGATTGTTCTTAGTCTTCAAAGTCTTAGTACCTTACAGGTTTTGTATGGTCTTGCACTGTCTGTTGTCTAACATGATAAATATTACTATGTCTGTATTTATGCTCCTTATAATTAGCAAACATGCTGGGTATTTTCCAAAGTAAAAATCTGGTACAGGCTCAGTCATCAGGCTAAAGTAACATGGAGCACAGGTATCACATATCAGGAACATACTTACTTCTATTTTTTGGAGGAATAACGATAAATAGGAGACCAAGCTTCAAAATAGATTTTAATGCTTCACTATTTTGTATTCTGTCATGCCCCATATTATTTGAAATCTCACCATTACTTTCATCAGGCAGGTATTTTTGCATATTAATAGATTAGTTTGTTTTGGTTTGTTTCAATATAAATCACATTTCTTACACTTATAAAATATCTGGTATTTTCCTACTCTAGTATATTAGACAAAACACTATTTTTGATTTTTCTGAAGCAGTCAATTTGCCTGTTGCTGAAGCTAACAAGGTAATCAATCCAGCAGCCTCACAGGAGCATTTTGGAACTGAGCATCAAGCTTGTCACTTTAAAACTAGAGGTCAAGTTTTACCCTGAACTACAGGAAACCACATTTTCATCAGAGAGTTTACACTCATGCACTCAGCAGCAGGGACTGTAAGAACACTTGGTTTTCTAAAGGTCACGGTTTAAATCCAACAATGAATTTCAGATTTAGTGACACTTGATACTATGGTGCCAAAAAGTTAAGCGCCAGGATTCATCACCCTGACTTTCTAATTCCTTCTACTGAAAGTAGATAGAGAGGTTCAAGGTGGGTGTGATGCAGCTAATTTAGTGGTTTAGATTTCTGGCATACCTACTTATCTTTCTCCTGACTCAAAAAGCAAAGTTAGAGGAAGAGGAACAGAGTGTGTTGCCCTGAAAAATACATGAAGTACAATCTGCTCTACTGAACACATGCTTTGTTTTGTGGCTTTCATGAGGGGAAGAGGAGGGATAGGCACTGATCTCTGTAGTGACCAGTAACAGTACCCGAGGGAATGGCCTGAAGTTGTGTCAGGGGAAATTTAGGATGAATATTAGAAAAAAGATTCTTCACATGGAGGATGGCTGGGCGCTGAAACAGCCTTCCCACAGAAGTGGTCACAGCACCAAGCCTGACAGAGTTCAAGAAGCATTTGGACAACGCTCTCAGGCACATGGTGTGACTCTTGGGGATAATCATGTGCAGGGCCAGGAGTTGGACTTTGATGATCTTTTTGGGCCCCTTCCAACTCAATATATTCTATGATTCTATTCTTTTGTTGTTGTTGTTGTCGTTGTCATTGCTGTTGTTGTTTGGCCATAACATTGCACTTTGGAAGGTGGAACGAAGGGAAGGAATTTGGAAAAAAAATTATAATAATTTGACAAAGTTAATAATTTCAGTAAGTCTCCTGAATTCAGGGGGATAAATTCCATTTCACATACCTGATTCTAATGGGAGATGAAAACTTGTCTGTATGACCAGTAAATGTTATCACAAACAGCAACAGTATTTGATGAATGGTTTAATCACTATAGTGTAGATCAACACATTTTTCTTTTCTGTAATAAAGTGTCTCTTCTTAGAAAGCATATGGATTTACACTTTTCCAAATTTATATAAAATCTCACATACGTGCTAACCTTGTTTTAGCCCAAAAAGGATGAAATGTTTCACAAGACAAATATCTGCACTTTTTCTAACAGTATGTTTTTACCGGTCACATTATTTTCAAGGTTTTAGGCATTTAGAGTTTCTTGTCTCTTTTGGGACAACTGTCATGTTTAAAAACAAGTTTAGCCTCCCTTCTATCACAAAGATACACAAGAGAATCAATATAAAAAGCCAGTCAATCACAAAAAGGCTTACTCAAACCTAGTAGCAGACTTTCTCAGGTGACAATTGGTACAGCAACAATATACATATCTCAAAGAGTACCCATGACAAATTATGAACATTCCCACTGCAGCATAGCATACGTTAAGTGGAAAAGGAAAACACACTTTCTGGAAAAGGCAATTTCAATAATTAAAACATGAACTCTGCTAGGACTTCTCACACTTGTCATTTCAGTCCTCAGGCCATTTAGCAACAGCTAGTGAAACTGCTAATACACTATTATTGGAACAGAGCACTGATGCAGAATTATGTGCAAAATTCAAAGAAGACAGTTTATATGGTAACTTTTTGGTCTACTGATATTTAAAAAATCAGAAATATATTTTTGTTTCAGCTTGTAACTAACCACCTCTGAGATGGGGCAACTGAAGTTCTTATGAATAGATCACTTGGGGCAAATTAGAGCAAAATGACACTGAATGACTGGTGTTTTTATATACATACAGCAGGTTCATTTTAGAACAGTTTTGTTACAATGCAAAGGAGGTCTGTGTAAGACCCCAGGCCTTAAGATACAAGCTAATTGAAGGGGTTTTACTTAAAGAATATGCAAGGTTTAAAAAATCCACCCACTAAATTTATTAAAAGGGCCTTCACTTCTTTTAATACCTGTAAAGAGCTGTCACTTTACAATACCTTGAGAGACTGCACAGGAGAAGACTCTGCACACATTTCTCAGGAAGTCAAATAACACACTTTTTTGGCAAACTTTACAAAGTAAGCGAACTTGGCAAAACTTTAAAGGTTGAATGTTTTATGAAAACATTCAACCAAAATAAAACACTCCACAAAGCACTGACTTACCCATACAACTTTGCAAAATCCAACCTATCTGGCTTTAAGTTACCCAAATATCAAGAAAGGAGAAGAATAAGAAGTAAAGAGAAAGAAAAGGAGAGAATTATAGCTACCACCCCAGTTTCAGCATAGATCCAGCTACCTGGACTCCACGAGATGGCAGAGCCACAACTGCACAGTGGCTGCATGGTGTTGTTTTATCTGCCTTGGCCCCTGTGGCCATCCCCACCCCAGTCGGGTCTTCTGGCCCACTGGCCACTCTGGGGAGGGATTCGGGCTCCAGGATGTGGTGTGGGCAGTGCTCCTGGTGTGCCAGTGACTGAGAATTGCTCCAGGGCTGCTCAAGGAGGCTCCAGGGGGCTGGGATATGGAACAGGGTATCACTGCACCTTCATGAAATTTGACCTGTGCCTTCCCCACCCCCCACACACACACACTTGAGGTGAGCCAATCATTAATATAATACTCCAGTGTCTCACAGTATGTAGTTATTTTAGTTATCCTCTATAAAAATATAAAATTATAAAAATAACATATATAAGGAAAAGAAAGAGAAGAGAAGAGTGGCTCGTATAGAGGAAAGATATCACCACCCATAGATCCAGTGACGAGACCTGATTGTGGCAATTTTGGTGTTTGTTGGTTGAAGTGAAGATCACAGTCTTGATCTGTCAAGGGGTGGGGGAAGCCCACAGGGCATAAAATTCAATGGGTTAATGCACAGTCAGGTTCAGCTGGGAATGCCCAGGTACCTCCCTCGGGGATGTAGTTTTACTCTTTATGATTCAACACTGTGGGTCATGCACAGTCCTCTGATGGTAGGCCCCAGAAATGAGTTTGGGAGCACTTGGAAGGTCTTTGAGGGTTTATGACCCCTTCTAATATACGACTGCAGTTTCTCACGAGTGTAGTTGAGCCATCAGAATGAGTGAATACCTTCAGGCAGGTCTCTGTGAATGTCCTAATACCTTCCCTGGAGCAGGGAGTTTTACAGTTGAGTGTGGGAGAACAAGACAGCTACAAGATATAGAAGAGGAATTTTCAGAAGTGCGCTTATGGAGGACAAAAAGGAAACCGTGGAGCTGCAAATGTTTATGTCAGAAGCTTAAGAAAAAAAAAACTGGACTCTGGTAGCACATGGATATTTCTTGATCTCAAGGCCTATTTTCACCAGTATACGGTTGCTGTGAAAGTTGTAACACCCCTCTTTTATGATTTTCTCTATCGTTACTTCCCCCTGTACACCCCTCAGGTTGATCTCCAATATAGCAGATCCCTTGTTGTTTTATCCCCAGTTCCCTCCATATTGTCTCCTTCCCCATCACAGTTTTCCCACCTTTGCCCTGGACCTGCTTCCCTATTGGTCCATTTTCCCACCTTTGGTGAGTTGCCCTTGATGGGCTGTTTGGTTGCCTGGTTACACACTCTGCCCCTTTCCCTATCCAATCACACCCAAGTTCCAGAACCTTCTCTCAAGACCCTATAAAGACCCCTGCACCATTTGAATAAAGGCTTTTTGTGCCTTCACCCTCAACCTAGTGTGGTGTTGTGTGCAGGAGGTCATTGGTCATCAGCTTGTCAGTTGAGTACAGGTGGTCATTGGATTAAAAGCATTATTCCACCTCCCAAGACCTTCTTTTTACTGGCCTTTTCCCTTATTTGGCTCAAAACCAAGCCTATTTTTAAACAAAAGTCAGTTTGTTGTGATCATCTTTCAGTAGTGTTCACCCCCTCTGCACCTGGGCTGTTCTTATGCAGATCAGAGATTTTGCCACCACACATCCAAAACTCTCCTCCTCCCCTTTGCTTGGGAGGTGCAAACCTGGTGTCACCAAAAGACCCTGCTGTTTTGCAAATGGCTGATCATTTGAATAATTAACCTTTAACATTTCAGTCTCTCACACAGGTGAAGCAAAAACTGAAAAAATGAAGTTATGCTAATTATCCTTAAAAGTATCTGAGTAGATTTTAATCATAGAATCACAGAATCATAGAGTGGTCTGGGCTGGAAGAGACCTTAAAGAGATCCTTTAAGAGACCTTAAAGAGATCCAACCCCCTGCCACAAGCAGTGGCACCTTTCACTAGAACAGGTTGTGTCACATCCAGTGTGACCTTGACCACTTCCAGGGATGGCACATCCACAGCTTCTCTGGGAAACCTGCTTCACTGTCTTACCACCTTCAGAATAAAGAATTTCTTCCCATTATCTGATCTAAATCAATACTCTTTCAGTGTGAAGCCGCTACCCCTTGTCCCTTCATTACATGTCCTTGTAAGGAGCCCCCATCCAGTGTTCTTGTAGGCCCTCTCTGGGTACTGAAAGGCTGCAATAAAGTCTCCCCAAACCTTTTCTTCTCCAGTCTGAACAACCCCAGCTCTCTCTCCTTATCTCCATAGGAGGGGTGCTCCAACCCTTTGATCATCTTCATGGCCCTCCTCTGGACCTGCTTTGGCAGGTCCATGTCCTTTACTGGAGACCCCAGACGTGGAAGCAATGCTCCAGCTGAGGTCTTGTATAAGATCAGAGTAGAGGGGGAGAATCCCCTCCCTCCACCTGCTGGTCACGCTATTTTTGATGCAGCCCAGGATGTGGCTGGCTTTCCAGGCTCTAAAGAGTTTTCAAAAATTAAATTAAATTGTTTCATAGAATCCCAGAATGATGTGACTCGGAAGGGACACATCAAAGATCTTCTAGTTCCAATCCCACTGCCACGGGCAGGGGCATCTTTCTCTAGGCCAGGTTGCTTAAAGCCCTGTACAGCTTGTTCATTGTTAATTTATTCTCCAGAAGCTGAAAATAATATGTTATAAATATTTTCTAAGTTCCAGAATAAAGGAATTAAAATATAGCCTTTTATGATCAAATTTTGTAACTAAACTGACAACAAAACTCTTGTCTTGTTTTGTTAATGAAATTAAAATTATCAGACATAATTTTACATACTGACATTCCTCAGCTCTGTCCATTAGTACTGTCTCTTTTGTTTCTTTGGTTTTGACTCAGTCTCTAGTATATCTGATATACCAACATATCTAATGTTACTTACTGTCAAGCTGCCTTTCTTCAGTATTAAACTTCATTTCTATTGTATAGTTCCCTTGGGTAATAGCACAGACTATATCTGCATTTAACCAGTAATACAGTGTAAATGGTATCTCTTTGGAAATTATACTTCGCATTTCAAGCAATTTCCTCATAATTCAAAGTCCTCTGCAGTTAACATGTATTGAGAACTTGCTCATCTACTTGTGTTTATTCATGAAATAAGTAGGATTTCACTTACAGCTCAATATAACCTGTGCAAATACCACCTGAATTAGTGTCATAATTTTGTCTTTCTTTGAAGGGTATCTTTTGCACTGTAAAATAATATTGATAAATAATACTGAATATATATATGTCACCCAATTTATTTTACAAAGCACTTCAATATAGGGTGGTTTTTGTTTTGTTTTGTTTTAATAAATGGCTATAGGTTTTATTAATATGAATTGCATTTATATGAGGATTGAGGTTTTCTTACTATACCCAGAAACATATAAGCATTTAGAAATACATACACATGCATATACAAATATATTTACAGAGAGTACAGGAATGGATGAAAAGAGTATGAATAGCATATTTGTTTGTTTGTTTTTTCTTAAAGTACAATGGTAAAAAAAGGAATATATAAAATAATAAAAATTGATTTTTCATAGCTTCTTCCTGAATAAATTTAAACAAAGTTTTCATTGGCTTCAAGTTTGTTAAGAAACTAAAAGTCATATAAGTTTAATAAATATTGCATGGATGATATTTCACATAGCATTATCTAGAAATAATGGAAAAAAGAAGAAATCACAGAATTATATATGTTTCACTAAATTAGCCATATAAGTACCAATGTTTTTATAGGGAATGTCTAGAACTTATAAATGACCTTCACTTAATTTGAGGCTTTAAACTTCCATCATGGCAAGACATTTGCCTTGGTGCAACTACATTATGAACTGTATCTGGATTCTATTCGCTTTCTTTACTTTTTTATTATTCTCTTGCACAGTACTTCTAGCTTTCATTACATGGATTCCAGGTAAATCCAAGGTCAAATTTACATTACAAGAGCTTCACTGAAAGGTTATGTAGTTATGTAATATTTTACCACCTATCTTTTTTTTTTTTTTTTTTCTTTTTTAAATCTAAGCAGAATGGTGAAATAGGGCAAACAGATATGCATCTCTGGCATTTGTTTTCAAATTTGAATGTAAAAAGAAATTCAAAAGAAAAATATCCACATGGAAGATAGGATATCTGAAGAAAGATTTTCTACTTAATCTTGCAAAGATTTTAATCAACATAATGCATGACTTGCAAAACACTTTTAAACTTCAGTAATCCAAGCATTTGTGTTTATAAAAGTGGTTCAGTATGGAAAACTATTTTTAGGGCTCTATCCTTCTAAGTTCTCCTTTTTGCTATCAAATGGTTTGATATTGATTACAAAGTTCATTAATACTTATATTGTGAACTTTTATTAAGAGATGCAGATATTTGTAGTTGCTCTCATGTTTAAAAATTGGAAACCTCCCACAGACAGCCCTCAGGAATTCATATATTTTGTATTTGAATGCCTAGACATCATTTAGAAAAAAATGAATAGTTGAGCAAATAATTTGTAACAAATCATTTATTGTGTAAATTCTGGTTTATTTCTATTCCTTCACAAACAAATAATTTATTAGTCTTCTTAGATCTTAGTTCAGAAAAGTATTTAGAAAAAAATCATATGAGAAATAAACAGGAAAGAAACAGCAGTTTTTTACAAGATCCTGTTATGTAAACATAGCTGAATGCTTACTAGACTTACAAAACTGACAAAGACTGACATAGAACATCAAAAGAAAGGTTCAAAGTGTTTGACTTTCAGAATTAATTTTGAGTCCTTAGATGTTAAATCAGGTTAAACACATTGATCTTACAGCTTTCATTTAAAATATTAATATTAATTTCTCTCTATTTTTCCTTCATTTTAATATTTATCATCTGTGAGAGATTAAATGTGAAAAGAACAGTGGTGTGCCATCTGCTTTTGCTATAAGGTGAAAAAAACTTAATTTTTCTGACAATGGCCCCAAATTCTAACTTGCAGTGATTTGAAGCAATGTTTGACTGAGTGTTGGTTTTATGATTCATTATTAACCAACTTTAACCATACTGGAAATAAGCTTGCATTATCAAAGTAATTTGTATTTTTGTAAAAAAGACAAAGTTCCATCTCCCCTAGACTGTAGTGTGACCTCTTGCGAATCAAGTCACTTCTCCATATATGCATCCTTTCTAAATGAGAGATAATAATATCTTTCTTTCAAAACTGCTGCATATTGCTTTGGATTCTTGTTTGGTTTTCTCAGTGCCGCAAAATTCAGTTTCCTCTCCTCCCCTATGGTCCTGTGATAAATTGTCGTAACAACACTCAATGAACTTTGTTTATACATGACTACCTCCATAGGTTTTCTTCAGTGCATTAATATAAAACTTAAATGAGGTAGAAGAGACATTTTAGAACCTTAAAAATATATTAAATCTAAGAATGTCACAAAGCATTGACTGATTGACCTTGCTTACCTAAATTTTTCCTCATATAGTCCTTAGCTGTATGTAGTGAGGCTATCTTGAGTGAGAAAAGGAAAGATTATGAAAGAATATGCCCTGACATGGGGAATATTTTTCCGGTGAAACACTGCAAGTATCTTTTTTTGTAAAACAGATAGATAAGACAAATAATGTTTTATACAATTAGCTTGTGAGAGAGAAGGAAAAATGGCTTAAAGTAATGGAATAGAATGGGAAAGACTGATTGATTGAGCAGTACTGATTGATTACAATAGAGTGACTTGAAAAATGCAAGAAAGAAAGAGGAAACTAGGAGAAGAACAGACAATAACTGTATGATTTAAAAAATTGCCATGGTGGAGTCAGTGCATTTTCAAGAAAGCATTTTAATTGTATAATTACTGAAGGAAAGGCAGTGAAAATTATAGGCTCTAGGAGAGTTCAGAAAGCAGAAATGAAGCAACTGTAACAACATAGTCTGAAATATTTCTACAGAATAAGCTGTGAGCATTACAAGCATTCAGAAATCACAGCTGAGACCAAAAAAAAACCACATGTAATGTTAAACAAATAAACAAAACGAGCATGTCTAGCATGTCCCATTCTGTTTCATAATACTTGTTTTCTTTTTTCAATCTTTTCTCTTTCAGCAAATAAATTTAAAAAACCCAAGCAGACTATGAGTGAAAAGAGCTAAAGTGAGGCCTGGAAAAAATGAAACCCAGAGAGAACAACAGAAAGAGGATGTTATATTCTTAGTTTTTTGAGTGAGAAATAGTTTAGCAAAATTTCTCCTTATGCTTCATAAATAGATTAAAAAAATTAAAATAGGCTCTATGGTGTGTGAAACACCTGTTTCCTTGACAGGAGTCGGAGTACTCTCTCCTGCTCTACAGGACTTGGTATACAATATCTACACCATATATCTGACTTTTATACACATATTAGTTTGTTCTGCTCCTTTCTTGTGATGGGTAAAGTTCCTGAAACAGAGGGACAAATGCTATAGAAATTCATGAGGAAGAATATGACCAGTATTGTGGATGTCATGTCCTCTGTCACTCTGTGTCCAAACACCTACCAGCTATAATATTGAACACAGGCCCCGAAAACATGATCTGGGAGACAGGCATGCATTACTACAAACAGAATGAAGCAAATTGTCCTGGGAAGTGTGTGCAACACCTAGGTCATAGGTCAAATACTTCTGTGTTAAGCAACTGAGAAAAATTAGCGGAAAAGAAAAAGGGTTGAGAAGCAATTTTATATATTATTAAATAAATAAATATTTAAATAAAGCAAGAATCTTCACCCATAATGTAGCATATTTCCTGGGAAAAGAAG
>WBMV01008861.1:312372-338623 GCA_013396655.1 Campylorhamphus procurvoides | reverse complement strand
GAAGAGAAGAGAAGAGAAGAGAAGAGAAGAGAAGAGAAGAGAAGAGAAGAGAAGAGAAGAGAAGAGAAGAGAAGAGAAGAGAAAAGAGAAGAGAAGAATAATTTAAATGTCTCAATGAAGTTAGTTGTCAAAACTACTCACAGAAGAAAACTGAAACTCATTGTGTACAGAGATGGCAATGGATGAAAAAATTTCTTGTGAAAATTTCCACAATAATAGAAGGAAATTTCACTGGACACAAAAAATGGGTGTCTCATTGTTAAGTTGCACTACTCTCATTTCTTTTTTTTTCAGAAGGTATAGTGACAAATTGCTACTGTGTTGATGTACACATATTCTTTTCATTCAATGTAGCTGGTTGGAATAGGTTCACAGAATTAGAAAAGGGCATCTATAGCTCATGGCAATGTTTTTGGTATTTGTGCTGTGCTTGCTGCTTTGGTAATGGAGGTTAATGGAAGTAGTGCGGATAACTCAAATGAGATGCATTTCTCAATCTACTTCCAGGAGAATCTCACTGCTTATACTATGGAACATTTCTGATTGCTATGCATTGTTATTATTAGATTAAATTCACTTTATTGCATTTTATTTACAGGCTTTCTATTCAGACGAGAAACTGAAGCACAGAAGACTTTGAGACTTAATCCAAACATGCTGACTCCCTTCTGTTTCCACTGAGTTTTGATACAGTTAAAATCACTTGGCATCTCACCAAATGAATCCCTTTAAGTTCCTTGTTACAGTATGAATTTTTATAAGGCAATCAGCCTTACTGCCCCAAGAATACTGGAAGTCCTTGTAGTCTCTTCTAGGACTTTAAATGGACAAAGGAGCGTCTTCTGGGACTTCAATATGTATGCTTAGCAGAATGAGGACCAAAGATTTATCTGCTCTGTCCCATGGAATGAAACTCATACCAAGAAAGAGGAAAAAGCTAATGTGCACTCAAAATCAGAATCCATTAATTTTCTGTGAAAGACAATGTTTTTAAGAAGCAATGGGAGGAGTCACATTTTTATAGTTTATTCTTGTTTCAGAACCTGTGCTCTGACCCTATATATTAGGAATGTGGCTGCAATAGCTTTCCTGTATAACACATTTATATACATACTTGACAGGTCTCATAAAATAACAATAGAAAATCAACTAACTAACTTCCATTATAATATAAAAGTGAATAAGAGATTCCTGTCTTTATTATATTTCTAAAAGACTGTGAAAAAAAATAAATAAAGTCCTCAGGGAAATATTTTTAGCCTTCATTGTAGATTCTGATAAATAATGCATTAAAATATTACAGTAGAACTAAAATGAGTATCCTAACCATGGAACCCTTATGGTCTCAATTCATGCTATGTTAGACCCCCTGTGCTGAATAAGCCTTATAATAATAATCATCTCCATTAAAATAGTGCTAAATACGTCCCACTTTCAACTATGTTGATGCAAATTCAGAGGGAGCTTGTATCATCTAAAAATCTCAAAAAACATCTTCATGAATATAATTTGTGTGAACCTCTTTACTTCACTGTATTGATTTATAATGTAGCATTAAATCAACCCTTTTAACCTGATTAGTCCCTTTCCTCTCAGGGGAATCCACTCCTTGTTGGAATGTGTACTAAAATCTCCTCCATACCTAGGTGTATGTCTATCATTAAACAAAAAAAAGAAGGAACCAAGTAAGCTTTCTTGCTTGTTATCACTTACACATTTATTGGTCTGCCATTGAAATGCCACTAAGATGTGGAACAGATTTAGACATTGTACATAAAATGTCCTTAATTGAAAGTTTGTTTGTTTTTGTTTTTTTTCAAAATGAAATGTTTCCCAGAGGAAAGTGATATCTAGTGAAAGTATTTGGCCTTTAATGTTGTTGACCCATTTTCTGAGCCAAGCTTTAGTGGTCATCTAGCAAGCAAATCCAGCTGATCAGCACTTCAGTATATACCCTTTCCTTTCTACAGAAAGATACCTGAAGATGCAAAATTGTCTTCCTCTCCCTGCCCCTAAGACTTCTAAGTTCCTCTTCTTAGCAATTTTCATTCTATAAAATGTGAGAAAACCCCTTTTTTCTGCCCACATCCAAGATGGTTCATCAAAATACGACTGTTATAAAAAGAGAAAATTGTTATATGACTGCAGTTAAGCCCCAAATGACCTTTCCAAAAAGACTATGGTTGTCAGTTCTGCCTCAGATGCAAAATCTCCTCTCAGACTGGAACTCTACCTCCATGAGTGTTATTCCATGACTAGTTATCAGTGACCCAGTTATAACTCTCTGGGCTAATACATACTTTTTGAATGGAGGGCTGAAGTCATTATAACATTTTTATTATATCTTTTCCCATCTTCCCCATCCCCAGATTTAAATTCAGATATCTTTGGATTTCAAAGTAATTGAACTACAGCTTCAAAGTACTGCATTTACACCTTTAATGTAATGTGACTCAGATTCCATGACAGTTTCAAGACCCTAAAGATACAGGTCCTAAAACAAAATAAAAAGTTTTCTACTCTATGTAGAATGGAGTATAGGTAATTTTGAAATATTACCTAATATTAAATATAAATAGACTCTAATCCATTCGGAAGTGCTAAGTCCTCTCAATTTCAAATAAGAACAGGAGAGTTTGTTACTGCTGAGTATTCCAGACTCTGCTTTCTCAGGGTGAGCCTCCAGAAAACAAAACATCTCATTCTTGCCAAATCTTTTACATCTGTGAGTGCATATGGCAACGTGAAGAGATTGACACAAAACAAGAATAACAGTTTTGGAGTTCTTTGATTTTAACTCTGTCTGGAGGTCTCTGTTGAGTGACAAGGGCAATGCGTTAATGAGAAGGAAATGAAAATGAAAAAACTGAGGAAGTGAAATGCTTGTTTTCTTTCACTAATAGGACTGGCTATTAATAAGAGATAATTAGTAAATGAATGCTTACTACCTCCTTCCACAATCAGCAGCAAACATTAAAAAGGGAGAAGCACTGAAGCTAATAATAGAACTGGATGCATAAATAACTGTATCATTCTAGATTGAATCACAGAGGCAAGCAAGAAAGACAGAACTTGTTCCAAGGCAGGTCTATATAATCAGATTAAGTGCAGACAGTTCAGAAGTTTCCTTTAGTGGTTTTCTTTAGTGGACTTTGTATGAAGTGTAACTGGACAAACTGCAGTCTTATATGCCTGAGCTAGTCATCCTGAACTTCATTTAAAGTTAATAGAGAAAAGAATTGCACTTCCTGAAGCTAATTAATAGGCATCTAAAGCAGATAAAATGTATCCATAACTTGCTCTTTGTCTCAGCTGAGGAACAATTACAAAAGTACCATGTGGCGACTAGCTCAGATTGGAATGTTTACAGTGTGAAAGTTTAAAAGTAAGTGTATGAATATCTTCTCTAGGGTTTGGTAAGTGATAGCCAGATTTCAAAAGAAATGAGAAATATACCAATTTCCCATTGTACTTACCAAGTGCATACTAAGAATCTGCAGGCTTCCCCAGAAACCATGACACCACATTAAAGATGGCACAAAACCAGTTATTGAGATGACAGAAAATGACAGATTTGAAGTTGTTTGTCTAACACTATTTTGCAAGTCTTTTGTGTACATAGACATTCTTGTCTATAATTAATTTTCTCTGTAGAATTTGTGCTTCCCACAGAGTACTGAATGGATATTGCCATGAGTAACAGGGTTATTTACTGCAGAGGAAAATACAGAAATGTGAATGTTATCCACCTTTTTACCAAATTTTATATCACAAAACATGGGAAAAAATGATTTTCATAAATGCTTATTTATAAAATAAATAAATATTTTGAATAAAAATGAAGCTGTGGTTTTTTTGTAAGTAAAAATATTCCAAGAAATCACTTGCAAATTTTCTTCCAAATGTTTTTAAATTTCACAAAATTATAATTTAGGAAAAATTGGTCTTGAAATTGGACTAATAAGCTCCATTTAACTAAGCTGATCTCTTCCTCTTGCAAGCCAAAGTAAATGGCACTTAAAGAATGGCAAACAGGTAGCAAGAGGGAAGGGTATGGGCCAGGCAGCAGCAGCAGCTAGTTACTATGCCCAAAGTTGCAATTCTCACTGCAGCTGCAATATCTCTCCAAATAGTTTTCTTAATAAAATCCCTCCTCCTAGGACCACCAGAATTTTCCTGTTATTTATTATCCAGTACAACAGATCTTATGAAACATTACTTTAATATCAAATATTAGGGTTTCTTACAGAAAGCTTTCCTGTGAAAAAACAACCAAATATAGTCTCTTGAGGAATCTAAGGCTCACTTGAAGGATCAGTGTAATTAGCTTCTACAGATGAAAAATGAATTCTGGATGATCTATCAGGTTCTGCCTTGTACATCTCAATAATACTCATTTGACCCAAAAAAAATTTGGCTCTGATGATAGCATATTTTTCCTCTAGTCTTCAAGGAAGGTCTATGTTTCAAACAGATGACAAGAAAAAATCCCAGTCATCATCAAATCTGCAAGCAGCAAATGACAACTATGCATCGCCAAAATGGAGAGGTATTCTGCAAATCCAAACACTAATGTAGTTACATGTCACAACAGAAAATTGCCAAAGAGAGGAAGAAGACCCAAAGAGGACTTCTAATTCCATGAAGAACCACAAAACATAAAATATAAACGATACTTTTTGCTGAAACTGTTTTGCCCACATGTGTGTATCTCTTCAAAGAAAAAACTGTCCACCGCTCTGAGGACTCTTGGTGAGTCCACAATGACAAAATCCTAGAGAGGAACAGAACAAAAACCCACACCATTGTCCACTAACTGAAGTCAAGGAATGGAAAAAATAGCAAACATTTTCCCTAAAATCACTGGAAATATCTCTCATATGAGAAATAGCTTATTATATTTTTCCAAAATAAATAAATAATTTTAAAAATCTTGACAGGGCTCAGGAAGGAAAATGGCTCTGAAAATAAACAGTGTAGCTGGAGGGTCACGGCCTCAGGCATGATTTTGCTGTTTTGTTTCCACACATTTGTAAATTAATATTAATTCTTCATGACTTATTACAGTTGCCTTTTTTCTCCGAAACAATATTGATTGACTTGTTTTTCCTTCAAACTGCATTTTTCTCTGCATTGCTTTGTACACTTTTACAAATGTGTCTTTCATGACAGCCTTAGGTTGGGGTGACACATAAGGATCAAACTGGAGACCTCCTATATTAAAACCTTGAACCGAAAATCCATGACTTTGCAGTTGAGGACTCTAAGAATCCATTCTCCGTGGATCAGTAGAGAGGGGATCTATAATACCTATTCTCTGCTGGGGTTTTTATAACTCAAGGGTATTTTCTGTAAAGTTTCTAGAAGATGCCTTTCCTTGAACAGCTTATGAATGATGATATAAATTTATAAGATCATGTCAGTCTAAAAAAAATCTCCCATTAGGATATTATTCTCTCTCTAATAGAAATCCTGAGGTCTCAAACTAAATCTACAATGTTCATTTAAAATGTATTACAAAAACGTTAAACTCATGATATTTCAGGAAGGGTCGTATACATCCCAGGTTAAAGCTAATTTTCTAGACTGTGAAATTTAGTTTGTCTGCAGTAATTGCTTTCAAAGTCATTGGATATATATTAATGGTTAAACAGAAGCTTTCCTTCACTGCACCTCATTTGTTGTTGTATCATGATGCATAACACTGTGCTCTCCCAGCCTCCCTTGCCTTTCCAAGTGTCTTTACAAAATAGGTATGACACTTAGGAACTTGAGGGTCAAGCAAATGATAATGGAGATGAAGGTCTATCTAGAGCATTGCCCAGAGCAAGTCGTTCAACCAGATGGATCACAACTAAGGGGGTTAAGAAAGGAAGAGGGGCAATTGTAGTAGACAACCTCCTTATGAGAGGAACTGAGGGCCCCATATACCAACTTGACCTGTCTCACAGAGAAGTCTGCTGTTTCCTGGGGACCCTGGTAAAAGATATTACTAGGAGACTCTGTGGACAAATTTGTGTGGAAAAAAACCTGGGGGTGTTGGTCAACAGCCAGTTAAACATGAGTTGATGGTATGCCAAGATGGTCACAAAGGCCAATGACATTCTGGTTAGTATCAAAAATAGCATGGCCAGCAGCACTAGGGAATTGTCCCTCTGTACTCAGTGCTGGCAAGGCCACACCTGTGTCCAGCTCTGGGCCCTTCACTGCAAGAAAGACACTGAGGTGCTGGAAAGAGTCCAGGAAAGCGCTACGAGGGTCTAGGCGGAGGGTCTTGGAGTAAGTCCAGTGAGGAGTGGCTGAGGAAGTTAGGGGTGTATAGCCCAGAGCAAAGGACACTCAGAGGAGACCTTATCATTCCCTGCAACCACCTGAAAGGAGGTTGTAGCCAAGTGGAATTCGGGCACTTCTCCCAGGCAACTAGTGGCAGGATAAGAGGACATAGCCTCAAGCTGCGCAAAGGGAGGTTCAGACTGGACATCAGGAGGAATTTCTTCATGGAAAGGATTGTTAAACATTGGAATAGACTGCCCAGAGAGCTGGTGGAGTCACCATCCCTGAAGGTGTTCAAGAAATGACTGGATGTGATCTGGTCTTGTTTACAAGGTAATAATTGGTCAAAGGTTGGACTTGCTGATCTTATGGATCTTTTTCAGGGTAAATGATTCTGTGATTCTGAGTTTGTATAACACGAAGTCACAGTGATCTGTGCTTTGCTTTGGGACATGGATAGATATGGATATATGATGGTGTAAAGCCTGTTTTGTTGAAAGAATGTTTAAGGCTTGGCACAACCTTATAAAATCGTTAAGGTTGGAAAATACCTTTAAGATTATGAAGTCCAACCATCCATATCCATATTACCTGCAGACAGAGGTCTCTTCTGAACTACTGCTGAACATGACCTCCAAGTAGTGATACACAGTGGCTAATGTCATGACATCAAGAATAGTTAAACAATGCAAATGATCATTAGTTCAATGCTGAACTTTGCTGTCTGTTGGGAAAGACTTCTGCCACAGCATATGCAAAGCAGAGACAGAGGATTATCCAGACTGCATATCGTGGAGGAGGAAGCCCCTGGAGACAGGACCAGTGCTGTGACAACTTCCAAAGGACGAGAAACTTTATAATTCAGCATTACTTGTGTCTTTTATGTACGGGTTTTCCCCTGTTTAGATTGTAACCCCTAGAAACTCCCTGCACACATGTGAAAAGAATGTTCCTTTTTGCCTGGGTATCCAGGCCCGCCCCCCTCCCAACATTATTGGATGTATCACCTGTCATTCCCTATCCCTGGGTTTCCACTGGGTTTTGGTCCTCCTGCTCCCTTATTGGCCCCTATGCCCCCCAAACTACACCAGTCCCCCTGAACCCTTACCCAATCACATCCTACCTCCCAGACCCCACCCGAAGAGCTTAAATACCCTGGACACCGGTAATTAAAGGCTTTTCTATGACCACTCAATCTCGGGTTGCTACATCTCTTTACTCCTGACCACGTGGCGATTTCGCAATCCCCTCCAGACCCCAGGAGGCCGTGGGACAGTAGAGGAGCCGGTTCTCCCCCACCACAGCTATTAGCTGTCTTTGTTTTCTTTTTTTTTTCCTTTTAATTTTCTTTTTTGGAGGAGTGGGGTGTGTGTGTTTTTATTTCTTTGGTTTTTGTTTGCTTTTTTTTGTTTGGTTTGGTTTTGTTTTGTTTCAAACATGGAACACAGTACAACACAGATGGGACAGCAATAAGCAAAAACAGTCATCTAACCCCAGGAGCCGTATGGTGGCATTGACATCCCACTAGGTTTAGACAGCATAGTCTGCCTTTCAACCTGGCAGTTTAGCCTGGACATACAGTAAAAACTCAACTGTGTCAGAATTCTCTTTGAGTTCTGGCTTGGAAATATCTGTACAGTACTCACAAATATTATGTAGTCATACTCTCAGATTTCTACTCTGGAAAAGGACCAGCTGGGTGCATACTGGAATGGACTTTCCTAGAATGGTTTTCATGCCCATATATACTTTGCCGTGTTTTCTCATTCGACCAGAAGTGGTTTCATAGGAGTTATTCCCATCTTTATTGGGGCAAAAAGAACAACTCCTCATTCCATCTTATTTAAATTTTATATAGAAATATGACCTTATCTGTAATTATCTTGGAACACAGTTTGTGTACATTGTATTATTCTTCTTTTGAGGTATATAAAAAAGGAAGATATGTATTTTCAAAATGAGTTGTTATAACTGTCAATTGTTTATGTAACTAATTGATCATTTATGCCTCGTGTTCTGCTGTACAATTTTAACAGTGTTTTCAAGGAAAAAAACTCCGCTATGCTGATATGCCATACTTCAACACACATGGATATTTATTATACCGTACAAATACCGTTGAAACAGAGAATTCCCAGTGTTGTTTCTATAGGAAGAGGGAATCAAAGTCAAACACTACACAATATGAAGAGTCAAATACATCTGTTCTATGTAAGGAATAAAGGCAAAAATAACTTACAACTCTTCATGATTCATCACTAACAAAACTGTAAAGCATATAAATGTTGCAGGTTATTGTACCCTATCCTGACAGACAGAAGATCAGAAAGCTAGAAAGAAAGATACATAGACAAACAATCTGGAAACACTGCAAACTCAAGGTTGTATAATTAAAACAATCTTTATTAGCCATTGGTACTTTCTAGCTGACAGATTTTGACAATGCATATACATATGCATGCATATTCGCACATATACACAGAATCCTTTCATCAGGTCTGACAAGTGGCAACAAAATCCAAACTAAGTACCATGCTCTGGGAATAATTATGGTAATCTATCAGGCCACTCTGGAGAAAAGAATAGTCAGCACCTGTGGAGTAGAGAGGTGACAGCAGAAGGAGGTGACCAGCAGTTAACCTCTGTGCAACAAAGAGAGAAGAGTCCCTTAACAATTCCCAATACACTTGCCACAGTGTAACAGGAAAGGTCAGCTAAATCTTTTAAGGGATGCTGAATAAAAAAATCCTCTTTCTTTCCTGCTACGTCGGCGGTCTCATAAAGAACTTTATTATTGCTTAGAGTCCTTGCTGCTCTCATATTGCTACAACAGCTGAAGCAGTAATAGTTTTATCTATGTCTTTATCAATACATAATAAAATTTATATTCTTGTTCTTTAAAAAAAAATACCAATATATTTAAAAGCTGTATCCTCACCACTGCGGGAAAGGTAGCAGAAAAAAGCAAAAACATTTTAAGCCAAACAAGTTAAAAAGGAAAAAAAAGATCCTTAGCCCTGACAGCTCTTGCTGCTACCTCTCCTGTCAGAGAGAAGGCTGAAGAAGCAGGTATATTTTCCTGAAGCTGTTCCCTATGCTTCCACATCCACTACAATCCATTTTTTTCTCCTTGACTGGCTCTTACGCTCGCTGCCCCAGCAGCTCCCTCCAGGCCCTCAACAGAACTAGAAGTCAGCCTGCCCTTCTGCAGCACTCTGCACTCTTGAGGTCTGTCCAGACTCACGTCTTGTCCAGCTTCTGGAGAAGAAGCAGATTAAAACGGAGCTCCTTTGTGTGACTTCTTTATTCTGAGGAACTGATGGCCTTTTGCAGACAAATTCAAAGTTAAGGAGAGACAGCTGGGAAGGACAGTGTATATGGGAAGGATATAAATAAAGACTCACTCTAAGAAAAACCCGAATTGTTTTTCAAAACCCACCATTTTCTACTTCTTTTGTGATATAATAATATAGCTGCCTCCTTATTCATTCATTGTTTTGTTAAAATCTAGACATTTAAGAAGAATTCTTCCTTCAAAACTGAAATTGTTAGACTACCGAGAAAGTAAACAATTTACCTGCCCCTCACAAAATAAGTAATATCTGTGAAACCAACAGAGGTTTCTGAGAGGTGGAAGCTGAATTAATGTCTGTCCTATTACTGACTGTCACACACATTCACTGGATTAAAAAATGATGAAGTTATATAATCTGTGGCTTATGCAGTCAAACACCACTTTACAGTTAAACACTGGTTAGGTTGTTAAACACAGTGCTATCAGTGCTGTCAACAAACCTACCCTTCCTGCTTACTTTTACTAAAAAAAAAAAAATAAATTCTGTGACTTGTTTGTGCTTATTAGTAATTTAATTTACAAGTAAACTTATTCTGCCTAACCTAATATAAGATATCTTTAAGAACGAGAAGGGTAAAAAAATTTAGACTGTTGACTTTGGTTTGGTCTGCTGTAATTGCTTTGCCAGTGGAGGAATATATAACAGGCCAAAAATTAACTGTAATGGCTAGAAGTATTTTCATACAGGAAGTGTGGCAGCCTCTTTAAAAAACAAAATAAAAATACAAGATGCATACTATTTCTCACAAAAAACCATGAAAATATACCATGTTATTGAGTATTTTCAGACTCAGTACACAAAACAAATAGACCCTGATATATATGTAACTAACATTACAATTTAAGGTTTTTCTCAAACACAGAGACAAGATTTTTTTAATTGGTTAGGCTGCTATTAAAGCACTTAAGACAGTTAATTGACATTCCAAAGATCCAAACAGCTACAACCCCACTGAATGAGAAATTCTAGGTTGTCACTTCTCTCAAAAATATGTGCACATCTATTTTGTTGTTTACTTTCAAAATGAGATTTGAGTCACATATATTTGATTGAAGGACTTAATCTACCTTGCCAGAATAATTAGCAGTTTTATATAAATGTGTTCTCTAATAATTATATGGGGGGGAAAACACCACCATAAAGATGAAGAAAAAAAAATCTGATTATAGGAATCATAATTACTTAGGAATAGAATTATTAGAATGCAACAGATAATTCCAGATGAAAGAGTGAGTGGAAATTGCACACATTACACAGTTTATTTTCAGTAAATGCCAACAAAATCTACGCAGAATACCATATCATAATCTCTTCTGTGTAGGACACATTTCCCATTAGAAAAAAAGAAAAAAATAGAAAAAAAAAAAGGAAAGGAAAAAACAAACAACCAAACAAACCTCCAGCATAAACAGAATCACAGAATCACAAATTGTTTGAGCTAGAAAGGACTTTCAAGATTATCTAGTTCCCATTATGGGCAGAGATGCCACCCATTAGATCAGGTTGCCCAGGGCCCCATCCAACCTGGCCTTGAACACTTCCAGGTGCCTCACCACCCTCATAGTAATGAATTTCCTCTTCTAATATAAACTCTCCTCTTTAGCTTAAATCAGTTTCCCCTTGTCCTATTACTATCTGTCCATTTGAAAAGTTGCTGTCCATCTTTTTTATAAACTCCCTTTAAATACTGAAAGGCTGAAATTCTGCTCCCTAAGCTGAACCACCCCACCTCTCTCTCTCTGTCTCCATAGGAGAGTTGTTCCAGCCCTTGGATCAGCATTCTGGCTCTCGTCTGGACATGCCCTAACAGATCCAGGTCTTTCTTGTGCTGAGGATCCCGGAGCAGGATGCAATACTCCAGGTGGGGTCTCACAAGAGCAGAGTACAGGGGCAGAATCACTTCTCTCAACCTGTTCTCTGTGCCTCTATAGCTTTTTAAAGAATTTGAGGGAACTAATTTTTTGTGGTAATTCCTCACTGAACTAGGTACATTGTATGTTTGCCATTGTATGCTATCTGTATGTTTTCCAGGTAGAACTATGGCAGCATAGAGAAGCAGTACTGAGCCTGTCAGGACTTTAAGTCTGTTATCTCAGAAACTTTCAAGGTCAGAAATAAGTGTATCTTTCACAATTGTAAAAAAAAAATTGTGCTGCATTAGACTGCAGTAACTTTTATGGTCATTTTATTACCATACTTTCATATTTCATTTTGGGAGATGTAGGAGAAGGAGGTGTTTAAATTGGAAAATATTAGTTTAGGGACAAGGACTGAAACTGCATGGGCAGAATTTAGCATAACTGTCACACCTGAATCAAAAGGATTTCCTTTATATTCAACAGAGAGGATCTCTCAAGGTACACACCAACTCACTTGTTTTAAACACATTCTTCAGGTTTATAAGAAAATAATATAAATATATTATATTGAAAATAAAAAAAAATGGTAGAAATGGTTGCAAACCTATGGGAAGAAAGAGTAACTTGATTACTACTTCATAAATAACTCAGGAAAAAAATTATGAAATGCTCCTTCTGATTCCCATTTTAACTTCCACAGGTCTCACTGGTTGAACAGAAATCCAAGAAGTTTCAGGTCTGCCTTTGCCCCTGCAATTTAAAATACAGAACATTAAAAAAGTGATTTAAGGAATCCTGGTCTACATGCACATTGAGTTACACTGCAGCATTTGAGAATCTCCATCATCAGCACAATTTTTAGAAGGTTAACTTATACTTTTGCAACCAAAGGAGGCGGGGGGAGGGTGTGTGTGTGTGGGGGGAGTAGCATCTCCCAAACCAAAATTCCTTCTTTTCTCTTGATGAGAGAAGTTTATGACATACAAATCAAAAGCTCAAGCTTACTATAATATGATTTAACTTCTTGCCAAGAATTTGAACATAATTTTATGCTACTTTGTGCAATTCTTGCTGTTTCTTGATTTGCTCTATTAAGAAAACAAACATGAAATTCAAGTTTCTTCTCTATGCAGTGTTACCTTAGTTCGGAGGAAGGGCAGGTATTTTGGGAGAATCATACTTCTTCCTGTCACCACAGCTAATGAGGCACAGGAAACCATTGACTGTTGCTTGATCATGCATACAGAACAAGCAACTGTTAGGAGGCACATTCTTCTTCTGAGATGAAGCCATCTGCAGCCAATCCCAGCAGGTTTTTCTTCAGGGCTGTAAGTGTACAATAGGAATACAGATTGTTTCTACCTTCCACATCATTTTAGCAGAGCTTTAGCTCAAGTGGGAAAATCAAAATAAATACAGACAGATGTCTAATTTTCCTAGGTAGTCTTTCCACGTATATTGTGCATACAATCTTTTGAACATCCAAGATATTGTTTAAAAAAATCCAAACTCCCAGAAATTAAGCTGGAAGTCTTTATCAAATCCTGTATATCAGGAAAAAGCAATTATAAGAGGCAAGATCCACATCTGCCAACACTTGATCTTAATTATTGGTTTGATAGGTATTTCTGGACAAACAGACTCAGTCACTACCAGATGCGGCATGTCTGTTTTAATAATCCAAGATAATTGACTCTACCTTTTGCTTTTTGCCAATTACCACACATCCAAACTGAGTTCCTTCCTCCTCTCTCTGCCTTTAAATTCACTAGACAGTTAAAGAATTATAAACTGAAATATTGGGAAGAATAAAGAATGTCATTAAAATGTGATTGCAATCAAGATTAGGTGTCAGTGATTACCTTCTGTGAGGAAGCAGAAAGAAACTTTCTTATATTTATGTACTGTTGACTGCTCCTCTAAAATGTCTTTCCTTTTAATATGTCAAAAACACCCCAATATTTGTAAAAACAAATTAAAACTAAAAAATGCAACTTGGTCCAATGTAGGAATTATAAGATGTGATTGACTAGCATATAAGTATTTTCTCAAAAATTGAGATATGGGGGGAAATGGAGAAATTTATTTATGCACTCTGGGAATGTTTAGCATTCAGTTTATTAAGGATAGTATTTTGCTATTATTTTTTTATATTGGTAATTAGCATGTAATACTGATTTATAAATCTGTCTGTAATTATATCATTCTAGCTAAAGAGATTGGATTTACAAAGGCTAAGTAGCACAAAACCTCAATTATCAGTTGATTATAATCATTCGGCAATGTGACAAGTGAGTTGTCATAAGCCCAATAGTTGTGATGAAAATAAATGCAGCCAAAAATACCAAGCAGAAATTGTTTCAGTCATTGCAGGAAAAAAGCAATCTTTGTTTTGGGCATTCAATAAGCTAAATCGAAATGCTTTAAGATAGACAGGATTTAGGAGTTAAGGTATTTTTGAACACATTTTGTGTTAGTCTCTTTCCCATAAATTACATGGAATATAATCAGTTTTATATGCTAAATTAATACTAAAACCTTCCACTTTCATCACAACCCAGGTACATTTGCTAATAGCCTAAATGCTATGTAAATATTGCCACCTGAGCAGACATGTCCTATTTTAGAAAGGTGTTGCAATTACAGAGGTGGACTGGAACAGACGCTTTGACTCCCAGCTCTACTCCGTTCAACCATCTAATTTTAGACGCTTAATTGAAATATCCCAGTTAGCAACACAGTCTCTTTAGAGCTCTTCTAATGGTCAGTGGAGGGTGATTTCAGACCTTTGCAAGGTGAGTCAGGAGTTTATTGGGTCAAATTGCCCACTAGAGGTGCATATCTTTGTCTTCATTGATTAGGGAGATTCTATTTTAAGTAGGTTGGCTCAAGTAACAGCCTAACTCAAGCATTTCTGTGTGCATAAGGTCAAGTCGCTTGGGTCTTCTTCTACAAACAGAATCCAAGCAAATTGCTCTATATTCTGTCACAGAGGCTGAACAAGCCTGTGCAATCTGTGAAGGAGATTAGTCAGGAGTCAGGGTGCTAGTATTAAGTGTTCAGAGAGTGAGACTGTTCTGAGGGCTCACCAGTAAGCATGGCCCCAGACTTGAATTAAAACATTAGGGAGAACAAGATCAAGCAATGATGGGGAAGCTCCACTTATTTCCTTACACCTGAGTCTATGCCTATCATGTTAAACTATTAATAGTAAACTATTGACCTTTGCTAAGCCTGTGAACAACTTCTCAGATGTACGTAATTGTCTAAGGAAGAAATTATGTGGACTGGACTGGGACACACACCCTACATGGCAGAAGTTGAGGAGCTTCTGTTTGCTTCAGGTTTTCAGGACTTCTAGCTTTCAGATTGCAGCTGAGAAGGAAATGCCCTGTTCATGCTTACTCAGGTATTCAGAGGGAACCTGGGTTTTCCTTTTCCTGATGAAATGTTAACCATCACAACTATATTCTGTAATATTTGATTTTATGTATCAGCCAAAATTTAGAGAATTCATTTATTTTGGTAGAAGGCAGAAATATAATTCCATTTTCTGTTATATTCTGATTTTATATTAAAGTGAATGTACTTCCAATGGGAAAATTTTGATATTCCTTAATGCAAAACTCCTTTTAGTCTTCTGCCTAGGATATTTTTGGAGTTGTATATTTTGAATTTGGATCTTCCACGTCTGATGTGAGTACATTGTGAAGCTTTTCATGCATAAATTTACATGATCTGACCATATTTACTATGTTAGCGAGTTACACTTATAGTTTGGTTTTAGCATTGAGCAGCTGAGCTTTGCCAGGATCTATGTGTATGTACCTAGAATGGAAACAAGCAATAATATACCTTACATACATGCAGATATTTTAACTAGCCAACTTATAACACTATTTATACTAGTAGTTATTAGGATGCTCTTACTAGTAGGGACCCGTGTATGAGAATCATTTCTTCAAGGTACATGGTTCAGGGCTCAACAGTCTTTTGTAGGTAAGCTCTGTGCTGCAGTCAAGTCTTTCTAAAAAGTCTTATTGCCACAGTGCTAACTTGGAGGTAATAAGCTCCATACAGTGAACTTGCCCCTACCTGTTACAAGTTACCTAGTATTTTTAAGTATAAAGTTTAAGATATAAATTTAAATTTTAAGTATAAAAGTTGTATGAAACATCAATGTATTTCTCCTTATAATATGTGTGATAAAGCTCTAACCAGCATTATTTATTCTACTTATAGAAAATTGTTGCAATAATAAGGCTTCTTGTTTGAGAAGTGAAAATATGCAGCACTGTTTCCCAAAATGCTATGCCTTGATTTGTCCAGGTCAGAGGAAGACTGAGGTAATTTAACACCCAGGCCCTTTCAGCCCAGAAGTGTTTTTCTCCTCCAGAAAACAGAGGCTTTGCAGGCAACAGAAAAGCCTACATGGAGCTGGGATATGGTTGAGCTCAGAAACACTGCTGACCTCATAACTACTACTGAGACTAAAAGCTGGACACTTTTTTGGGGGTAGAAATAGGGAATTACAACGGTTTCTCTTACATCTTGTCTAATTCTATTGAATAATTTTTCTCTACCATGTTTTAAGAGATGTAATTCTTGCAAGAAATTAAAATAGTTCTGGTGAATGACGTATGTTCTCAAATGAATTATGAACAAGATATTTGTCAGAAGCTCTTACAAGGCTCTCATCAAAATCAGTGGATAAATATGCCACAGATTCCAATAATTGTCTGGTTTGTTTTGTTTTTTTTTTAATCAATACCATCAACACTTGAGATTTCTTTAACTCTGCCTTGACTGCCTGACAAGTAGATTGGCTCCTCCTGGAGAACGAACCTGCGATCTACCAGAGGTTTTTGTGAATAATAAAAATTAGATTAATTAAATTAATTAAAGCTGTCAAGTATACTGCAGAATACAATGCAGATCATGAGGCAATTAATCATCCTTCCAATGGTGTATAGAGCACTTATAATTTATTCTTTCTTTGCCTTTATACTTTTTCTTTCTCATTTGTACCTAGGGATATTTCTAAAAATTCAGTATTATTACAGATAATTCTGTAAATGTTATGTCTTGTTTTTGAAAGATTGTCAAATCTTTATAACTAAATGGAATTTTAAGTAATTAGCTACTCATTAGTACTGACTTCCAACAACATTTACATTTCAAGTTGTAGAAAATCCTAGCTGACAAATTCTTAATTACTAGTAAATTTTCTTTTGAAAAACAGAAGTGTTATTTCTGTTTAACTATTACAAAACCCCCAAAAAAAGACAAACTGTTATTCTCTTAGTTATAAATGTCACACTAATGTTTCTGGCTCAAATTTCAAGAAGATATTTCAAAATACATCTTTCAAAATCAGAAAGATTTAATGGAATTAAAATACTTCAGACGTATTTGGGTTCTTCACAAAAGCATAGATATTCTTTATATTACGGTAGATTGTTCTAAGCTACAAGGTGTACTAAAAATAAGCATACATTTTTTATCAATGTCATTCATTTTGAGGCCTAAGGGTTTGGGAGAAATAGTACCAGTCAGGGTTTCAACCTCACAACTGAACTATTTCTTGCATGGTAATATGATCTCATCTCAGAAGGGCATGAATTTCAAAAGTAGCACTTCAAGAAGTGACATTTTATCCTTAGCAGGATGCAAACTTATATAAAGTAGCTAATTATTTTGCTATTGCTATAGGATAATTGATAATTTTATACCTATTATTTTGGTTTCAGGAAAGGAGTAGCATTTATATTTCATTGTAAACCTTTTACTCTGCAGCATTTCTAAGAAAGGCCATTTTCTTTCATGCTAATTAGAAAGAATTTTTTTTTTTTGGCCTTTAGAACAGAAACAGAAGTGTAATAACTGCTATGAGAGAGCATGAAGGAAAATTACTTATTTCTGCTACAATCCCACAGAACAGTGACATAACTTTTTGGAAAGGAAAGTACTCTCCAGAGGAAATGGTTCTGGATGCTCCCATTTGATCCTGTGCCAATTCCAAGATTATTATTTTATACCCACTACAGACAATAATTTTTATTTTTCAGCACCTTTTTACTGTTCTGTGGTGCTGTTCTTTTGTGTGGTGCTTTTTTGTGGGTTTGTTTTTTGTTTATTTTGTGTTTTTTTTCTCCTCAGAATATTGCAATTTAAAAAAAAAAAAGAAGAAAAAGCCAAATAGGTTGTAATAGCGCCTTTTAAGGAGTAAGTCTTGCCTACCAAGTGTATTTTAGTTGTTTATCTGGTTACAGACTCACCCAGCACTGAAGCGTATCCTCTCTACTCCATATTTAATTTCCTATGAACAACACTAGCAAACTGTTTTTGTCTTAACACAATGTTTTCTTATTTTCTTTGACAGAAATTTCTTCCAGCTGCTCAATATGGCAAAATAGCCTTCATGCACTCTCCTATAATAAAACTTAAATGAACTGCTGAAATATTTGCTATGATATTGGTAGTAAAACTCATTTTGTGTAAATCAGATCAGCTATTTCACTACTAAAGAAGCAAAACAAACAAAAAAAGATGAATTGATAGCACTCTTCACAAAGCATTGTACCTCTTGTTTAATTTGAATTATATCAGTTTGTCCATCCCAGATTTTAATTATTTGATTGTATTAAAACTTTGTCCTTAAGACTTAGGAATACCTTATCAGAGTTGGTTCTGTATTTATTGTTTTATCTACTCTGATGAATACATCTTCCTTCATGAAGGAAATGAACTGAGCTCCTAGTTGTTCACATTACAGATCAACAGATTTAGTAACCCTTCTTTATTTCCAGATACTCAGTAGCTTAGCCCAACACCATCCAATTTATAAGATAGTAACTTCATAAACTGACACAGATTGTATTTGATTTAGTGCTTATCTTTCATTTTGAATAGCAGTCTATGACACTGATGGAAAGGAAAGCCTTCAGGTCAAACTCATCTCAGGTGTAATTCTGCTGCATATAGTAGCTACACCCAGAATTCAGATTGTACACTCTGGCTTCTGACAGACTAGTGTGTAGCTCATGCTGCTGACTGGGAATCTTGTGGATACATGGAAACTACTGTGAGTAAAGATGTATATTTATGTAAGAGACAAGAAACTTGACTTTTTCAAGCAGGAAAAGTCAAGATACTTCAGAACCACTTACGTGTGGCCTGGCAGTTTGCTACCAAACCAATAAAAATACTTAAAAGGTTATAAAAGGCAGTATGGTAGCACACTTAGCCTATACTCTAGCATTATGAACTGTATATTGTTCTAGTTAATTAACTTTATTTTTGCATCTTTAAACATGTAGAATTAAGAATGATCACTGGAAGTGTTGATTGTATATAGTAAGTGAAAATTAAGAATATTATGATTGTGATTCCTGTTACAAAAAAAATACACAAACCATCACGACTGCAAATACTTGAGCTTTCTTTCTGAATCTAGACAAGACTGAGCTGATGACAGAATTTACCATATATAGCAGTGAATATACCATATGAAGTCCATAAATTTGCACAAAAAGTGCACACTTTTGAATGCTGACTTTGCTGTGACAAGAAGGTTTTTCAAATACTAGGTGGAGATTTCAGTATTTGTGGGATTGATGGGAAGAAAAATGCTATTGTTCCTATGAACAGTTGAGATTGCTTAAGTTCTCAGTCATAACAACTGTAATTGCACATATTTTCTCATGGAGTGTACGTTGGAAAAGAAAGAGTTCTAAGATCTCAGAATGAAATCTGAAACATGAAATACCATTTGATACAAGCTGCAAGTTTTAAATTAAGCACAAGGGAGATCTTGGATCGCCTCTCATTCAAATAACATAAGGTTTCACTTTTACTCCTTTATGTTTATATTGAACTAGAAAAATGTTGTACTGTCCAAGATCCAAGATCCTTTCTTTCTTTTTTTTTTTCTGATCTAGTGAAAAGAATTGTTGTTTTTTGGTGTTTTTTTTAATTAAATTGATACTAATTTCATATTACCTTGATTCTTTTCTGTAAGTAATATGGAAGAACTATTATAGGTTCAGTGGTACAGAAAGGGGAATTTCTGTAATGATCAGTGAAGGGAGAAGAATAAATATACTTTGAGATAGATACAGAGATTTAACCAAAACTCACAACTCAGTTTGTAGTTACAGTGATTAAGGTTACAGGTGTGTCCCTCCTACTGCTTCATTCTTTTGCCTTAATTTTCTTTTGATTTGGTTTTGGTTTTAATTTTTTTCAGATTTTCTCTAATTCACAAACACTACGTTTTATGCTATATGCTGTGCAAAATTTCAGTCAAATTGTGCTTTAAAATTCAACATTTAGTTCATCTACATAAAAGTACTAAATTCATAATGCTACAGCTTCGATTCCTTATTTCTTATGCTTTACCATTTCCACTAGTTCAAGTTAAAAGCATAATCAGGTAAAATGGTCATGCTGAATAGAGTGGAGGTACACAGCACTTCAAATATCAATGTGTATTGATATTTCTTACCACATCCTAGGGCACATAAGTTGGTAAGGAAAGGAGTTTATGTGTCTAGTTTCAACAGAGAAATTGAAATAAATTGTGCCAGGCAAATACTGACATGGTGTAGTACCTAAGAGCCTTTAAAATTAGGTAACTTCATTTGCAAGATCTTTCTGAGTACCTTGTGTTGTAAGCAGTGACTACACAAATGACAATGTGCAATAAATAAGGACAAAATAAAATATAGGCATAATTTGACTAAAATTAACTTTTAAGATGAGGAAGGAAATCTATAGAGCATTTTGTAGTGAAACCTAACTCGCAGACAGTGATTTTATAATTAAGGCATATTTTCTGCTCTAGGATAGGGAAAGGCAACAAAAAATTGAGGCTGAGTTAGCAATATAAGATATTTATTTAATAAATTTTATATGGGCCAATATATATTTCCATGGCAACTTCCTGAACAGGTGAAATTAAGATTTACCTTTTTCAAGTAGAAATCTAAAGAACAGAGGCTGAATATCAGGTATGCTTATGTTTTGTGGAGGCAAATTAGTTTTTATTCTCCTGTTACCCCTTGTTTATAGCTTGGTAGTGAAAAGTAATGCTTCAAATGTGGTGCATCAGCAAAGAGCATAATGTGCACATGTTGATCAAATGCAGAATACTTCAGCAGAACATCAAGCAAAAACAATTTCATGTAAATAAAGGCTGTATAAATTAGTTCTGCAAACCAGAAGGGCTTGAAAACAGGCTTGAAGACAAAGCCACATTGTGGACACTTATCTTCTTAAGATTTTTCTGTTGCAGCCCTGTACAATGCCTTTGAAAGGCTTTTGAAAGGCAGAAGGAAAAGACTAGTAATCAAAAAGGACATTGAACATACAGAGAAGTCACAAGACTCTTAGATGGTCTTTTGTATTTGTGGGTATTTTGACTTTTTTCCCCAAAAATTTGTCACAGCGTGTTCTGTAAAGGTCCATGGACATGAATCTGTAGTGTGCCCTAGCAGCCAACCGTGTCCTGGGACCCATCAGGCAAAGCATCACCAACCCATCAAGGGAAGGGATTGTTTGACTCTGCTCTGCATTGATGTGGCCTCACCTTGAATATTGTGGGCAGGTTTGGGCACCACAATATAAGATATTAAGCTGTTAGTGTGTCCAAAGGAGGGCAGCAAAGATGGTGAAGGGCCTTGAGGGGAAGCTGTGGCTGAGGGCACTTGGTGTGTTCAACCTGGAGAAGAGGAGACTGAGCAGAGACCTCATTACAGTTACAACTTCCCCGTGAGGGGAAAAGGAGAGGCAGGTACCAATCTCTTCATTCTCACCAGTGACAGGACTTGGGGAAACAGCATGAAGCTGAGCCAGGGGAGGTTTAGGTTGGATATCAGGAAAACGTTTTTCATTCACAGGATGGTTGAGCACTGGAACAGGCTCCTCAGAGTAGTCACAGCACCAAGCATCACAGAGTTTAAGTGTTTGGGCAATGTTCTCAGCTGCATGGTGTGATTCTTGTGGATGATCCTGTGCAGGGCTGAGTTGTACTTAATGATCCTGATGGGTCCCTTCCAACTCAGCATATTCTATAATTCTATGATATCAGGCGTGGCATAACTACCTATCAAAACATATGTGAAGGTGTTTTGTTGTCTACTGTATAAGCTGATAAAATATATTCCTGTAATTCTGCTTTCCTGTCAGAAAATGCTGTCAGAAGCATTTTCTGGTGTTTTGTTGTTTCGGTTTGGGTTTTTTTGGTTGGTTGATTTGTTGTTGTAATTTGGGGTTTGTGTGTGTCTGTGCAGGTGTATACGTGTGCACGTGCATTATTTTTTTTTTTCTGGTGCACAAATACAAAATTTATGTCACTGTTTCACAGGTTAAAATAGTGCTTCACAGTAATTCAAACGAAATTTTCTTGATGCTTAGGGCTTTTATATTTCTAAGTACAATGTTTTTTATCACAACAATTTTAGAAATACACAGTAAAGAAAAGTTTCCGAGTATTCATAAGTATGATGTCCAATTGTGAAATTGTCTGTGTATTCATACTAGTGAAGCATGACAGTATCCCATCACTTGAAGAGGCATTTATTTTCTACTAGATACCAGCAATACTTGAGAGATAAATATTTGTGTTATTGTCATTGTGACGGGGAAATTAGTTTCCATAAATATACAAAATGTTATGTATATACAAAAATACAAAATATACAAAGATTTAAATCAGATTTACAGAAACTTTGTACTTCATACAATTTCATGATGTGCAAATAAAATGAAAAAAAACCCTCTATCTCCCTCTTACCTTACTAATATTTTATATTTTTCTTCTTTTTACATAGGTATTTATATATGTAAATGTTATGCCTATTATATATGTAAATGTTATGCCTAAAATTTCATGGATGGTACAAGATTGCCATCTACAGGCTATATAAGAAAAAAAAATTAAAAGGCTAGAAATTGAATAATTTTTAATACAGTTTTTTAAAGCAAATTCTGACCTTATTTTTTTTTCTGAATGTTTTGCTTATATCTGCTGCAGTCTCTGAGAAAGATTTTTATACTTGATATTTACACTGGAATCATTGTGTTTGGTTTTAAAACACAAAAAACCAAGTCAGCAAGCCCTAATTCACCTCTCTGATGAGTCAATTTTGTGCTTTCTTGCATTAAAAAAATGTTTCTTCACAAAATATATTGAAATCTCATTTTTGTGCAATAGAAAAATTTTAGATATGAGGTGCTGATTACCAGAGCATATTAAAAAAGGAAACAAAATATTTAAATCCAACTATTAACTAATGTGGTGTTTCATTAGACCTATATTTTTAATGAAAAAGTACGGATCTATACATACTATAAAGTTTTTACTTAAGAAATAAGCATTTATTTACAATATCTGTATTTGACAATTATTTTTGTGTAACAATGTTTCTTTGGTTTTGGCCGTCATTCAAATAGTCATTGATGTTTTCTATTTAAAAAAAAAATCACCATCACAAAACCCCTCAATTTGTATTTATTTTATTATATATGCTTTAAATCTTATTTATTCATTTTTAAAAAAAAAAATTAAAAATAAAATAATAATAATAAAAAACCCTAACCACAACCAAAAAAACCCAACCAGAAAAAAACAATAAGCCAGGAAATGCATAACCTGAATAAACTTGACCATTTAATTAGATCTCTATTTATATTCACTTGTAGAACTCCTGCTGAAAGTAATGAGAGCTTTGCATAAAAAAATTATGGCAAGTCTATGCACAGTAATCAGCTACAAATTTCTAATAGGAGTCATTATTCTGCCCTAATAATAGTACATTTAAGCTGAGTAATGACAAATTAAACAACAATAGATTGCTTTTTGTTGTTCTTGTTTTTAATTATTAGAACAATATAAAAAGCTGTGATATATATATTAATTTTTATGGCTGCAGCATTTTATATATTATGCAATATACAAGGCATATTGGGAGACCTGAGCACACTCACCCTGAAGAAAAGAAGGCAAAGACAGACTCTAATTGCTTTCTTCAATTATCTATGGTGAAGTTTTAAAGAAAATGGAGCCAGACTCTTGGTTGTATTACACAAGCAAAGAAATGGCATTTGACAGGATTTGCAGAAAGGGATGTTTCAGTCAGAGTAAAAGGGCTGAGGGGAGAAAAATCAGTGAGGGTTGTGAAACACTGGAAGAGATACACCAAAGGTTTTGCAAAGGTACTAAAATGTGACTGGACCCTTTGCCATCTGATCTAACCTCAAAGCTGATCCTGATTTGAGAGCTAAATCAGATTTCCAGAAATCCTGTCTAGCCTAAATTTTTCATAAGCATTAGAATTTTTGTTAGGATTTCACTATCAAATTTCTCCACTAAATTTATGTTGATTTCTGTGGGCTTTGGATCAGACAGTTACAGAACAGATGCTAATGTAGTTTGAACCTCACACCTGTGAGTGTCAAGAATAAAGGAAAAGTGCAAATTCAGTGCTAAACAGAAATCCATTTCTGCCTTGTGGAGTTAATTAGCAATTGATTTAAGCTAGCTATAAACACATATTTGCTGTTAATGGTTCTGAACAGTGTTCTTTAGGGAGCAAGTTTGAAAATGTAAGTTTAAAAAAAACCCCTCAAAACTTAAAAAAAAGAGCCAACTCTATTCTTTTAAACTCTTCTTAACTCATAATTTGAAACTTTTAATGACAATATATTAGCCACATAAGAAAACAAGTAAACAAAAATAGAAGCTAAAGTTATCTAAGTTCAGTAAATGGCTTGTGACATCAATTTATAGTGCAATTTATCATAAGATACGGGTAAGAATTGGGAATGGCTAAACTGACAAGTTTAACTGATTATACCAAGTAAAAATACAAGAAATATATTTGCTGCTAAGACATGCTGGAGTAGAAATGTGCATGTCTTCAAAATGGAATTACAACAAGAAAGCAGTTAAAGCAGGAGTGCAGCTACCAAAAATAGAGTGGGATTTATTACATGTAAAGTACAAGGTAAATTAAAAAAGCAGTTAGGGAGAAGACAAAACAAAAAAAAAGGGCACTACAATGTTTTCACCTTCAGAAAAGACAGAAGCTACTCTGTTAAAGGTAACAAAAATATTTGAAGACTCTTTTGTGTTTTGTTTAAATGCCACTTTACAGAAAAGGAGATTACACTATGAATCTCTTTTATTGCACAATAAGTTTGTTTAAAAAAAAAATCAATGCTTTAGCAAGGCTTGACTAAGATGTGCTCTGAATAGGGAGGTGGTAGGCACAGGGAAATATAACTGTGAGCTAATGATTACTTCACAGGCCAGAAAGAGAGTCTTGGACCTGACAGGGAAATGGAGAGGTTGCTTTTCTTTGAAGAACTTATTCTCCTTTCTAAATGAATAACAATTCTTGACACTTCAGTATGTCTTGTCTCTTAAGTTTTTAGCCAATCGTTTTTACCAAAGGGGTGGAAAAACATTCAGTCTGCTCAAAGGACACCATTGTAACCAACTTAATAACCACGTCAGAAAATAACATGACTGAAACTGCTATTTGTTTAGAATAGTTTCTTCACATAATGGGATTTTTGAAAAAGAAACCAAAGAGTTTTTATGATTTTTCATTTTTATCTCAAATACATACATTTTGGTTACAGAAATATTTTCACCAAAAGCACAGTGAAAATACCCTTTCTATCTTGCTACCAAATTTGTAGTTCAAGTTGTGTCAACCAATATGAATAAAGGAAGCAGTACATGTTGGATTTACATTGTTCAGATACAATGTGTTAAAATTAGATGGATGCTGAATAATCTGAGAGAAGCTATAGACATTTTTACTAGAATTTTCTTATGGCATTAGCTTGAATTGCCTTAAGCAGTATTGAGAACATGTTTTAAGTGCTTTGATTTATTCAAATATATAAAAGCAGAATTAGGGACTTGGAAACTCTTAAAACTTGGACTTCTAACTGTAAATCTACAACATTCTGAAAAAGAATGTATTTAAAATATATATATATATATTTTTACTTATTGCTTTCACTTTTAGGAAGGTAACTTGGTAGACATTTAATTGTTAATTTAATAAATTCCTAAGGACAGAACCTTTGTTTGGCACCTCACTCCCTTTGACTGTCAGCAGACTAATTCTCATTTCTGTCTTAGATGATCGTCTTAGATGATACAAGTTGAAAGTTTTACTAGAAAGGCTGACAATTTGAAATATGTAAAGATCAAGCAAAAATACTACAGATAGATGCTGCAGATAAGCCTGACATCATTTAGCTCCCCTATACTGGAAATCATCTAGTACTACTGCTCTGCTCAGAGCAGTGTCAGTTAGAACAGGTCACCCAGGACAATGTCCTGGTTATTGACTGGGATTCATGTTTAATCACTGTCAGAGTGAAAAAATGGGTTTCGTTGCAATTAAGTGGAAATTCCTGTACTTCAAATTAGGCCCATTGCCACTTGTCCTCTGAGTGGGCATTACTGGGGAGCATTAGGTGTGTCTTTGTTGTTTCATCATATCAGGTATTTATATCAATTAATTATATCCTCCCTGAGTCTTCTGTACTCCATGCTGAACAGTCCCAGACCTCACAGCCTTTTTTCATAGTAGAGTTACTTAAAATTCTTGTTCATTGTCACAGCCCTTCGCTGGAAATACTCTAGTAATGCAGCCCAAAAAGCTGTTTGCCTTTTTTGCATATTCCACCAAATCCATGTTCATTTTCAGAGCTGATGAATATGTGACAATGCCAACCAAT
>WBMV01008861.1:283117-312335 GCA_013396655.1 Campylorhamphus procurvoides | reverse complement strand
CAAGATATTATCCTATTGTATCCTATTGGCTGCTTCTATCCTGACAAAGGTGTTACAGACCATGATTTAGACTGAATTCCTATTCTAGAAACCTTTGCACATAAGACCAGCTCTGTGAGTTTCTGGGTTATTTTGAACTTTGAATGTAGAAGTTCAGTATCAATGAATGTCAGTTCAACTACCCTGAAAAACAACACAGAAGTATATAAGTTCTATTCAGTTAAACCTGTTTGTTTTGAGTGTAGTTCACTCTGTTGGAAGAACTATCAGAAGTATTTCCACAGTATTTTAGCTTCATTTAATCCACTAATTTAGTTGAACTTTCTGTATTTAGGTACATTTTACCCTCTGAGAAAATATCTGTGCCACATACTTAGTAGAAATCTAGTTTCCTATAGAAATATTAAATTTAAATAATTGTTCCATATTTAAGCAATTTTTGCATCAGTTTAATTAGTTAAACAGTACAATAAGATATAAAGTTATAAATGAACAAGCTCTGATTCTGCATAAATATTCTTGATTTGCATATAAATATGGTTCCACAATATTTGTATTCTTCCACAATACAAGAGTGAACAAGTTGTGTGTCATGTTCTCCCATTGCTAATTTTTTTCTGCTACTTTAATAAACTGCAGTGGAACTAATCTGAAGTATATGTACTATGGTAAAATAGAATAAAACAACATCTGCTATAGAAATATCCATCACTAGCCCCAAATTCTCAAAGCCTTCTGCTAGCTGGTAATAAGGAGATATAAATGACTTGGTATTTAAAATTTCTAGTTGTGCAGTCAGTGTGAAATACAAAGATTATAAAATGTTCCTTTGTGACATATTTTGGTGGTGATTGGACTATCTAGTGAAATATGGAGTTTTATTCTTGGTACTTCAAGATAATAACAATAACTGTAAAACTAATATTGTTCTTTCCTATAATTGCTGCTATACATCATATGGTGTGAGAAATTCAGGAACAAATATACACCAGTGTTTCATTGTAGGCCTCTTGATCAAGAATTATTCAAGGAAATTATATAATAATGATGGCTTACGTTTGAAGACAAGCTTATGAAAATAGGATTATATTAATAGTTTTATGCCTTATGGCAGTCTTTCATCCCACCCTTTGAACATAAAGATTCTGTACTGAAACTACCAATATTGTCACTGACACATACCCTGTAGTTAGTGCATTGATGTAATGTAGTAAATTGATGAATTGCCTAGATCACTTGCATTTCACAACAGGACTTGAAAAGTCAAAGGCAAGATACACTCGAATTTCAAAATTGAAGAAATTTTAACAGAAATTTTATAGGGATTTGGAATGTATTACTTCATGATACTCAATTTTTCCCCACATTTACCTCTTTTGTGAAATTTGTCAGACCTTCTATTTATTGCAATTTGCAACTGTTTCCAAAGCATTAGCCAAATTATTTTTTAAAAATAAAATTATGTGTTTTTTCCCCTATTTCACTCCCCGGTGAAATAAAATCTTACTCTTGCAGCATAAGAGAAAATGCTATTTTCTTGTTTTCATCAAGAAACAGACTGTTATATAAATTGTTCATTTTCATCATACTAGCTTTCATACAAATGTGATTCCATCTGAAACTGTTTAACATGTGTAGAAAAAAACCCCCAAACTATCACTGTTATCTCAGTCTCAATATTTTTAAGATAATTAAAAAGACAAGTAAATGTGATTGTACCAGGGGCAATTGTGCTGGTCTTTGTGTGTCAGTAAACAAAATTGCCTAAAGGAAGTCATTCCCATTTCGTCTTTGCAAGCCTTCATTTATTTATTTCTTCCTATATGTGTGTTAGGAAAAGAAAGACTTTGATCATCAGAATGGACTGAGAACCATAAGAGTTCAATGAATGAGTTGGTGGTGGGGGGAGCAGGAAAGAGTTAAAAAAGAAGTGTCTAGCTTACTTGTAAAGAACTTGACTGAAAATATGAATCAGAAAAATATATCAGATACTGGACATAAGATGGAAAAAGCAAAAAGAAGATTAGAAGTGCAAAGAATAAAAACTTTTAAAATGAAATTTGTAATTTTTAAATGAAATTCCAAGGTTTAATGCATTAATATTTTGTTAAATCCTTAACTAAATCTTAAATAGGTGGCCAGTATTAGAAATAAAATTCATTGTAGCCTCAGATGTTGTGTTAGAAGTTATAGCCTTTTTATACTTGCAAATAAGAATCTCAGCATAAATACAAGTTCAGGAGAATGCCAGAAGAACACCACTAAAGGGTAACATTCTTCTTTGTTATCTCTAAAATGAAGCTGCTTTACTACAAATAAGTTAAGTGGATTAAGTTAATTTGTTGCCTACTTTTAAGGAGATTAGAACTACCCTTAGCCTAAAATTTATATCCTGCAATTGAAAAAAAATCTAATTTGATACAATTCTGTAGGCAGTTCTAGATGCAGAAGTGAGAAGTTTAATAATTCTACAGCCAAGAGGCTGTAGAAGTTACCCCTTCCCTTCCCTTCCCTTCCCTTCCCTTCCCTTCCCTTCCCTTCCCTTCCCCTTTTTTTTTCCTTCATTTGCTATCTTCATGAAAGGAAGTATAATTTTGGAAAATGTTCATGGATGTCTGCCTTGCTTACTAGCAAAGATTCTTTCAAAAGTGGCATGAAAGACAGTTGAGAATCTGACAGGAGCGACACAGAAAAAGATAAGGGGGTTTTCTGCTGGCTCATTTACAAGTCAATGCCTTCAGAACTAGTCAAGTAAGAAAAAAAATCATATTTTTTAAAGTATTTTATTCACAGTAGCATATGCGAAAGCAGTTATATAAATACATAGGTAGAGATGGAAACCAGAAAAACTAATCTAAGCAAGAGAGTGTCAGTGTGTCAACATCTGAAAATAATCATAAAATATCCTGAACAAGTCTGCTTGATTGTTAGCAATTCAGAAAACAACTATTCTCTTTATACTGAAGCTTAGTGACACCCAAAAAGAGAAGAAATATGTTTTTATTACACTCAAATGGTTTCAAAATGTTAACTATGTTTTTCTTACCCATCTTTTCTGAAGAATTCCAATATTATGATATATACAGATATATAATTGATGAAATAATTTAAAACCTTTTATTTACTTATTTTTCTTTTGATGAAACTTGAAGACAAGGAAAGCTACACAAAAAAAACACCATTATCTAAGCATTCATCAAATAAATGCTGATCTGCTGTTTATTGAGTTGTTTGCTTGAGTAAAAATATCTTTTTCCTTAAAACACAGCTTTAAAACTTGCTCTATGCCTTTTCATAGGAATAAATTTGCATTTAAGTCAGTATCTCTCTTTCTGAAATGTACAGCTCCCAAGAAGTAGTGCTGTTCCACAGCAGCCTCCTAATAACTACAATTACTAATATTTCACCTTAAAGCAATTCAGCAGTAATATGCATGGACATCTCCCTTTGTGTTCCTGCCATTTCATAAACATAGATGGGATGTTGTCAAAAGTAGAGAACAAATATAAGAATTTAGGAAATAGCAGAAGCTCACTTACACCTGTGAAAGAATTCTTGGACTAGCAAGGGACCCTTGCTGGGATGGCTATTTAGCCCTTCTGTGTTAATATGCCTGCTTCACAGAGCAGATGCCAGAGACTCTAGTTCTTTTATTTGAAGCATATAGACATTTTCAGTAAAAGTTCTTGATATTTCAAAGGTAATCAAGGGAGCATGGAGATTTTGTTCTTTGTAATTTAAGCAGGCTAGAAAATAAGAGATTATTTATCTTGGACCAAATATCTGAACTGTACTCTGGGGACTGATAGACTACACAAAATATATTATTCCTTCAAAAGTTTTTATAAGTTAGAATGTATTCAATGTGCCATTTCTGTGCAACTTAGAAATCAGAAAAAAATAGTAAACTGGGTTTCTTGAAAATATTATATTATGCATGGGTTTATGAAATTATGATCTGGCTATGAAAGATTCACAAGTAAGTCATAAAAAGGTAACTGCAGATCTCTGACATGAAGCAAATGGCTTCATAGAGGTGATCAGTATGTAAACATTTAGGTAGTGAATATTAAAGACCTAGTTCTGCTCTTACTGCAATGAGCATCACCAGCTATATTCAGTAGATGATGATATGTCTCCAGATGTCCTTATTTTTTCACTCTTCTACAGTAAAAATTAAAGCCTTATAGTAAGATGGTTTGCAGGAATTCATATTCTGTATGCACATTCTATAATTGTTTCTACAGCATCAGAAATCGGTGATACTGTGACATTTAGTCACTGGTGAAAAAAACCCCTGTACTCTGTGGTATGAAGGAACCTTGTAATTGATCTATCTGTCTGAGCTAGTTTTGCTATCTGGAGAAAAAGAAGGAACTAAAAATGCTTTCTGTCCTTCATACTGTCAAATATATCTTGCAAAAGGAAGCTTTCTATGAAAGCAGTCCTGTTTAGAGGGCTTCCCCTACTTGCACTAAAACAAGAAACCCAGACAATTCTGCATAGAAGAGATGCAGTATGACAATATATCTTAAAGGAGTAAGATTTTTAATTGTCTCAAGGACTCTGCCCTTCTCTACCTTCAAAATACAAAAATACCAGAAAATGAAAACATATGGAGAGAGATGTTGAAATATACACTTATGTTATAGAAACAGGGAGCAATAAAGAGATAAAGTGTTTTATTCATGATAATTATGGTAAAAAGTGAAGAAAATACTAATGTGGTAGATTATTTTTTTAGAAGAAAATGTAATTCTTTGGTTTTCAATTTCTAATTGTTGATCTGCTCTATCTAGACCCTTGTAAGAATGGTTTGGTAGCAGAGGGTGTATTTGAAAACAAATGTCACTGCCACTAAAAACCAAACAAAACCAAAAAAAGTGCAAGTTTGTTGTGGTCTTTTGTTTTGTTTTTTCAGTGGCCATGACATTTGTTATGCTTTTCGATAGAGATTTTCTGTTTTAGAGAAATGAAAAATGGATATAGTTTCTAAGTAAACTTTTGCTTAGCAAAATAACTCTACAGCACAATCTGAAGACCAGTCTCACTTGGCTCCTGAAGCAGTCGTTGAGTTTTGTTTTGCTAAGAATAAAGCTTAGCATTCTGTTTTAATGAATGACACGCATTTCACTTTCACAAATGAGCCTATTTCAAATGTGAGCCAAATATGTACAATGGGTAAAATCAATAACTGCTTGAATTGTCAGAAAATTAGCAAGGTTTATTAAGCTTCATGCATGACTCACTATCCCAGTGGTAAATCAAAAGGAAGATGAACAAATAATTCCATTTCCATTTAAATAGTATCAGCATGAAAAAAAGTGATTGAAATAGACATTAGGAAAAAATTTCAATGTAAGTATGATTGTCACTATTAATAATATAAAACACAGTTACTATGGTCTTGCTTTAAAATTGTTTTACTGATACAATCTATTTGTTCTACATATTCATGAAACTGCTTCAGCTTCAGCTCAGTTTTGCATTAAGATTTTTCTGATATCTTGAATCTTTCTAATCTGCTGTCTTGCATGCATTTTTTAAGATATCAACATAGCAGAGTTATGGGCATACTGCATTTCTGAGAAATGGACATACTTTTAAAAAGAGAAGCTAAGAGAATACTTTTATTTCCTGCTGTTCACTTGAATTTACTGTAAACTGTCTGTTTGTCTTTTTCCATAAGCTCTACACAACAAAAACTGTAGACTATAGTAATGACTGCTGTCAGCTGAAGATCTGCATACATCCATCCACGTGTGTAAATATTTGCACCAGCTTTAAAAATGCCATATGCCTCTAACATCTGTTATGCACTCACTTTCCAGTTTTTATATACTCAAATAGCACATAAAGAAGAGAATACTCCATGACTGTATCCAAAGGGAAGAAGCTGGTAGATCACATTGTAGATACTTGAGTAATCAGCAATAACAAATGGCTTAAATTTAATGTATCATGGAAATTCTCTCCAATGGCTGTTATGCAAGGAAAATACATTGAAAAAGGATCAGTTCATGGTTTAAGAGCTAGTGCTGCACAATTTAAATCATCACTAATGCACAAGCTAATTATAGGCTGATAATTGATAAAAATGCTCTGGATTAGCTGCAAGGTTGCAGTCTTAATTTCTTACTTCAAACCACTCAGTCTTTATTGATGCTGCTCTATTGCCAAAGCCTTAGAATTCCCCCAGCAAAAAATTATTTCCCTCTAGGCTCCAGCCAGAAGAGAACAACGGTGCCTCAGTCACTTTTCTTGTCTGCTTGGATCTTTGCCATAACTTTCTTGACTGAATCAATTTGCTTTAAAATAGCAGAATTGATTCTCTGATTTCAATGCCATTGTTTTATCTTTATAACACACAAGAGTACTTGACTTTTTATTCTTTGCTTCTATTTCTTTCTTCTCTTTCCTTTTGTTTTTTCAGATTATTCTTTACACCTATGAAACATTTCTGCTTAATTGATGAAATATACACTGTGGGTGGCTCTCTCCATGTACTTTGACCACATAAGCATATAAAATATCTTGTAGAGAAAGCTTCTGTCACTAGGCATTATGAATGCTAAGTGGTTTCTTAATCCATGCACATACAGAACTTCAGTAGTTTACTGGTAGCTGTTGCCACCCACTTGCTGATACAGATGTGTACTGAATCACACTGTTAACTGTGATATGGGTAATCCTTTCCTTGACTAAATGTGAAACCTCCAAGGGATATTTCTCGGTGCATATCCCATAAGATTACACATTGCCACTCCTTTTGTTAGTTATACTAATGGATGCTCACTCGGTATTTTAATGTCAGTGTGATGATGATGATATTCATGACTTTTTCTGGGTTTTTTTTATGACAAGTACACACCAAATGTAACTTGTTAAGGTACTGCCATTGATGGTCAGAGTAAGAAAATCTAAACGTTTGCCAGGCCATCTGCAAGGGCAGGAGTTATATTTCACTGATTGTGAAGTGTCAGTGGCAGATGCAAATGCTAAGTCAGAAAACACAGAAGCAAGAGAAAAATCAGATTTTTCAAACAGTTGAAACAGTTTATGAATCACAATTAGCCTCTTTCCTCCTCTGACATTAAATACAGCAGAGGAATTCAGTACTCAGAAGTTACATACTTAATGTACTTTTATGTACTTTTTTTTTATTTTTTCCACTTATCTTTGTTTTGTTAAAAAGAAACAATCCTACATTTACATTCTGAAATTTGGTTTTTTCTTAGAAGAAGATTCTCATGAATGCACTGATTTTTTCTAAACCTTTTAAAATGAAGAATATATGGTAGTGGGTCTATCATTGCCACTTGGGCTGAACAGAGCCCAGATCAGCTGAAATTACTTAAAGGGAATGAAGTACATCTTACTTGATTAAAGTTCTGGCTGTTCAGCATAATTTCTTGTTCTCATCTGCATGAGGAGATTGATGGGAAAGATTCCAAACTGTAAATACAAGCTCTATGCTATGCAGCCAGAAATTATTAAGATAGAGTTCTTTTTCTGTCTCTCCTTTTGATTTCAGAGTTTATATGTGAGCCTTTTCATAGTCTTCTGCAGTGATAGTATGTTTCTTCTCAGTTTTTCCTTCTTAAATATAATATATACTGCACATCTCAGACAAGTATAATTTTATCCTGAATGAGATACCATCTCTGCATAGTATTTTTAAAAATACTATGCACATATTAAAAAGGCAAACTCTGCATGCTTCCACATACTCTGTATGGCAAACCTTAAATGTTTGGAGGTTCCAAAGTAATTTTATCCTGATGTGATGCTGTCACTTTTAAACCAGAGAAGTCATTTAAGCCCTGTGCTCTCCAGGATATGTAGTAGATGTATATTTCCACTGCCTTAATATTCCCAGCCTCAGCAGGAATTTGTTAAACTTCAAACATGCTCAAATCCTAACATTTACCTGGAACCCTTAACTATTATATGACCTGAGGATCCAGAAGCACATAAGAACTAGATATGAAGGAAAAGAAACATTATTGCACTTTTACCTTGGCAAATGATACTTGTCAAGGATGGTTGTGTTCTTTCTTATTCTTAGGTTTTGGGGTTTTTTAAATTGATCAAAAGATCAACTTAATTGATGGAAAGATATGCTTTGATACAATTCATCATAAAAAAAATCTCAGTTATTTTGTTTGTAGGAAAACTTATTTTGTTTGTTATTTTGTTTGTTTGGTCCCTCTGCCATAAAGGATATTATTATTAGGAGACAGTATATGGGAAGTCTCCTAACATTTTACAATCTTTAAAATCATTGAGTTTTGTGCCACAGTTCTGTTAAAGAGACACTACCTCATGAGTTTGGGTTTTTTTTTTCACAAAACCAAAATTGCAACTCTTGTCAAGTCTTTTGTAGGACCAAAATTCTACCACTGACTAAAGACTTCAAGCCATTAAGGACAAAAAAGCAAATATTTTCAGAATTTGACCTGTAACTGTAGAGTCCTTTATGCATTCTTTTTCCAAGTGTGCTTACTTTTAAAAAAGGTGATTTGGGCCACTTTCACTTCCATCAGGTACTAGACTGTAGGTGTTCTGGCATCTAAATCACATACCTAAATTAATTAGAGTAAATATTCTCCAAAGAAAATGGAATCTCTAGAACTGAACCTATGTAAAATGAAAAACAGCAGCTTAGCATGTGGACATGGATATCATTTTACCATGAACTTGCAATATTAATGTCAACCACAACATGTAATCAAAGAAATTCTTATGTTTCTGCTTAAACTTGCCTACTCATTTCAAATGTTTATGGTCACACATCAAGGTTTGCAAGAATGAAGGAAACAAGATAATAGAGATAAAATATGCAGGGAACTTAGAAACATCTGAGCAATAATGAAATGTGGTTCAGAATGCAATTCAAAGGGAGAAAAAGCCTTGGAAAGCTGTAATGTTAAAAAAGATCTAAGGATGATGGATAGTAGACAGTAAATTAGATATTGAGCTTGCAATGTAATAGGAAGGCACAAATAAACCACCCAAGCTTAGGCTGTATCTACAGGAAATGCATGTCATAATCTGTCTGAGCATTGTCAAAACCACTGCAAGAATAGTAGGGACATTTCTGAGCTTTGGCTACTGAAATGGCATGGAAGTTGAAATAAAGGTGAGGAAAATCACACACACACACAAATGACTGAAAAGCTGGTGAGACTGTTTTAAATGCTAAGTGAGCAACCCCTGAACAGAATACACCACTGGAAATACTTTCTTGATATAAATACCAAGTGATGAAATGTTTTGGGATTGTCATGAGAATTTATGCAAAATGAAGGAGAGAAAAGGAAATAAAATAGTTTTGAAGGAACAAGGAGTAAGAAAATGGTCAAGAGTTGTTGAAAAATATTGTTGAGGATAAAAATTTGGCGTACAAGTCCCTGTTCATATCATATATGCAGAATGCAGTCTGCTGGAACATATTATCCCTTCCCTAAGCACCTCAAAGATAAATGTTTGTATGTGAGCTAAATAGCCAAGATTCCCCTTGGAGAAGGATGTAGACATACCCAGAGGATGTTTCTTCTTATGCCTAATTAGGTATCCATGATAGGCCAAATTAATCACTTTCAAGAAAGGACTGTGTTGGAGGTGTCCACAGCAAACAGCTTCATTAGACATCTTAGTTACTATATTTAAAAATAAGTGAGATGAACCTCATGCAAGGTAGTCAAATTATGCTTTGCATGAATATTTAATGCAAATTTGTTAATTTAAACCTTACTAAACCAGAAAACTTACCAATAAAATCTTGTACTCATACATTTTCTAAATTTTAGTTTCTCTTAGGTACTTTTCTTTCATCCTAATCCTTCCTTCCTCATTTGTTATTTTCTATATCTATTTAGTATTCAGAAATCCTAGGTAGGGATCATTGTTGGTGTTGTAAAATTACATAATAATATATCCTAATTAATTTATAGTAGTGCAGAAAAAGCTAGATATTGGGTCAAAAGTATTTCATAGTGAAGTTCAGTTGAAATCTTAGCTCCAAAAGAAAATGCAGAATATTTATCTGCATGGGAAGCACTTTGCAGTACATGATAGGAGTCACTGTGAATTGCACAGCAAGACCTCAGAAGATGAAAGCTTGTAGCTTGCTTTGAATACACATATGTTACAGAGACACTCTTATTTTATACTTCAGCAATGTGTCTTAGGATCTTGAAATCTAGGTGTCTACCAGCAAAAAGGTACCAGTTTCTATTTTGCTGTAGATAGCTGTCACCTGTATTAATAAATAGTGTAACACATTTCGATAGTGATTCATCACATAATCTTACATGGCCTACCATTCTTGAGCAAGACTAGAAAAACTAAATCTTTGAATAAGTATAAAATCTCTTAAAACAGTGTGCAAGCAATGGTAGTACTAGAACAATTTTTTTATTATTATTTTTAACATTATAATAATTCTGACAATACTGGAAGTAACTCTAAATGTTTTTAACATATTCTAAACCTCAGTGTGATCTGCCGCAGTCCTTGTGCTGACGCAGCACATTTCGAGAGGTAACTTAGATCCTCTTGACAAATAATACAGTTTTAGTCCTCTACTTCGGTATGCTTTTATCAGATGTGTGGTAGATGGAAATATATAAAAAGGGAGCCTGAATATATAAAAGAGGAAATTTTATGTGCAATCTTTAATTTTATTTTTTTTTTATTTTTTTAAACTTCTGCTGCATTTCTAATGGTATGAAATACTCACTTGTTTAATGTTCCAAAGGAAGACACCTGGAAAGTTTCATAACCTCTATCAATTTACAAATATTTCTTTTCTGATGCATTAACTGATTTCTGTTGATAGATAATTTTGAAGAGCTTTTGACCAGAATTGTTGATAAATATCTAGTAGAAACAGAAACAAAAAAGAATTGGAATGTTAATTTCAAATATGGTGATTTTAAATGTGCTATATCTTTGGGATAACTGGTCACAAATGCCTGAATAATTTGACTCTTATTCCTACCTTATAGGTATTCAAGGTATCATGAAGCACATCAAATTCTTCAAACCCTGGTAAATCACAGAATCAAAGAGAGGCTGAGGGTGAAAGGTACCTGTGCAAGTCATCTGGTCCAATCCCCTGCTTGGCCAGGGACACCTAAAGCAGGCTGCCCAGGATCACATACAGACAACTTTTGAATATTTCCAATAAGGGAGACTCTACAACCTCCCTGGGCAATCTATGACAGTGCTCAGTTATCCTCACAATGAAAATGTGGTTCCTAAAGTTTCCTGAAGAGGGAGCCTCCAGCGTTTCAGTGTGTGCCCATTGCCTCTGGCCCTGTCACTGTACACCACTAAAGAGAGTCTGGCCACCTTCTTTGCACCTTCCCTTCAGGTATTTATAAACATTGAGAAGATTCTCCTCCACCCTTGCCCTGCCTGAACCTTTTCTTCTTCAGGCTAAACATTTTAACCTAACCCTAACCTTGGACTCTTCATTTAGAACACATGCACCAGTCATCTTTGTGGCCTTTGTTGGACTCGCTGCAGTATGTCCATGAACTGGACTCAGCACTCCAAATGTGCTTTGACCAGTGCTAGCAGAGTAGAAGGGAAGTATCACCTCCCTCAGCATGCAGGCAATCTTTTTGCAGCCCAGCATCTGACTAGCCTTCTTTTCCACAAAGCCACATTACTGGCTCATTTTCAACTTGATGCCCCCAGAACCGACAGACTTTTTTTCTTTGGAGCTGCTTTGCAGCTGTATGGCTCCCAGAATATGTTGGTGCTGGGAGTTTCTCTACCTGAGGTGCAGGACTTTGCATTTTTTCTGGTTGAACTTCATGAGGTTTACATCAGCTCATTTCTTCAACCTGTCAAGGTCTCTTTGGATGACCCTCTGATGTATCAGACACTCCTCCCATACTGGTGTCATCAGCAAATTTGCTGATGTTACACTCTACCTCATCATTCAAATAATTTAGAAAAATGCTGAAAAGGATTGGACCCTGTTTTGAGCTTTATGGCACACAATGAGTTACGGACCCTGAACTAGATGTCATATGACTGATCACCACCCTGTGGGTGCAGCCATTCAGCCAGTTTTAAATCCTCCTCACTGTCTACTCACTGAACTCATACCTCAACAGTTTGTCTATGAGGATCTAATGGAAGACAGTGCCAAAGGCCTTACTGAACTCCACTGCTCTCTCCTCAGCTACCAGGCCAGTACCTTCATCATAGAATTTTATCAGATTGGTGAAGATTGACTTCCTGTTGGTGAAGCCATGTTGACTACTGACTACATTCTTGTCATTCATGTACCTGAAAATGCTTTTCAAGATCAGTTGTTCCATCCCCTTCCCAGGGTTCAAGGTGAGGCTGACTGGACAGTGGTTCCCTGAATCCTTCTTTTAAGCCTGTTTGAAGAAAGAGGTGGCACTTGCTTTCCTCCAGTTCTCAGACACATCATTCAAACTGTTCAAAGATTGTAAGGAGTGGCATCACAATGATGTCAGTCAGCTCCCTCAATACTCATGGGTGCAGCCCATCAGGGCTTATATAAGTCCAGTTTGCTTAAGTATTCCCTGACCCAATCCTCCTCTAGCAACTGTATATCTTAGTAGCATAAAATCATGGAACAGTTTGTGTTGGAAGGTAACTTTAAAGGCCATCTAGTCCAACACACCTACCAAAAGCAAGAATTTCTTCAACTAGATCAGGTTGCTCAGAGTGTTGTCCAGCCTGACCTTAAATGTTTCCAAAATGGAGGCTCTAAAACCTATCCAGGGAATCTGTTCCAGTATTTCACCACACTCATCATAAAATAGACCTTCCTTATATTTCATCTAAGTCTGTCCTCTTTCAGTTTAAAACCACTACCCCTTGTCCTATTGCTCCAGACTTCCTTCCTGGTCTCTTGTGAGAGATCTTGTTAGCAAGGGATAACAGCTGCCACAAAATGGCAAATCTAAAACTTGTAGTTTCTAAATGAAGTCAGTGCTGCCATATTTTGATTTTAGCCTGAGTGATGGTCATATCCAGGCTAGACATCCTTCCTGGTAGATGTTTATAGTCACTGGAGAGAAATGGCTATTTTTAGTGAAGAGTTTTGTGTCGTGGTCTGCCGAGGGTTGAAGGAATGATCCACACCAGTGTAGGGTAGGAAGAAGAGTGAACACTTTATTAGGGCACATGGGACTTTTATAGGGTTCAGCTGGAGGGTTCTAGAACTTGGGAGGAGTTGGGGGCAGATCATGACAAGAAAGGAAAAGGGAAGGAGGGATTATAACTGATATGGGGAAATTGGGAGTGGCTAGCCTTATATGGTGGTGCTGCATTGCACCACCGGCTAGCCAATGGGGCTCCAGTGATACATGAACCAATCAAGGGGCAGTAACTGGGTTCCCAATAACCAATCAGAACAATTGAATATACAAAGGTAATGAAATAGTAATAATTATCTATCTAATACATATATATATATCCTAACTATGTTATATCAACAGCAGAAAAACTGTGAAAAATGGTACCTCCATGGTGAGGGGTAGGTGGCAACTTTGCCAGCGTCTATTCCGTCCTGGACAGTTCCATCCACTCATAGAAATCATCTTCTTCCGATGCTGGATCTGATGTCTTGCTTCTCCAGTCTCCCACAGGTGCTTCCCCCACCGTTTTGTTAAACATCGCAGCTGAAGTGAGGGATTTGTAATTCAAGATAAGGGGGAACATATTAGTACAGAATAAGCAATGCCTCCTGGTGATAAGGAGAGCCTGTGTGCGAAGGGCTGTAGAACTTAATTGTATAAGCTCCAGATTTCCCCATGATGTACCTAAGCTACCCAATGTGCACACCTAGTATATTTAATCATTAATTCCCTGTGTGGTCAAAATTCCTTATCAAGTCACCTGCATTGATGAGATAATGGATCAGTCTGAAATAGTGGAGGGCCTGAGACATAATTATGTCATTAATTGAATTCCTAACAATTTCCACAATTGTTTCACTAATTGTTAGAGGACATTTCCAAATGGGAACTTCAGAGTGTTTAGGGTGTTTCCCTCGGCAGGTCCTGATGTACATAAACTAATCTATATGATTAAATGAGTTAATTAGCATTCTCAGGGGTTAGTCAGGCCACTGCAGAGAGTTCTGAGGCTTGCAGAATTGATCTCCATAAAAAGATTGGCTCTTTCCAGAAACAAGAAGGTAAGAATCTTCAGGAGAAATAGAAACTGTCCCTGAAGATATAGATGTGAGTGTATCAATCTTGCAGGTAGTTAAGATAGTGAGAAGATATTTTGTATATGATTTTAAATAATATATAGCAATAGATCTTACAAGTGCTGGACTGTTCTCAGGACCACTGACCAACTAAGTATCATAATTCAGAAAAAAAGTGGTTTTATGTGTCTCACCTGAGCCGACTGAAGATGATGTTGTAAAGACCCTTGATGTTTGACATCCAAGCAGTAACTAAGCACCTACTTTGAAATATTTGATTCACCACACAAAGATTGACAAGACTATGACAGGACTGCAAGTTTTAAACAATGGTTAGATGAAACCACTGCTGTAGTAGATACTACAGTCAGAGACTCTCAAGATCACTACTTGACTTCAGGATTTATGGCAGCAACAAAACATCCATTTCACTGCCTAAAACACAGGAAACTGAACTGCCAGAAATTCTCTGAAGAGTGTCTTCTCAAACATATAGCCATCAATCTTGAGTATGATTGTTTGACATATACCAATCTGGAAAATCTAACAATTACTACAGAAATTACTGCAATATTACTTTTGCTTGAGAGAAGCTAGGTAGCATGTTTATTAGAGATGAACTCTGAGTAATTGAAATCAGTGATCATATGATCTTCTTTGAGTCCAATGTGTGCATTAGAAGATCACTGACAGAATACCAGGACTGAAAGCAATTTATTCAGAGCACTATATCACAAGAATTTTTACCTTAGTGACTCCAAATCTGATTGTCATCTCTTTCCTGCAGCTAAATCAAGTGGTGAAAGTTTTAGAAGAATCTGAGTAAACATGCAAATTTCAGAGCACTCAGAATGGTTGACCTTTAAACAGAAAGGAGTTCTCAATCATAGCAAAAGCAGAGTTAATGTCCTATATAATTCTGAATTAATGTCCTATATAATTCTGAATTATCATTAGCAGTTAGAAAGGCACTTGCAATATGTCAAGAATATAGCAGCTCAATAAAGAAAATGTGCTTCTAAAAATTTTTGGCTTATGCATCTTTGTAGCCCTTGGAGACTTACCTTTCACATTAAGATTTGACCCAAAATGTATCTCTTATTTTAAAGAAACTGCAAGGAGAAATACTTCAGAGAATATATTCTGTTACTTTTATATATGATGAACTGCACATGTCTTCAAGGGATATGGGGCATTACAATTGGCATAAGGTTTTTCTTGAAATTTTCATCAATAGCTTGCTTCTCTCAAAAACAGGTGATTTCATGTAGAGCTTGTACTGGAGAAATTCAGCAGGGAAAAAAGCAGCAAAGAAAAGTTTACTTCCCTAAAAACTGTAAAAAAAATCTTGATCTTAAAGGCACGCTATTAGAGTAAAATCTAGTAATATGCAAATTGTTCTGGTTATTCTTTAAAGTTAATAAAAATGTCATCAGCATCACAACGAGACAATGGTTTATACCTGTGTTTAGAAACATCATTAATTATATGTTTAACAGAGCAATAAAAGATGTCAGCATTGGATATGCATCTAAGTTGTTCCACTTATGCCTAGATAAACTATGATACATGTAAGAAGCCTTTTATTGGTTTCCTTTCACTTTATCTTCTCAAGTTCTGATGAAAGAAGAATATTGCGTATGGAAAAACAAGAGGTAGGATATATTTTGTTTTACCCCAGTATACTCCAATACAGAATTATAACATAAGCACAAACATTTGTAGATATTGAGAAAAGCTGAGTTTACTGAAGCAATGATTGATGCACCACAACAATTTAGCACTGATTCAGTATGATCTTAGTTAAGTGTCTTGCATTCTTATTCAATTAAGAAGACATCATCGCAGAACAGGATCCAAAAAAAAAAAATCTAAACTACTAGAACTAGTTAAAGGCACACTCAACACAGGGCTGCCTGAAGCTAAGCAACAGAGGAAGGTTGGAGAAAAGTCTGGAACAATCTTAAAGCTACTTTCAGAATCCTCCAACAACAGTGTTAAATGGTGTATGTTGCCCAAAACTTTCTCATAAAGATAGCAAATGAGCTTCCAGGAAAATTAACATAAAATGAGGAAGTTTTCTTTGAAAACATAATATCTAGCAGCTGTGAGTGGAGTACCTTTTGTATTTTTAAGAAAACTTAGAAAGTGAGAGAAAAATATTCACCCTTCTCACCCTTTCTGTGTTAAACATCCCATAGATTTAGGTGACCTCAGGTCCTCTCAAAGGTATATTACAGATTATGTTTTGCCTTTATTTCTACATTTGTTCTACTCTGCTGTAAAGAATTGTCTGTTGTTTCCAATTACTTTACTGTAAGTGGGCGCCATTCAGTGAGAACCAGTAATTCATAGTACTTTGATCCTCCTTTGCAGGGTTTTTTTAAACATAGTTGAAATTATTATTTCGGTGTAGACAAAAAAAGGCCTTCAGATCACATGAAAAGAGCTGTCTCTTACTCCTTCAAGTGTTAGACATCAGTGTGTTTAAAAGCCGTGTTTCAATCTTGTGTTTTACGTCTTTTCTATTACCCTGATTCTGTAATCCCTCTTTGCATATGAATATTTTGTTCTGGGATCCTTGCATGTAAGCATGCTCTCAGCTGATTTATTCGTGTAAAGAGGTAGATAGCAGCTGAATGGTTTTCACTGCGGGATTTGGTTACTTGCATTGATGGTCTTACATGAAAGACATCTTTCAGAAGATTTGATACTTTAAAGCCTTGAGGGATTTATGTCCCTCTCGTTCATTGATCCTAACTGAAGTTACAGGCTTAACTAACACTGGGAATCTGAGTCTAAACCCTCAAGACTGTTGCAGCTTAATCTGTACACCTCTCCTGGGAATTTTATGTTGCCGAGTTTAAGCAACTGACTATTGTGAAGTTTCTGCCTGTTTAAAGGTTCTGTTTTACCACTTAGGAGCCTACAGATTATATTTGGAAAACGAACAGCTGCCAAAAAACATAAAAGTTGAGCTCTGCAACATACTGTAGTTTCTTTAGATACTGTGTAAAAGTAGTAGACCCTAGTCCTGCATATGGAAGAGAAAGACTTCATAGACTGTATGTATAAGCAGCTATTGAAGAAAAGAACTACTGGTGTTTCTTAAAGAATTCAATTAAATGCCCAACAGTGATAACAAAGGGTACAGAATTGGCGATTTTAAAGATACGGGTATTTATTTAGAAATTTGAAATCAAATCAGCAATTCTGAAACTCTTTCATATCTATAAGGTAAAATCATGAAACTCATCATCAAAGAAAAAAGTTACCAAAGAAAAAAATAACCAGGGAAAATACATTTCTTTATTTCCTGAAAAAGTATTCTTAATTGCCAAGTAGTTCAAATTGGAACTGTATTTTAAAGACGTTAATAATACATTTGTATCCCCATCCCAGTGCACTTTCTATTATGAAAGTGTTTGGCTTAATCCTCAAGCTTCCACTGTACAATTTTTATAGCTCAGTATTCCTAAATTAGATTAAATTAATTAGATTAAATTAGATTATAAAAATAAATAAATAAAAAATATTATTTCTAGATTGCATGTGTTGTATAACTGAACTTGCTACATCACTTTTTCCTAGTCAAACTGTTCTTTTTACTCTTTCAGCAAGTGTGATTGTCTTTTACTCATTTCCTTCTAAAGACTTCTGTGAACTAAATTTTCACTGCATCTGCAAAAGTCCCAGAGTAAATTAACTGTGAATCTTAGGCATATCTCTCAATTACATGCACCTGTGCTGGATCAATTAGCTTGCCTAATTTTTAGCAACAGTAAATGGCCCACAAGTGTTCTCCATTAATTAAAATATTATCAACCTTTTGCGAGTGCACTTCTAATGTATTCTGTCTAAAGCAGATTTGAGGACAGCTATTTTTTGAATGGACCTTAGGGTGTTAATTTGCCTTTTAAACTCATTGTTGCTTCCTGAAACCTAATGCTGGATTTTTTTATTTATTTTTTTTTCCGTGTGAAACACTACTTTTGTTTTATTAGTTACTGTGAGGACTGGTTGCTGTTAAACTAAATCAAATCTTGTACTGTAGCATCTCTTATTTTATATGAAAGGGTTTTGTTGATGCTGTTCTTTAATTTTGGCAGTAAAGCCAGATTGGACCTCTCTTTAATGGCTTTATTTGACGTCAGTCTATCCAGAAAATAATTTCCTTTCAGGGATGTAATGCATAGGCTACTGTAGAATAGTAATTCTTCTAGGTGTTAGAAAAGCATGTTTAAATCACAGTTATGTGCTCATGACCTTTCTAATGCAATGATTTAGGAGAGTTTTGCAGATTAACTGCTTTATTTTACACTCCCTGAAATCTCTCTGCTTAAAAAGCACCCTGACCACTCTCAATGATTTTGTTTAACGGTGCAATTCAACTTTTTTGCAGGAACCATTTTTAAAAAGCCATACTGCTAAGTATGGCTTTATAAATTATTTATAGAGAATTGCTGGGATGTTATCTTTCTTGGTGAGCTACTGATGCCAGTAACACTGAATTATCCCCAGAAATTAAGTCAACAAAAGTTATCCCCTTCTTTTCCTCTTCCAACATCAAATTTAAGTGTAAATTCATGCCAGAAGCCATTTTAGAATTTCATACAGAAATATTTTTTTATTGCCTTACCGAGTATTTCAAAGAGGCAGAAAAATCTTTCATTACTATCCTGCTTCTACTCTTACTAGCCATTTTAAAGCAGTCAGTTGAGCAGTATGTGCAGGGATTTGGTAGACATTTTTTATAATAGACTGTCAGTCTACAGTTAAGAAAAACTGAACAGAATTATGGAAATAAAAAACATAATAACTACATTAATAAAGTCAACCTACATGTAAATAAATATTAACCAGAACAATAAACTGACAACATAGACCTCCTTATTCTATTTTAAATGATTTCTTCTAATTGTCCCTTTATGGACCTGTTTTATGGTCTTTCTCAGAGACTTTAGTCCAATGTGTTATTGACATTAAGGAGAAATTGAGTGGGAGCATCTTGCATAGTTTTTCTGAAATCCCTCCCTATCTGTTGCTATGACAACACAACCATTCTTTCTGGAGAGGATATTTTCTCTATTCCCAGAAAAATAATTTCATAGCTTTATTGTTGCAAATATTGGATTGGAGGAAGAAAAGAAAACCCAGAAAGCAACCTGAAAACAATGCATTCTAAGTGGACTTTCTGTGTCATCAGTGAACAAAAGAAGGAACCCTAGGATTTGAAGCACTTTCTATAATAGTTTTAAGCTTCTGCATATATTGCCATTTGTATGGGATGTTCTAACTACATGTACAGAGGATACAAAAGATGGCACTCCCCATTTTTTTTACTTTTGAAAGAAAGTAGTTTTTATGCAGCTTTTTTTTAATGAACCATAATTCTTGAAGTGTACTTCTGTGTTAGAGGCACAATCTGAGAATTCTACTTGAGCTACTTAGCATATGCAAAACCTCCCTGGACCTAGTTGCTAGCCATCTAACTTCTGTTGAACTTCCCCAGGTAACAGAAATTATGTGGAAAAGCATTTCTTTGCCTCACCAAGGCCCAGCTAGCACAAAACAGTAGGATTATATTTCTTTTAATATTAAAAAAAGGGCTGGGATTAAAACCAAAAAGCAACACAAAAAGTCTGCATTATTGTAGCACAAAAAACATCAAGCATATATATCAGGGAGCACAGAGAATAGGAGTGCAGGTCCTACTTTTTTTTCTCTCACTCTCTCTTTTTTTTTTTTTCCTTATTCTGAACCATTTTAGTGCAACTAAATCTTTACCTGAAAATAGAAATAACCTTACATAAAGGGAATGAGATTTAGAAATCTGTACCAGTGCTTAGGACAGTGTTATACAGAGTCAACCTAATTTTTAAAGACAGTCTAATATTCCTCTCAAGCATATGAATTATAAATCTGCTATCACTTTTGTATCCTACACTGACAAAGATTTTTATTCTTTCTTCACTGTCCCTTTAATTTTATAGCTGCATCAGAGGTAAAGAAGAAATGTACCATACAATTTCCCTTTGACTAAATCTATAAAATCAGCAGTTTCCTTATAGGTGATTTAGTTTCATGGGAAGAAAACTAGCAAAAAGTTATGATAAAGTTTCAGGATTTTAAGGAGGGTAAAATAATATTCTTGAAATAAACAAAAGCTTTATCAGTTCCGTAATGCAAAACAGGGAAAATATAAGCAGTAGAAAAACTTCAGACTCTAAAGAGGAGTCTGATGAATTATATGAATTGGTATTATAATTTTCCTTTACTGTGGCAAAATCTATCTTCCTGCAGCAAAATCTGCTCTAGTTTACATCCTGACTCTGCGTATGAAGCAGAGTGAATTTGATTTAATTTTAAAATATGGATCCAAACAAACACAATTTTTGTCTTAAATAATTAAGTTATGAAATCCCTTACTGAATGTCCTTCTTGCAAGTAAATTTGTAAAATATATTCTCAGTTCACAGAATGAACACTATCTGCAGATGGCCAGGAGAACATATTTGAAACAGCCAACATTTAGAAGAGAAACAATGCCAAAATATTAGTTCCATAAATGCTCAGTAGAATTGTGGAAGACTATGGAACTGTACATGTTCTGTGTCTGCACCAATAGTTTAAGAATTTAAGGTATTCTGAAATCTTAAATGGACTTGGAATGAACATCAAAATTTGTGCATAAAATTTACCTGTGAAGAGTAGAAGACTTCTGAATAAATAATGAAAAGAAAAATGGAACTTCTCTTAGTCGTATTTTAATGGTATTCTGCAACCTCTTTTATCACTTGGATACTAGTCAGTACAAAGAGAAAACATGTTTAATCAAACTACCTAGAACAATTTACATTATATCTTTTTCTGGTTTTATTCTATTCTAACTAAACTCTTAAACAAAAGCTAGAATATAATAGCAGATCAAAAGGAAAGGGATTATTTTTTTAAATAATGTAATATAGTTTTATATATAATATAGTCATCATTTTTGTCTCCAAATGATTTTTTTCATTTGTCTATGTTAAATTTCTTAGCTTGCTTAGAGTACAACATAGCACTGATGAAAGCATAATAGCAAAGAAATTTAAGAAATCTTACTAGGTAATATAGTCTGTCAGACTGCCGTAGTATTTTTTAAATAAACCTGCAAATGTTTCACCCAATTCTGTTTTCAGCACTTCAAAAGATACAGTTCTGTTCCCTTTTAAAGAGGGTGATTGTTCCATATATCCTTAGCATTTATTGTGACTAAATGTGAAAGTATTAAACATAATGATTCTGTTTGCTTGTGTATTTGTACCCATTTCCTCCAGAGCACAAAGAAGGTCATTATATTCAGCTTATCTGTTTTATTACTCTGACTGCTGCTTCAATGAGAGGAGGTATTTTATGAAGGCTTCTATAGACTGTAAAACATGAACTTATAAAAATTTCTGATAGGATTTTTGACACTGAAAATGTTACTTAACATCTTGGCTTCTTTTTTCTTGCTTTGAAACAAGATTCCCCAACAATTGTACACTACAGATTTGTGACATGTCAGCCTTTTCAAAGTCACGTATAATTCTCCTGAGATAACAAGGCATCTCTGCATATAAACTGTCCCCAGAGCACTGTAGCAGGTCTACCACTAACAGTGATGCCACCTCTGTTTTCTCTTCAGCTAATACTTTCTGGTCTTTATATCATGCAGAAATGGGTCATTTTACATACATGACCAGGTTGCAGAATCACAGAATATGCTGAGTGGGAAGGGACCCACAAGGATTATCAAGTCCAAACCTTAGCCCTACACAAAACCATCCCCATCCCACACCTTGTGCCTGAGAGCATCATCCAAAAGCTTCTTGAACCCTGTCAGGTTTGGTGCTGTGACCACTTCCCTGGGGAACCTGTTCCAGTGCCCAACCACCCTCTGAGTGAAGAATGTCTTTCTAATATCCATCCTAAACCTCCCCTGACACAACTCCAGGCCATTCCCTCGTGGTCACCACAGAAAAGAAGAGATCATTGTCTACCCCTCCTCTTCCTCTCACAGGGAATTTGTAAATGCAATGAGGTCTTCTCACAGTCTCCTCTTCTTAAGACTAAGCAGACCAAGTGCCCTCAGCCATTCCTCACATGCTTCCCCTTAAGGCCCTTCATTATCTTTGCCCTCCTTTGAATGCTCGGTAAAAGTTTAATATCTTTCCTATACTATGGTGCCCAAAACTGCACACAATATCCAAGGTTAGGCCGCCCCAGTGCAGAACAAAGCAGGACAACCCCCTTCCTCGACCCGCTGACGATGCTGTGCCTGATGCCCCCCAGGACAAGGTTGGCCCTCCTGGTTGCCAGGGCACTGCTGACTCATATTCAACTTGCCATTAACCAGGACCCCCAGGTCCCTTTCCATGGCTCTGCTTTCCAGCTTCTCATCCCCCAGTCTGGAGAAACATCCAGGGTTGCCCCACCCCAGGTACAGAATCTGGCACTTCCCCTTGTTGAACTTCATATGGTTGGTGATTGTCCAGTCCCCTAATTTGTCGAGGTTGTCATTAACATTGCTCATACTGTTCACTAATTAAAACAAAAAATCAAAAATAAGCAAACAAACAAACAAAAAAATCCAGCCATAACATTAAACCACAAATTTTGAGTGTGGTATTTGAGTATAAGTACAGTGAAAGTCACATTTACTTCCTTACCTTAAAAGGAAGTTTACAGTTTAAAAAAACAAAACCCAAGATGTCTGTCAATAAAAATGAGGAATACTCCTGGACTAGGAAGGGGGCCTCCTTCTCCTCGAGCCACCACAACCTTTGAAATCAAGAGACTTTAGGCAGCTAATGTAAAAAAGAGGATCTTTACTGCAAATATATAGAACAAAAAGAAACAGAACAAGCAACAACATCGTCACCGAAACTTTCCAACGCTGAAATCCTCCCTGTCTTTGGGTGCAGGAACAGCCACGAACAGCAGGGGGGCTGTGGGGCCCCTGCAGTTCCTCGCTGTGGCCAGCAGGGGCGGCTGCGGGAATTGGGAATTCCCCGCACGGCGCTGAGGGGGCTCCCCCCTCTCTGGGGTTGTGGGCATGGCCCTCACAATGGCGCTGGGCTCCCCGACCCCTGGGGGAACAGGCAGCCACAGCAATGGGCAGGCTGAAAAGCCAACTGCTAACGAGGGGGTGAATGGAGGCTCCCTTTCCTTATCAATATGCTGACTCTGGCGATTGGCAGAGGAGACAACCAAGGACGTGAGGGGTCAGGGATGAGCCAGGACCCGTCTGGAGCTGCCATGAGTCCCAGCGAAGCAGCAGCTGAACACCAAAGCTGATGGGACCAGAGGATGGTGGAAAACAGCCAAAAAATGAATGTGGGGCCCTCCCACACTACTCCCTGAGCCAGGGAAAAGTGAAGTGACTAGCAAAAAACCAAAACTTTCCCCCACCAAATTCTTTCCCGAGCCATTAGGTTGGTATTTAAGAGGCTATCAGCTCTTATATTTGCACGTTATCCGCTCAGGGACCAGGCTACAGTAGGCAGGGAAACAGCCCTTCCCTTCCACTGTAGTCATGGGGAAAATTCAAGCAAAAGTTTTTTAGCCCCCATGACACAATTTTAGCTAATTAAAAGCTCTTTTTCTTCATTCTAAAAGATATCTTTCAAACTTTCTACAAGTAGCCATGGCATAAACTTTAATTTTTACCACAAGTGAAAACAAGATTTTCTGTCATAATTTTTTTTACTAAAATATTGCAGACTTCTCCGCGTGTGCATATGCATCTTTCAGGAATTTGGCAAAGCTTCCAGGCAAACTCTGTGATGGTCATAGGTGCTGGTGTTCCCTGAGATTTTATTTGCACCCAACAGAAGAAGTAGATGCCAAGTGAAAACGGGACTATCTGGAAGCATTTGAGTGGCTATAAGAAAGCCAAAACTTTCAATGGAGCAGCTTTGGCAAGGTTAATGGTATAAGGTAAAATCTTTATAAGCTATATTTATAGCTTAGAATGTTTTCTCCACCAGCCTAGGTTCTATCTAAACTGAGAGACAGGCTTCTTTCTAGCCTATGACCTTCCTATGGTGACAGAATATTAAGAAAATATTTTCCAGTTCATCACCGTGATGTGGCATGTAATTGTGAAGGTTCCTGAAAACACACTCATGTCTTTCTAGTTCAGATGTACTCATAGTAATCTCTTTTTCAAACTCTGCTTTTATTATTTACTCTGCATCTTTTCCTGGAGGTAAAATTTTAGATGTTTGTTTTAATATACTTGCCTGAGCAAGTAACAAGAAAATTCTCCTTCCAAGGCTACTGTTTGGAATTATCTGCATTCAAATAGCTCATCTGCTTTTCTGAAATACATTGTTTGCTACACCAAAATAAAATATTTCCTTTACTTCCTTCCAAATTTCTGGATTTTGCAATACATTGGGTTTAGTTTGGTTTGGCTTTCTAATCTAAATGTCATTCTAAATTTATCCTTACATTCTGCATCAGAGTATTATAAAAACTTGATTAACCTCAGATCTGCTAAGACTATGTTGATTTTCTGTAATTTTCTTTCATGAGATAAGTCAGCTTTTGAGGACTATAAGGTAGTACTTTTTTTTTTTTTTTTGCTTTCCAAGGTATCTGTGCAACACTTACATAAGCAAATTTAATATGAATAGTCTTTGCATGAGTGTACCTGTCAACATGTTTCAACTAAAAGAGCTGAACAGTCAACTGTAGGAATACAAAAACCCAAAGTTTCCAAAGATGTAGTGGAGAAGAAGCAGAGTTAAGCAGTGGGCTGGACTGTGAGAGGTTTAAACTGTCTTATTTACAATTACATTTGCGACTCTTTGTTAACAAGGAGCTGTATGGCAGGAAAACTGAGTGAGGTCCGTATTTAAAAAATAAGTTGAACAAACAAAAAAAAAACCCCAAAAACAAAACAAAAACAAACAAACAAAAATCCCTGAGGTAAATTGTCCATTCTAATGATATAGTTGTTAGTAGGCAGGACATTCAAAGGTCCAAAATAGAAAGGCAAGAAGACTTCTTAGAAATATCCTTGACATGACAGTCTTCATATGTATATGCTCCTCAATAGGGTGGTACTCCTTCTAAAGAATGAAAGATGAATGCCCTCCTAGAAGAGGGAAGCATCTAGGAATGTGTCCAACTGAAAGAGCAGTAAGCAAGATACTTAGGGGATAGGTCTGCCTTACAGTCTTGCTGAAAGACAAAACAGCTATTTCTGGGTGCTTGTAGATTTATTACTACTTGTAGTTACTACCAAGCAGTCTTTACTGGAGTAGATGATAGAATATAAATAAGGTGGATTGTGATAGTGTGGTGGAACGCTCCCCCTTTCCATTCCCCCCTGGCCACGTGGTCCCTGAGATGCCCTGGGAAAGAGACACACAGAGACCGCAAGGGAGGATGCAGAGAGAGTTTATTCACATGGTCAGGGGTATATAAAGGCTTTTAGGGAATTTTGGTTACAACCAATAGAAATTGAGGGATAACAACCAATGGGGAAAGGGTTAACTAAGGACCAATAGGGGGACTTCACATAGTCCTGCCAAAACAAATTCCTGCATACTAGACTAGGGAGATAAGAGTTTTCTAAAGGAGTTTCGGGAAGGAGAAGGGTGACTCGGGGAAAAAAGGCAAGGAATCCATTTTACAATACAGTAAAAGCCTCAGGTTTTAAGGCACTTTGGCTGGTTTCTTCATTTTCTTCACAGACCCATTTCTTGCATGATTTATTCCACTTCTGGTATTGTAAGTCTACTGCCACAGTGGATAAAAAATGGGTAACAGATTGGTGTTTTACCATTTATTTCACTAAGAAATGTAAGGGGAGAACTTTATTGCTGTGCTTTGGGGAACACATAATTTTTGCATGTTTATCTTATTTTCCGTTTCTCCTTCTTTAGTAAGGTACTTTTTGAGTAAGACTTTTCATTCAAGATCTTTGAGTAGTGAAACGTAGTTCACAAAGTGGATATATTGTTTATTGACAACCCATAGAAATTAAACCGGATCATCACTGTGGTCAAGAAAAGTATGTCAGAAAAGCTCTACTAGTAAAAAGAAAATTCCTGAAGTCAATAAATTTGACAGTCACTACAAAGATTATAAGAAAATGTCCATGGTAAGTAGGTGTCCATGGACATATTCCTCTTACTGACACTGGAATTTTTGTATGCTTTAACATAATTTACTAAACAGGAGGGGCCACTCACATACTTATTTTTTTATGTTAATTGCACACAATCCAATACACTAGAAAATATTTTAATGCTATATAATACATTGAGAAGGGAGAAGTCTTGCTTGAACCCTAAAATAGGTTCAAGCCCAAATTCAAGCCCAGACAAATGACTACTAAAGTGATAGTTAAGTCATTGCTAGACTTAAGCTGTAACATTAGGTTCATTTCAGATAGTCTGCTCATGTTATACATTTGATCACAGAGCAAAATAAAAATCTACAGCACAATTCCAGAAGACATAGCTTGTTTCATTTCAGATGTAGGTAACAATAAATTAGGTGCAAATACTATCATTTATTTAAGTTAAATGTGCATTTAAAATACAAAGCTGAGATATCTATTAGAAAGGAAAGTTTGACTTGTTTGACTTTTAGTTAGTGCTGTTCTGCACTCAATTTAGTTATTGATTTATTGCTAAATAAACTCCTATAAATACACAAAGTCTTACTTTGGTCTTTTGGCAGAGTTAGAAAGAACTAATTTAGGACTAATGTTCACAAAAATGGGGGCAATATAAATCACCAGTGCTGTAGGGTTATATACATAGTTGCAATCTTGCATGTCTGATCAGTATCTATGAACTAGCATAGCATTTTCTTGTCTCAGGTCGTTCATGTAGTACTTAGGGAGGTTCTTACTAGTAAATGTTACATCTGAGATACCAAACTACTTCAGCAGCCTCTTGGGAGAGTAAAAGGTCATCATCTTGTCTTTTTTTTGGACCTTGCTGGTATCACATGATGAGAGATTAGGAGATACAGAAATTATTTTTGTCATATCAGGAGAGCTTATGCCATGACCAAGTCCTATTCAAGATTTTTCCTTTGCCTTCCTGAAGTGACATTTGAGGAGCTTCTTTTGGCAAAAATAAATGAATTAAAAACTTATTCTAACATGTTAGAACTCAGAACTTCCTTAGATAAAAATGTCTTGCTAAATATGTCATAAGGTCCACATACTTTTAGCATTGCAAGAAAGTAAGATTGGTCTTGACTAAGTGAAAATGAGAAAATGGTAAAAAATCCTGAAATAACAGAAAGATGCCAATTATATATTCATAGATGAAGACAATATTATTTTACACAACAGTGCTTAGTTTTAACTTTTTCTTTACCTGTAGTTTATATTTTAATAGTACCTTAATAACAAAATTTGGATGAATGTACTTCACTTGTAAAATCATAAAAATACAGTTTTGCTCCTTGTCTTGACCTGCCTCATAATCTAGAATTTGAAATGGAGTTGTATTTGATGAACAAAGTGAAATGAATGAACAGCATAGTTTTGAGCAAGATTTAATGTTCTCTTCATTTTTCTCAAACAGACAGTTGTTATAAGAACATAATCTATTATGATTTGTTGTAGCAAAACTAGAGGCTTAACAGATGGGCTATTAAAGCAAAGATGACTATTATCTCTTAGGAAAGGAAATAGAAACCTTTTAATGATTGAGCTGACAATCTTCACAGTCATTAGGGACATTGATAGGAACATTTTCACCAGGGTATGTAGAAACTAGATGTCATCTATTAGTATTACCTAATGTCAAATTCCTATTAAGCATATACTGAAAATACAGCCTTTGTAGAGACTACAGTCTCTTCACACAAATACAGGATTCTATTCTTATGCAGTGTTTCATTTAAAGGGATAAACTTTTTTATAGTCTCTGATTCCCTTCTTTTCAGAAGTAGGAAGTATAAACAATTCATAAAACTCAATAGACCATAGCCACATAGACCTACAAACCCTCAGGGGCATACCTCAAGAGCATTATATCATCTGCTCTGGGAGCACAGCTTGAAACAGATCTATGGTAAGTGCTGTGCAAGGAGAGAGGATGATGTGGTCCGCTCTGGGTAAACCTGTATGTGGGACCATGCTAGGTTTTGTAATACGCCTCATAAACTCTTCTTTTCCACAAAAGAGAGAAAATGGGAGATGGGGAAGCCCAAACGATGCCCTCACCTGACTCCACACAGGCTCTTTACCATGGGACGGCCATCAGCCTATCCAAGGCCCATCCCCACAAGCTCAGAGGAGCTCAACAATATGCAATGGCAGGCAGGATCCCATATTAAGGATTCATAAAGAATGAACAAACATCTTGTCCAGACCTCTCCCAGAGCCGTCTCTTTAGAACCATCAGCCCCATTGTCCAGGTCTGAAACCCATTAAGATGAGTCATCCAGAGCAACTCCTTGGATCACTTTTCAGACTAAGTGTGGGATGTCTAAGGGTGTGGGACACATTATGGGATGCAGGGGAAGAACAATTCATGATTGCAAAGAACTTATGGGATATTTAGGCAAAGAATCAAAAGCAGGAAAAAGCAGGGATTTTTAGGTGATTTGGGGAAGAACAAGTGAGGGAAATGAAGAGTTATGTGTGAAAAAAAAAAAGCCAGTTGAGTATAAATACCTTTTCAGTACACGTGTCTGGCTGTTGGGAGCTGGGAAGGTAGCAACTGGGGAGACTGGGAACAAAGGATAGCTACTGGGCAGACTGTGTCTAAACTCAAGAACTCAATAGCTGGAGGAATGCACTTGTACATATATGTCTTAGTTCAAGAGAGAACTAAGATATTATGCTGGCCAAGAAATAATCCCTCTCCTTTAAATTTAGGAAACAGAACTTTAATTAGGAAAATATATATATATATATATATAAGGAAAAGGATAGCGGTTCTTAACCACAATATATACATATATATAAAAGAACCAAACAACAACAGTTTGTAAATAAAACCT
>WBMV01008861.1:265108-282897 GCA_013396655.1 Campylorhamphus procurvoides | reverse complement strand
CTTTTTTCCCTCTCTCTCTCTATATATATATAAACTGCTTTAGTCCTACTGAAGTTTCGGTCCATGGTTTTCTTCCCTCTCTTCCCCATCCCCCGTGGTTGGGAAGGGTCTTGGGGCCTCTGTCCCAGGCCCTTTTGGAAATTGGCATTTGGCCAATTTCAACTGGTCACAACCAGTAACACCAACTCCCTTCCCCCTCTCTTCCAGGCTGGGGGAGATATCAGAACAAAAAGCCTAGCCAAGATAGATAACATGTCTTTTGTCTCTTTTGTTAAACATCTTTCCCGACACTAGGCGTTGGCTCCCAGCTTTTTGGAAGGAATTCCCCCTTAGGCTTTGAAACTCTAACAATATATATATATTTTTTTTTCCTTATTTTTTCTTTTTCCACTATTGTATCTTCATCTGTCTCAGACAGAGGGGAGCAGGATGAGGCCATTTGTGCTGTCAGTGATTGTGGGACTGATTTGTGTGTTCGTGATCTATGCCACTTCCAGTGTATATGTGTAAATATGTGTTGTATATGTGCCCTGTGTATATGTACCTGCTGGAACTACATTTTCAGCCTCACTAGATGTTGGAAATAAGGTCGTGTTTCTTCACTGGTTCCATGATGGAAGAAAAACAACCAAACAAATATGTTTCGTTTTGGTTTGTTTGCTTGTTTTCTTTTCTCTATGTGGTGGCTAAAGAACTAATTTGAGATGTAGAAGATACAGATTAACTTACTTTCTTCACCTAAAATTAGTTGCATTTTGTGGTGCGTTTGTCCCAGCTGTATGCCAGGTCCCCACAGAAACCGCTCTATTACTCCACCTACTCACCTAATTTGAATCAAGGAGTTAGTGAATCCATTTTTATAATGACTCAGTTTTCTTACATGTATTGTATATTCTACTAAATATATATGTATATACACAGTGTACATGTGTGTACGTATGTACACCCATGCACTGATCTTGACTGAATCAAGATCACTGCTGAGTTTTTTTGCAGTTGGTGAGGAATCCATTTCTGCAGTTTTCAAAACACTCCTGGTGCATATATATATCTCCATATGTGCCAGTAACATATATATCTAATGGACACACATGTGCACACATGTATGTGCATGCATAAGTGCATGTGCATATATAATTATGCATTAATGTATGTGTTTATATATAGTTAAATGTTAGCATAAGTTAATTCTCTAATCTCGTCTGAGCTATATAATCATCTGTGCTAGTCTTTTTTGTCTTTCCTTGTTTATTGATTAGTTTTTACTACCACTATTTTTAATGCTTCTTTTTCCAGAAAAAAATAAAAATATCAAAGGATAAAATATATCATTCACAGTATCTGTACTGAGGCAAAACAGTCTTACAGTTCAAAATAAATAGTTCTGTATTCATAAATATATCTCATTAAACAGTTATTCCTAAAATAAAAAGAACCTGAGATACCTACATTACTTTACAGCAGCTAGGACAATCCAGTTTTAATGATAATTTTTTGCAAAGTTCATCCGACAGTAATGATAAATTTCAGCTATCCCACGGATATTAATAATTTTTTGTACAAAGCATTTTACTTATTAGAATCACCTGTGCCAATATTACAAAGTTCTTCAAATTTTCCCTCCCTGATTTTGTTAACCCAACATCAGACAAGACCTCATTACATCCGCTGTCCTCTGATATTAAGCAATTCACTGAGCAGGATAATTTTTCACACACACGTAGATCCTTCCATTCATTTACTATGAGAATAATATTTGACAGTGGATCTCAAACCACTTAATATTAGGAAGAAATCTAGCTGGTAATCTTCCTGCCAGGTTCATTGCAAATAATTTTTTGGCGTAAAAGCCACCTATAGATCCACTTCCATAAGATTTATAGAATCTGAAGATCTTTAGATTTCTCTTGGGTGTAGAAACATGTCCTATGGATTAAATGAGAACCTTGCATCTATGATTAAATCACTTGTTTTTACTGTTACGTTAATGTGGCAAGACATGTACCACACATTTTATTTTTCATACAGTTCTGAAAGAGTTATAAACACCTTCTCTAAGGACTCCTGTTTCTGAGAATAACTCCCTCCCAGTTTTTCTCCTGCTTCTCCTGTGCTTCCAAAGTTGTTGGCTGCAAGACCCAAAGATTTCTTAAATAACCTGAAATGTAATCTTTTATCATGTCTCCAGCATCTCTGCCTCACGAGAAATGCAGCAGTTGTCTACATGGTATTCATTTATTTCTTTCTACTTCTTTGAGACACTATAATCCAGGATAGGATTTGCCTCTTAGTATTCATGATTCTATTCCCCATATTGCACAGTTAGATTGTGCAATTCCACATTTGACATAAAACAAACAAACAAAAAAAACTCCTAACACAAAACCCACCAAAAAAACACCAAAAAACCACAAAAACCCACAAAAACCCAAATAAACAAAAAAAAAACCCACAAAACCCCCCACAAAACAAAACAAACAAACAAACCAGCTGCATTTCTCCTATCCTGATATGCTGTCTGCTTATTACAGTTAATTTCTTGCTGATCCATTTCTTCTTAAGCTGGTATGTTTCTTCACTAAATATGCAAAGAAGACAAATGCAGCCATACATTTTCCTGTTGGAATTTTGTAGCATTGCAATCTTATTTTAACTTATTTTCCATTTTATTTGCATAAAACAACTATTTATTGTTTGTGTTACATAAATGTCCTTTTTTGTGTTTGTGGCATTTTTTTTTTAGCATTGAAAGTGTCCATATTGCTCTGTAAAGATACATTATATTTATTATGTCTATTCATTTCAAATCTGACCTTCTTCATTTCATTTCTCCCCCAGGGTTTTTCCCATATGCAAAACTATTAAAAAAAAAAAAGAGGTAGAGAACATTGCCATTAAAAATCAGCTACAGGAAAATCTACTATTTACTTAAAATCTTGTATCATAAAAATCACACAACAAAAATCACCTTAATCTGTCCTGTTATCAGAAGCTTAAATCATATCTTGATAATACGCTGTGTCAGAATTGTTTCATATGCAAGTAAGAAAAAATTTAAACTGTTCTCATTGACTGGAAGAATGATTTTTTTTTCTTTTTTTCTCTCTCGTTGTTGTTGTTGTTGTCTCAGTAATCACAGATGCTAATATTGTGGAGGAAAATAAGTAACAGTTTACATTGCCTTTCATTTCTGTAGACAAATATTGTGAATTTTCTACAGTTAAGACTGGAAAGCAAAGCCGCACATCTTGAAATATTTGATTTAGAATAAAATTGCACAACTGATTAGTTCAGCCAGTGGTTAAATTTTACACTCTATATAAACTTGCAGGTTGAAGAATGGTTCAAAGATTCAAGAGTGCATCCTCTCAAAGTAATTGCACAGAATCACTAACTGTATTGGAAATAGATTTCAGATATGGTAAAGAAGGTGATATGGTGAAACAAGGTAAGTCAACATAGAAGATCAATGAACAGAGAAGGCTCAAATAGATGAAAAAAATGGGCACTCATCTGAACAAAACTACTGTTACACACTTAAATCAAGGAAAAAAATTCAAACTCAGGCTTTGTTGGAAGTTCCTTGTCTAAATCAAACAGATGGTATAATTTGTTGCATACAACAGAACTAGGACCAATGCCTATGTCCAAGTGCATTTTCACACCCAAGCCTTTAATAACTGACACCTATCTTATTAGATAAGCTCCTGTAATTTTTGGCATCTATCTATATATAAAAAGATTTCAGGATTATTGACTCACAGTATTTTGGGGTTTAGAAAGGCATCAGCAGGAAAGGAGCTCATATTCAGAGCCATAGAAAGTTTAGATCCCACTTTGCACTCATTACTGACAGCATCAAAGCTCTGAAATTTAGAATGCCTCCAACCTTCCAGACTGGTACAGTTGGAGTTCTGGCACTGCAGAGCTGAAACTCTCAAGCAATGCAGTCTGTGGGGTCAAGAGAACTGTCCAGCTGAGAAAGTCTCTACAGTTGCCTCTATCAAGAGTATTGACTAAATTCCCATTTATAACTGAAAGAGTTTAGAAGCTGCTCACACAGAGACACTTGTTCTGTAGGTGCCTGAACAGCAATATCTTAATTGATAGCACGATCCACTTGGAGAGAAGGATTTGTCATTTCCCTCTAAATAGATTTTTGGTGCTGCTTAATATATCCTACGGTGGTCTGAGACAACCATTTGGGTCTGTGAGATGCTAGAGCGCCAATAGGAGACCTGTGCCTCTGTCAAGACAGACTGCTGTAGGAAATCTCGATTAGCTCCCTTCTCATTTTTAGGCAATTGAATTCCATTCCAAGAATTCCCTTTCTGAAAAAAGTGCGCAGACTAATAATTGTTGCATATTTGGTTATTTTAATCGAATACAGTACTTTCAAAACAATCTGTCATTTAAGTATGACTAGCAATTTGGGCTTCCAGACAACTGTTGAACAAGCTTTGGAACCTTCCACCTGAATATCAAATTGCCCCAAGAGATGAGCAGTCAATTAGTCCAGTTGACTAGTCACAGTTGCTGACTAGAAAAACACATGGAGATAACACTGAGTGAAGCAAATGAGAGGAAACCAGTTCTACCAAGAAAAAAAAATGAATCAGTGGTTTCTGAATATTCTAATCACATTGAGAAAGTTTTAATTTCATACAAAAACAAGAGGAAGGCACCAGAAAGTATGAAAGATCCTCTCTATCGAATGGGTATATCAAGCAAGGTGGAATGGGCAAGATTGTAATAATAGGGACAATAGATGACAGAAACAATACAAAGGAGTCATAGATGAAAAGAAGACAGAAAAAATAAAAGCTAAGAAGAAAGTATATATGTAAAACTGGGTAGAAAACTGAGAAAGATCAAAAGAAAAAATTAGGAAGGAGAAATTAAGTGTAAGTAAAAAAAATGAAATGACACTAAGTAAAATAAAATTAGTTTAAACACTGAATATTACGAAGTTTATAGGTGATACTGAAGACATGAATAGTGTAAGCAAGGCAATTAGTTTTTGTTTCTTTCTTTCTTCCTTTCCTTGTAATATTGTACCTATGGTGCTATTACAGATAACAAGCAAAAAAAGGATGCAAAATACTGTTTCCTGATTGTGATCCAGTGACAGCTGAAACCAAGACAGCAGAGGTAGGTATACACAATGGATCTCAATTTTTCTTTTCACTTATTATCTATGATGTCCTAAGGATATACAGCACAACTATAATTTTGCAAAAGGAATGGTGAGCATTTAATTTGTGTGCTGAGTACTTTGGATAAAAGAAATCTAATGAGATTTAGTAACACGGCTGGATGGGGCATGCTCTCCCCTTCCCTGTCCCTCTCCACGTGTCCCGGTGGCTGGGCCAGAGGGTCCTCCCCAGGTCTCAGTAAGGAGGACACACACACTCCAGGAACAGGAAGCAGAAAGAGAGATTTATTCACTTGGTCAGGTAATTTATAGACCTCCTGGCCAGGGTAAAGGGGAGGGATACAAGGGAAACCAATCAGGACACAGCCTGAAGGGGGCTTGAATACTAATTAGGAAGGTGAGAGGTGTCTTTCCCATGGGCCTGGGGAAAAGGGGAGATGGACTAAGGACCTGGGAGAAAAGGAAGGTGTCTTTCCAAAAGCCTGGGAAAAAGGTTAACACACCACTAAACCTCATGTTACAATACAGTAAAAAACTCAGGTTTAGTCTACTGCCACAATTTAGTATTTCAAGAGCCAAATGCTTGCACTGCTTATGTGAATTGAAAAAAAAATAAAAATTGAAATACAATATTGGAAAAATCTGTAATTAACATTTCTGTAAAATACACAGAACATTATATTAGCTTAAATAGGATGAGAACAAAATATCAGTCAGTTGCCGTAGTTGATACAAAGAGAAAATAGATAGAACTTTTTACACAGATAGTACCATAAGTTGTCCCTGCATAATTTGATTTGAAGGACTGGAAAAATAACAATATCTAAAGGAAGATAAAGGTGCCATGTTATCTTCTACTGGGTTTTGTTGGTTCAGTTTTGGGGTTTTTTTCATCAATGTTTTGACCATGAAATTCGCCCTGAAAGTATAGAAGAAAAGTCTTCGAATCACATTTAAAACTGGCAAATACATGAATTTACAGATATGACTTTCAAGAGTTCATGTAAGCAATGAAAAAAATAAATTTTCTGAGAATTTTTGTATACTGTAGTCCTTGATATAAAACTGTGGACTGGAGAGACTGATTATAATAATTTAGAATATTCCTGATTTTTAAAAAAGATTTTATAAATTCCAGATTATTATAACATCTTTAACATGTGTATAAAAATAAAATAAATCCATAAATACTCATCAGTTACTGGAATACCAGGAAGTATTTGACTTCCTAAGGGAAAAATTCATACTACTTTGAACAGCAACAACTGTGTTTTCCTGTTATGTGTGTGTTCATAATGCTTTTGTGAATACCTGTCTGAGAGAAGGAAGGATCAAAAGAACCAGACAGGTTTCTTAAGCCACGTTCCTGCTGGGATTGAGGATGTTTCTCCTGGCATATTGCAGCACTCATGCAGACATGTAGACCTAGTCATGTGAACAGTCACTGTACTGATTTCTGCTACATAATTACTGAGCTTAAATTAATATCTTTTCATTTTACTCGATATGCAAGTTGAAATACACTTCAGTATTTGTAATTTATTCTAAAGACAAAAAAAAAAGTAAACAAAGACAAACCAAACTAACAAACAAAAACCCAAACCAAATCAAGCAAATAAAACCCCACAGGCCCCAAAAAGAGCCAAAAAATCCCCCAAACCCTGAAATAAGGCAAAGTTTATTTATTTTCCAATAGTAGATACATATATATATATTATTAGAGTTTTTGGAACTGTAAATGTAAGCTTGTGTGTCCAGAGCCTGAGCATTCCTTTAAAAGATACAGTGTTGGGAAGAAGGATAAATGTACAATTCCTTTGTTTCAATAAGAATCCAGTTATCTTCTTCAGTGTCTCCATTACTCAATTTTGCTAATATTTTTTTGAAAAATTGCTTTTAAAATATAAGATCACCCAAGTAATTAGATCATCTGAGAAATATATGATCAAACTTATTTTCTAATAGGTGAAAAGCCATAAGTGCTAAACCCAGAGACAAGGCAATGACAATGAGAAAAACATTAAAATTGTCAAGAAACAAACATGACAGATGAAGAGCCATAGAAGACAACTCTTCAATTTGGAAAATATGTGCCCTCTGCCCTAGAGAAAATGAAGAGTAAAAAGTCAAACAAAGATAAAAATTACGTTGAAAAAATGTCTAGCAGGTTGCTACATTATGGAATATTCAATTCAAAGATACTGTATGTTGCATTTGAAATCAGAGGGACTTGATGGATACCTGTCCTTAGGCCTTCTTTTGTGCAGAAAATGACTAGGGATTGAGCCTAGTATGCTCAGCAGGTAAAATGAATTCCCCATTTCCTCTAGATTCAAGTATACAATCAGGTTAACTCAATGAAAAAATCTGTTGTTCATTTACCTTACGGTTTCCAGTAGACGAGAATACCTTTAAGACCTCACATGCAATGCAAATCAAGGCCAATACTGCTAATATTGTAAAAGAGAATATTAGAATAAGAAAGCAAATTAAATAGTATTTTTTCTTCCTTTTTTCTTTCAGAAATACCATAGAGTATTACCTTAGTTCTAATAAATACTTATAGTTTAACTTTCAACATAGTACTCATATAACCATATTAGACCTGATTTTCTTTCTATTGAATTTAATGACAAAATTTGCATAGATTTCAAAGTAGACAGAACTGGGCCTGTTATACATTAGTGATATGTAAAATCATGATAGAAAGATTAGAGGAGCATTTTTCAATGTGTTTTTATATGTTTTCAAATAAGTATATTAATTATCTTGATTATTTCCACGGAGAATAATTATACACATCTCTGAAGCTCTTATCAGTGTAAATATTAGAAAGAGGGAATATATAAACAGATTACACTAAGAAAATATCTTTGGGCAATTTGAATAATTATTGTACATACTGCTGCTGGAAAACTGCCTACTTCTAGAGTTCTACACCTGCTACTTTAAACACACTTTTGGTTCTGAACTTTTAGGAAAAAAATTGCTTTATAACATATATGGAGGTTCAAGACTTAAATCTGCACTGCAGGATTTAAAGTACTTTCCTGGGAAAATTGTTAACTTTAAAAACGTGTCATACAAATAATAGATTTTAGGATGTGTCTACAAATTAACAGAGGGGAATAGTAATTAAATTTCCAGGCCTAAGAGAATAACCTTTTTCAGCTCAGTGGAAAATTTAGTCTTAATTATACTTTTAACTTGACTCTTTATTATGCCAGAGAAGACAAGTCTGTAGTTATCTATTAAAGATATCAATTGGGTTTACAACTCACGAGAGTTGAATTTCAGTTTGAGACTGAAGGCGTAAGTCACTTCTGTTAAAAGTGCTCTGGACTTTATAAGTAATATCTGACAACCCATTTGGATTTTGTGGATATCTTATATTAGGTGATACTCAACATTTATTTCAGGCATTTTTTTTGATTCAGCCCCTGAAACTTGAGTCAAGGTATTTAGGTGTAAGTACCCATATTTAAGTCTTACTTACATTCTATGATGGTTTGTAAACAATGAAGTCAGATGCAGTATGGACAGTGATTCAGCTGATAAACGACAAAGCATTTAAACTTACTTAAAATTGCGTGTCTAGTATAATTTTTTATCAAAATCATGAATAAGACTGACAAATGTGTTACAGGTTGCACAGAAGGCATGCATCCTTTTGATTTGGCTGATGAGAGCAGCATTGACCAGTTCAAAAGGTACAAACAGGCTGTCTGTCAGCTGTTCAAGCAGCTGAATAGAATTACAGCATTGCCTGAGCTGAACTGACCCTTCAGGGTAAACTGAATTTTTCCTTGACTGTGATGACTTGGATTTATCTGCATTTACACATGTCCAGGTGGGGTAACCTGGAGCTCAATACCACCTGAGGACTTTTCCAAGAAAGCTGCAAAACTGGTACACATACTTAGCAGTGTCTGGATAGACATCAATTACTGAGCCTAGTCAACTGAGAATACAAAAAAAAGCCTTTTCAAGAGTGTGATCCATGTTATTTGAAGTTAAACATCTCAAATAGAAGAATCATTTAATGCTAAGAATTATCCTCTTGTTTCTTGAGTTGCAAGTGTAGTCTGTAAGTTTTGGATTTCTATCTCACCTCTATATTGCAGAGCTAATCCCACACTTGTCCATCCTTGAATGTAGGTACAGATCACACGGTAAGTCTGATTCAGCAGCAAATTACTCTATTCTATTCAGCAGATATGTCTTATTTAATGAAATGTTAACTTTTTTGTGGTACAGTAAAAATAAAAATTATATTTAGATTCAATTTTTTTATAAAATATGTATGTGTTTATATTTTTGTATATTTATACATGTACAAAATAATGTATATGTATTATATATTACAAATGTGTAATTAAAGGGATGTTAGTGCTGGATAAGTGCTGCAGTGAGCACATGGAACTGTTCAATATATTTCATAGCCTCAGGCATTCATATGAATAGGTAGGAGAAAAAAAAAGATACTAAATTTAGGCAAGTTTGTTTCTTTTAGTGGAGTTCCTTTTATATTTCTGTTATCATTAAAAAAAAATCAGTTACATAAATTCATCCCTTCATTCCCACCATCATTGCATAATATTGTAATTAAGGTATCTCAATATCCGATCTGGTTTTGAACATTTCTGGATTTTGAACACTTATGGTTTTGTACCACAGTCTCTCTGGGCAACCTGTTCCAGTGCTTTACCACCCACACAGTAAAAATTTTTTTCCTAATATTTAATCTAAACCTACCCTCCTTCAGCTTAAAGCTGTTGCCCCTTTTCCTATGACTGCATGCCCTTGTGAAAAGCCCCTCTCCAGCCTTCTTTTAGGCCAACTTTAGGTACTGGAAGGCTGCTATAAGGTCTCCCTGAAGTCTTCTATTTTACAAATTGAATAATACCAAATCTGCCTACCTATCTTTACAGGAGAGGTGTTCCACCCCTGTGATCAACTTAGTGGTTCTCCTCTGGACCTGTTCCAGCAGCTAAACGTCTTTCCTGTGTTTGGGACCCCAGACCTGGATGCAGCACTCTAGGTGAGGTCTCACAAGAACAGAGTAGAGAGGCAGTCACCTCCCTCAACCTGCTGACCACTCTTCTTTTGATGCAGCCCAGAATATGGTTGGTCTTCCAGGTTGCGACTGTGCATGTTGAGCTTTTAGTCCATAAACACTCCCAAGTAGTTCTCCTAAGGGCTAGTCTCAATCCATTCCCTGCCCACCCTGCATATGTGCTTGGGATTGCCCTGACCCAGGTCCAGGACTTCGCACTCGGCCTTGTTGAATTTCATGAGGTTTGCACAGACCCACCCCTCAAGCCTGACAAGGTCCCTCTGGATGGCATTCCTTTCCTCCAACATGTCAACACACAGCTTGCAGACTTGCTGAAGGTGCACTCAGTCCCACTGTCCACTGACAAAGATGTTAAAAGGTGCCAGTCTCAATAATGACCCCTGAGGGACACCACGTCACTGGTCTGCACTTGGACATTGAGCCGCTGACTGCAACTCTTGGAGTATTACCATTTAGACATTTTTTTACCTACCAAGTAGTCCATTCATCAAATCCATGTTTCTCCAGTTTCATCTGGACAAGGATGTTGTGCAAGATGGTATCAAATGCTTTGCATAGCTCCAGGTAGTTGATGTCTCTTGCCCTTCCCTTATTCAGTGTCACTATAACCCCATTGTAGAAGGCTACCAAATTTGTGAGGCATGATTTGCCTTTATTGAAGCCATGTTGGTTGTAACCAGTCACCTCACTATTTTCCGTGTTAGCATGGTTTCCAGGAGGCTCTGCTCTGTGATCTTGCCAGACGCTGATGTGAAACTGATTGACTTATAGTTCCGTGAGCCTTCCTTATTTCCCTTTTGAAAAATGGGGTTTTGTTTCCCCTTTTCTAGTCTGCTGGTCTTTCACTGGTCTGCCATGACTTCTCAAATATAATAGATTATGGCCTAGCCACTTCCTTGGCCAGTTTCTATATGATCCATGGCTCTATCTCATTAGGTCCCATGGGCTTATGTACCTTCGCGTTCCTTAGGTGTTCTCAAACCCAGTTTTCTCCTACAGTGGACCCTACATTTCAAGGGATCATGAACCTTACTGAAAACTGAGCTGTTCCCCCAGGTCTTACTCTACAGATATTAGGGTTCAGACAGGAACTTTTGCAACTCATCAAGTTACTGTGTGTCATCAGAGTGAAAAGAAGCAAACATGCCTACTCATAGACTATATAAATTTCAGGTAATATGTGTTAGTTTAAACATCTGGTGCTGAGATATCAATTAATTTGTTTCATTTTGTATTTACTTGCATAATCAGTTTCTGTAGCTCATTTAGAATAGCTGTTTTAACTAATAGGTTTTGGAAGTTCCTGAATTAAGGGTTCTGAATCCTTAAATCCTTACATACTAGGAAATATGATTTAATGCCTTTAACTTATTCCTTTACAGACTTAGAATTCAATATTTCATATGATGACACTGATGGAGAGACCTCCTTCTTATCCAGCTCAAAGTTTTAATTTTCACACGGAGGAAGAGATTAGATAAGTATTTTACATCTCATGAGGGAACATTTCAAACCAGAACAATATTTGAATAGATTATTACATTTAGAAAACATTATTTAGCACCTAGATAACTTCTAGAAACTGAGGATGATGCTTGAAAAAAATGTAAGTGTAAAGCATCCAACCTCCTGTTGGCTACAGATTGGGGTAATGCCCAATGACTTCAGTGGTCCACTCTGCAGCTGTAAAAAAGGCTTCCCCTTTGAAAACTGGAAAGCTGGTTAGAGGATTAGTATCTAATTTTGAGAAATGTTTGATTTAGGACTGTATCTATAAGATAGATAGATAGATAGATAAGTAAAAGTAATTAAAAAATTTGTTTAATTTGGTGAGTTTGTTAACTGAGATATTTTTATATCAATCAGAAATGCTATACAGACATCCCTTGATGATATTTCTACTGTTACACTTCTCAGTGTAGAGACTTGTCTTTGGGAATAGGCAAAAACCCAAAGAAGTCATGTGAAATGAAAAACAAAGTGAGAGAAAGGGAATTATTTATCTTATACTCCCTTCTCTCCTTAATCCTCAAAATATATATTTTATACTGAAACATAACATGGCTATGGAAATACCAAATCAGAGACTGTAGCAGACCATTACAGAAAGGGAAGATCATGCCCAAAAATTTATTCTAGTAAGGACAAGTTAAATTGCATCTTTTGGGAAACTGCAGGGCTTTACATTGCATGAACAAATTTTGTAGTTTGAATTTACTGTCTTGTATTTCCCAAACTTTTGTATCCATGAAAAATGTGCAGCAAAATAAAATTTTGACTTGTAGCAATATTGGTGAGTTGCATTTTCCTGTTTTGTTAAGTGCAAGCATTAAATATTAAAACTAAATTCTGCTTAGCCTATTCTCCATAATTCAGTATGTTAGTCTCTTTTCTTTCCCACAGCAGCGATGCTAGTGAGTGTCAAAGGAATGAAGATGAGCTGCTTTGGGGATTGACTTACCACATTAATGGTCTCCTTAAGAAAATACTATCGTTTTCCATTGTGTTGGTTTGAACACAGTTCAGGAGCCTAGAAGTGAAAGGTTCATACCCTTTTATTCATTCTTGCAAACTATTTTGTATTTGCTATTCACTTTAAGACCAGAATAACTGTGACAGACTAATGGGGGACTATGTCACATTCACTCTATGATACATGAAATAAATAAGATTATGTCATCTTCTAAAACTAAAGAGGAAAGAGACAATGGTTAAACCAAATATCAATATCTAGTACATGGGAAAGAAGCAAATACTTCTGTGTTCAGTTTCACTTTTTGATAGCTATTGTAGTACTGCTAGTTCACTGTCTTCCAAAGCTAGAAACTCAGTTTACCCACCATCTCATGCAAGAGAAAACTTCTCCCATTGTTGGCTATAAAAGCATTAGAAGGTGGAAGTAGCACTTTGTCACAAGCCACATATAGTACAAGACCCATGGACCAGAAGCACCATGGATTTAGTAAGCAAATTTAAAATGAAATTATTCCACTTAGGTTCACTGAAATTTCACTTCTGATTCTTTCTGTTCTGACCCACAAAAAGATACCTAATCCTTCAGTGTACCAAGAGATGTAGACTATGACACAATGAACAGCTCATTGTACACTATCTTTTTATTGCTTTCTTCAGCTACTCCAACTACTCTGTCTCTCCAGTCTATTTAAACTGATGGGATTTGAGCTATGTTTACCTTTGTAGTGATTTAGGCTAATATTGGTGAAAGCTCTAGAAAGACCTGTAAAACAAATGCAAGTGAGCAGGTAATGAAGAGGAAAAGTAGGTAGTAGTATTAAAAATATTTTTGTTCACTTTTGATTCAGATCATTCTGCCCTTTAGCTTTTCTACATGTATCCAAGGTTTGCATTAATCTTTACATATTTCAACACAAATGATTAGTGGTATTATTCCCAAAATAATAAACTATTATTCCTATCAGAGTAGGTTACAGACTCTCTTCACTTTTCTTCATAATAGAAGTATTTACTTCTAAATAATTCATATATGAGATTAGGATCCAAGTTATAAACAATGCTTACAAGCTCATACTTAAAGGCATACTAAGGATATGTTAAGCAAAGAAAGACAAAAATGAACAGCTCACTTCCCACATAGCCTAAAGTAATTAATTTCTTATTTTCCCCTGCCACTCCCAATGGAAATCTTTAATCCTACTTAGATGGAACTTAAACACAGAAATCAGTGCATTAAGCTGCCAGAAGACTGACTTAAATTAAAATGCCTGGTTCTGTAGGCATAAATCTAATAGAACAAGGTTAAGAAACAAAACAAGAACAACAAGTGGTTCCAGGTCATTTCACACTATTAGGTAGGTCAGTGATTTGTGTCCACAGACTCATGGCTAACTTATCTCTTCCAACTCAAAGGAAGATGTGTTAATTGCAAAGTGAACAGTACATGATGTTTTACCATTCACTAAGAATTCTCTGACCTGAATTTCACCTGCGTCTCAGATTAATTCAGCTTGAGCTGAAATGTCTGAAATTAACTGAACCACAGAGAATCACAGTAATAGACTGTTAGTATCTAATCATATAATAAATGTATTTCAGTATTGGTACACATGCAGTATATACATTTAATTTAAAAAATGTATATGGGTTATGGCTTAGAAATAACTAGTATTTATACAACCTCTTCAGTGGGACAAGCTGTTACATCAAGGTTACACACAATTGCCATTAAATCAGTAGGTGACCACATATCTGTGATGCAGAAGCAGTAATTGCCACACAGTGGTACAATCTCCCTTGGCCATCCTTCCATTGATTAAGTGGAGCCTGGGGTGACTACACTCATTTTGCATTTCTCAGAATAAACAGAACTGTAGCAGTCAGTCAGTGAATGCAAACACTCTTTTGCAGGCAGCATGAGTAACAGAGCAAGCAAACCTGTGTTGCCTGCATTTGTCTGGTTGTCAGTGAATGAACGCAGTGAGGAACACTGCATGATATAAATTATTTCTGGATTAAAAATAAACAATCCATGAACAAAATACAAAATTGTAAGTTATTTGTAGGCCTGCCTTAATTGATTAACACCCCATCCTCCACATCTAAGAGTTCTTCCTATTTAATGAGTGCCATAATGAGCTGTAAGTTTAGAAATTAACTTTTCAAATAGTCAAGCGAAGATGCTAATCTTGGCAGTCTTCACTTTCTGAGAAAAGCATAGAGACACTGAAAATTGTTGAAGGATCCCACTTTGGTCCTGTTTCATAGCTTTTGGTAAATACAAATTCTTGTGATACAAACAAGCACAAGAAATATGAACATAAGTAAAGTATAAAGAGTCTTTCTTGTATCGCTTACATCCGTGTATCAGAGTAGAAGTGATCAGGGTATGTTCTGAGATAAACAATTCTGTTGAATGAAAATTAGACAGACAGTGACATTCTGAGAGATAAGGGACAGGAAAATGTTTATTTAATTACCACTCCAACGAAAACTGTTGACCTATACTTTCATGCTGAATGTGCTTTACCTAGTGAAGTAAAGATGAGACTTCCTTCACAAATCATTGTATGATTTCCTTATAACAGACACCAGTTATTAGAAGATGAATCACAGTCATGTGGCCACATGTTGAAAACTTGTGCAGATGTTAAACCCTGGCAGTGATCAAGTTAGTAGGATGAGCCTGAAGAAATGAGTCAAAAAAGGATGTTAACAGGATAAAATTAGATAGCAGTGGAACTGATTGGCCTGTAACATGGAAAATCAGTTTAAAATCAGTGTGTTGTCTCTGCAAATGTTATATCTCTGAATTCTAAACAAGTATATAATCAGAAGCACTTAACATAACTCTCCACCTCTGTATATATTTGGATATAAATTAATGATTAAATTGTTCCAAAACATTTTGGTAAGGAAAAAGAAAATACACAAAAATAGATAACATATATAGAATATCCCAGTTTCTATAACAATAAACCCCATTATTTTATGCATAGCTTAGTTCAAATATTCCTAAAATTTAAAAGTAGAAAATTATATGTCATTTATTCTCATGTTAATTCTTATCATGCATGGGTAAGGATGAGATCAATGTTTATATTAACACAACACAGTTATTGGCCTTTCCTTCATAGAGCATAACTAATAATCATGAGAACTTGCATCAATAATACAGTAATACTTTTGCATTCTTGGAGGTCCCTACATCATACTAAGTCTATTTCTGTGGATTTTGTCAAAAGGAAGCAAGAGAGTTTTTATTGATGGAAAGCTATAGTGGAAATAATTTAAAAAAATAATTCATAAGCAGAATATCATCAAATTTTGGTGCAACAGATGGAATTTTGGAAATGCAATATTCTTGAAACACTGGGTAATTCCAATTGTAAAAAATCCAAATTGGAAACACTTTCCTTAATTTGTTTCACTATGAACATGAAGGCCTTCATAACTGTAGAGTCTTCCTTAAGAATTAAGTCCTAATAAAAATAGACAAAACTGAGCCTTGAAAAGTTTCTTCCTTTTCAAGGGTACGAAACTACTGATTGATTTCCTAGGTGACTATGTAACCCTGCTGCCTGAACACTCATAATATACTTCTGAGTTTTAAAATTGTCATACTGCTGTTCAGGGCATTAGAAGGCTATTAGTAGTAAAATTATTTTACATCACTTTGTTTAAGAGACTTCCTTGAGGCCATTTCTTCAATGAGATAGAATCATATCGTCATTTAATCATTTCAAAGTTGTTAAATGCCTGCAGGATCACCAAGTCAAACAGTTAACTTAGCACTGTTTGTTCATCACTAAACCATGTCCCTAAGTGCCACAACTACTCATCTTTTTAATACTTCCAGATATGGGGGGGACATAACTACTTCCCTGGGCAGCTGGTTCCATGCTTGACCACCCTTTCTGTGAAGAAATTTTTCCTAATATCCAATCTAAATTTCCTCAGGTGCAATTTGAGACCATTTCCTCTCATTGTATTGCCAGTTGCCTGGCAGAAGAGACTGACCTTCACTTCAGTAGAATCTCTTTTCAGGCAGTTTTAGAGAGCAGTAAGGTCCCCACTTCTTCAGGCTAAACAAATCCATAAGGTCCCCACTTCTTCAGGCTAAACGAATCCAGCTCCCTTAGCCACTCATCATAAGACTTTTCTCCAGAACCTTCACCAGATCTGTCAGTGACCAGCTTCTCTTAACCCGCTCCAGCACCTCAATATCTTTATTGTGCTGAGACACCCCAAAAAGAACACAGTATTCAAGGTGTGGCCTCACCAGTGCTGAATACATGGGAATGATAGCTATCCTAGTCCTGCTGGCCACACTATTTCTGATACAAAATATTCAAGGTCTGCATTAAATATCAACTACAGTGCAGAAATATGTTTCTGAATTTCACTGGAACCTGTATAATGTCAGATCCTGCTGCACTGACATTTACAGCCCCTTATCTGTCCTCAGTTCTTCAAAAGACAATTCGAGAAACTCAGACAATCTTTCTTAGCTGATTTTCAGGGATTCCTGGTGGTGTAAGTGCATCTTCCTTTCTCAGAGATTCTAGCATTTTGTAGGAAAACTTTACAAAAAAAGTATTTCTTTGGGAAAAGTTACATCAGATTGTCGTGGTTCGACCCTAGATAAATGCCTGATGTCCAGCAAAACTCCTTCAAGGCCTCCCCCCACCCCCTTTCACCTTCCAGAGGGAAGAAAAGAAAACCAGCTAGTAATTTATGGCTAGAGATAACAACCGAAAGAGGAGCTTTGATTAATACTGCAGGCAAAGCAGAACTTAGAATAATGCTTAAATTTATTACTAACAAACTAAAAACTAAAACTAAGAAATAAAAACAGGTTAGAAACACTTTCCCACCACCACCACCCCTCGATCTGTCCATGCCCCCTCCTTTCTCTGATGGTGTGAGGGACAGGGGAATGGAAGGTTTACAGTCAGTTGTTGCTGGGTCAGCCATTCACAGATCTAAGTCCAAAACTCGACCAACAGTTCTGTCTCAGGGGGTTTTCCTGTGGGCTGCAAAGGGGACAGTTCGCTTCACCACAGTCATCACCACGGTCAC
>WBMV01008861.1:0-264833 GCA_013396655.1 Campylorhamphus procurvoides | reverse complement strand
GAGGTAAATGTCCAGAGTCTTCCAACAAAAGCCAATCTTCCTCTTATATAAAAAAAAAAACAAACCCTAACCAGATAAACCCACGACACAGATGGTAATCTTAATATTTTCAACAATAAGTACAAAGCAATCTTGGAAACTATGAATTCTTTTTTGAAGTCCAAAGGACTGTCATGTAATTCTCTCTATTAGGATGTCACAGAAATTGCAAAGTTGCAGATACAGCTCAGCAATAAAATTATCAATATAATCATCAGTTTGCCATCCTTACACATGAAACTGAAATATCTAAACAAAAACAGCATTATTGAAAAAAAATAAAATTACTCTAGCAGGACCATGGTTTCAACATATGCCTTGGTTTAACAAAGCCATTATTATGAATAACTATATGGTGATGAAGATGTTGGTTTCACAATAACATCTGCTTTTGTCTGTCCTATTTATTTCATAGTATTTTTTCTGAATAAGAAACCCATGTTATAGTTCTGCTTTGTTCAGCTCCTTGGTTGGTATCAGTGTAGGGAAATTAACAGGTCTGTGGGTCTCTTGATAGAGCAAAGGGAGTGTGGCCTTGGCCAGATTCTGTGTGCTCGTAAAGATAAACAGCTTACAGGACTGTGAGAATGCAGGTGCAGCTGAAGACAAGCTGCACAGAGACAGTAGCTTGTAGCTGTGGCCAATGAGTGATTGTTTATGTGTGTGAACACCAGTAATGTTAATGCACGTACACTCAGAGAATACTATAATTGTAGAAATGCCATTAATAAACTGAGCTTTGTAGTTAATCCATACTGGATCATCTCACTGCTCCATAAGCCCACCTCCAACATATCAGCATTGTTGTCTGAAGTTAGAGGTGATCACATTAATTCACATTTTGCAGAGTAATGTCTGTGCTCGTGTTCACAGTTTTCTTCCCCAGTAAATAGATACACAATTCCTCTTTTTTCAGAAGGATATTCTCTCATCAATGGGAATATGACATTGTGGAATTTCTGGAGTAAATATTTGCAGAATAAGAACAGTAAATATTTTCATGACATAAGAACATTGGGCTGCAAATGAAAAAAAGTTTATTTACTACTGGCAAGTTACAGAGAAAGCAGACTCTCCTGAATTTCTCTACGTTTTCTACTCAACATGATAGGATTTCTTTCTGTACCAACAAAGAATATCTTGGACATAGCAACATCTTAGTTCAACATTCTTAGACCATCTTAGATCAGCATCTTAAAATAATGCCATGGCATAACCTTATTCAGAGCAGATCCAAACCCAGGTATCTCAAAAATATCTGACAGTAGATTATATTAAACCACACCTCTATCCTACTTATGAAACTCAATAAATCAGAATTGTTTAATCTCTAATTAATTTGTTCTGCTTATAAATGTAAAATACTTTGTATGCTGTCTCATAACAACACAAAAATATTTAGCAGCTACTGTTGTATACCTCTGGTCAACTTCACTAATGATCAACTTTACATTTTTTACATTGCATCAGAAGACAGGCCACTTAACCCTGATTTATTTATCCTTACACATATTTGATACAGTTGTAAAATCAATACCTTAAACTACTTATTTTCTGATATTACAAAGAGAAACTAAATCTACATAACACATTACTACTATATCCAATGTATGAATGTAAAGATAGATGGACATTTGACTTGACAAAGTAATTTATTAGACTCTTGTTTTAGCTTAAAAGGCTGTCTGTTGGGATATGATACATTATCAGTTGCCATCTATTTAGTTTTTTTTTGTGTCCCCATAAATTAAGTGTACTAATTTATGCTGCATAATGAAAGATTAAATTAAAAGCTTTAGTCCTGACCTAATATACCCTTCTTATTTGCATGAATTTAATATTCATTAATTTACTGCTCTGTAAAGACTCTTGAACATGTTTCAGTTTCTTCATTTCAATAATCTTTAATGCAACATAAAAGTAAACATGTAAATAAATCTCATTTAAAAATGAGATCCTGAGAAAATAGGCCCTATATACACTAAGTGATGTTCTTGTATTTCCTTGGTTATTAAATAGAATCTATTGAGTATAATGGGATTTACAAAACAAAAAACTTACTAAACGTTCTGGAAAAGTCTCAACTTACCTCAGTGAATTCTGAATCAGATTGTTTATACATTGATAACTCATTTTCCCTGTCATCCAATAACACATTGCACAGTTTTAACATTTATTTCAGTAGTAGGAGGAATATTCCTTCAGATTTCAAATCTTCTAAAATCAGTTGCAAAAACCCCTAAATTAAGGATGGGTAAATCACTAATGACTCTAAAGTGCTTAAAAGCTGTAATTGCCACACACTTGTACCCTTAGCATAAAAATAAATGATACATTGGAAAAAATATAAATTTTTGTCTTTTTGAGGTTGACCGAATCCAAAGCAATGCAAGTTATGGCTTTCTCTTATGGAAAGTCATCTGTATGTTGTCCAGAGAGATTGGACTTTTGCAGTACTTGGTGTCAGACTTCAAAAGTCCTAAATTCTGTGTCTGAGTCAAAGTTGGCATTTGTGCCAGTAGTTTAATATATCTGATGCAGTCTCATATAAGATTCCTCAGATTCTAATTTATCTCATATTTGGTCTCCAGCATTTACATCAGTTCAAACAACTGCTGTATTAGGTTTCAGCAGGAATCCCATTGCAGAACTGGTGTGTTTTTGTACTGTGATCTCTGAGTGTTATATTATGCATCACTTGGGTTAGGGATTGGACTGAGACTTTAAAATCGTTGTGCAGTTCCTCATCTGTGAATCTCATTTCTCAATTTAAGAATCAAAATTGCCAAGAGTTTCTTTAGCTGAAAGCCAGAACCTTATTTCACTTCTGCTTTAAATCTGCTGTAGCACACAGCTTACTTGATTTTCTTTGTATGTTTGAGGCTGCACAGAGCTCCTGCTGAGATTCTGATATGAGTGCAAAGCAAAGTCGGCTCCTAAAAGAAATTAACAGCCCTCTTATTGCTAATTAAAAGCGCTTTGCTTTCTCTCCACATGGCCAGTGCAGCTGCTTCATATCCTCTCAATGTTTCAAAAACACATAAATTCAAAGACAATATTGTGAACAGCACCTGGCACTTGCTGCACCTGCCGTGATGAGACTATATTTCATTCTGTCAGTAAATTAAAATTCTCCAGAGCTGAAAAGGATGGTTTTTTTCTCACTCAACCTCTTCCATTGTCCCCAGTGGTAAAGAGACAGTAGTTTTTCTTCCATTTTCGATACTAAATATATCATATTGTTGTTTGCTTCAGTGGTGCAGACACCTGCCTCCTGCTGTAAATGTTGTGTTCCACTTCTGAAAGATTTCCCCAGGGCTCCACGTTCAAGTATTGGCTTGTAACTATGGCTTAATATCATGTCAAAATCTCTTAAGGAAGATGCAGCTTGTCAAATCATCTCAGGATTGAACTTCCATCTAGTGAAATTCTGAAAATGTCTTTTGAGTGTTTGAAGCATAAGAAGACAAATAAAAGGCTAGCAAGTCATTTGTAAAGATAATAGCTAACAGCATGCATTTTCCCTTTCCCTCTCGCCTTTCCATTAATGTTGATAAAGGGAGAGGAACAGACAGCAGGTCAGTGAACTTTGTTATTTATATTCAGATCAAAGAAAGTTCCAAACTTTTGTGTTTTGGGCATGGCAGCAAAATGGGAGCAAAGAGAAAGAAAACTTCAATCAAATCGTGATAGATTCAAGCTCTGACATCTTGATTTCAGAGCTTATTTTCAGGGGGAAAAAAGGGCAAATGACGAGCAGGAAGTGTTTCAATATAAAGAATTTAATGGACAACAGAATTGGGCTGGATGGATCCTTGTGATATTTGGCACTTGTGTTTGCTACACTAGAGGTGTATTTTTTTTTTTAATAATTCCACGAGGATTGTATTAAGAGTGGCATTACAATAGAAATTATTATACTAGATTTTAGTATGCAATAGGAGAGTTTCACAGCAACTTTTATTAGGAAGTACATGGGAAAGGTATTCACAAAAGATATGTGTCCCCCTTTTTTTTTAATTTTTCAGATTGAGAAAATTATTCTCTAAATAAATATTAGTCTATTCCCAAATTTTTATATACTTCACAAACTTGTACTACTATTCCCCAGCAAAGGGAAAAGACTGAAAACCAACACCAAATCCCAATGCTTTGGATTGAACTCTAACAGGGACAAATTAAAAAGAGAATTATTTCAATGGTTTTTTTCACTCTAGTAATATCTCTTCGATAAAATAAAAACATACTACTCAATAGCAGCAAAAGCCCATCAAGACATTACTGTTCTTTTCCTTTCCCAAATGCCTAGAGCCCTCACAGCAAGCCAAACATGTAAGTATGTGGGATTGAAGGAGTGTGAACATGCTTGGCATGAGTGCAAAATCTGACTATTTAACACACGCCATGTCAAACTCTTTATGGGAGAGGTTAAAGAGAGCTCACAGTTCCAATTCTGTGAAGAGCATGACACAGATAAAAGGAAATACTAACGTTTGACTGATGAGCTGTTGCAGATAGAAGGGAAATAACATTTGGCCTGTTGAAATCCTAAAAAAAATATTTTAAAAGTCATATCTGTTACTCACATACAGTTTCTAAGAGTAACAGGCCATCACTAACAGGTCTAAGTGTTTTTCTTAAAGTTGATGAAATATATGTGAATTCACAGTACCATTATGTGGAAGAAAGGCATGAGAATTGAATATTTAATTGATTACTTTGTAAGGTTACTTTGTGGTCTTCACTACCCTAAGACATACAACTTTTGAAATCCCTAGAAAAGAAAATGAAAGGTGTATATGTTACCTCATACTGAACAAAACCTTCACAATTTTATATCTGTAGGTAAAGTAAAAAAATAATTTGATTTCTATTGTTATAGATTTGAGCTTGTTTTGAAACTTAGAGCAATAGAGAAAACGTGATGAGGAAAAGTCAGTGAGAGGAACTTCAAAACCAACAGAAAATGTAATTAATACTTTGTTACACTATCGTATCTACAGATTTAGCAAACAAAAATACTTTATATATCTACTTCGAGTTTTTTATTATTGTTTCAAAAAATGCTGGAATGTTTTTACTTGGAAAAAAGTAATCTTAATTTGCCTCCTAATTCTAACTATTTCATGTTGTCACTTAGAAGTTATTTACAAACACATAATTTATTTGAATATTTATTTTGGTGTTATATTTCATAGCAAATGAATGTTAAAGTCTTAATTTTGAATCCACTTAATGTAGTCAAGTCTTTGAGTTGAACAAATGTTCAAGTCTTTAACTGAACTAATAGCCTATTCATAGTAGGTATGAATACCGTAAGAGTTTCAAGTTACAATGTGAATATTGTTTGAATACAGAAAAATTGCTTGTATGTTAAATGAAAACATCATAGCAGAAAATTAAATTTTCAATTCAAAAAGTCTATTATTTTCAGTAGATGTGGAGTCTTGTTTACAAAAAAGAGTGTTTGAATGACCTCTCTCAGTCACATCGTCAGCCACAGAAGGAGTAGCACCTGAGATTCCTAGGTCCCACTAGTAAACTCCAACTTTCCCTTGGTGTTTCCCCTTTTTTAGTCTTTTGCTACACCATATACATAATATATAAGTGATATGAGAAGTGCTGAGTTAAAACGTTAGAAGTCATTGATATTAATTAATGGAATGATTGAAATCATATTTAATAAAGAATTGAGGTAAGCATTTGACAATCAATGTGAGTTTATCAAACAGCTTCTGTTTGCTTTAATATTTAAAATTAATATAGATAATAACACTCATGTAGTACACCTACTTTTTTGTAAGGCATTTAACTTGATAAAACACATTAATTTAATGAATAAATTTGAATGATAAAGCTTCATGTAATATAAATTAAATATATTAAATAACAGGCATCAAATAAGCCTCAGAAGGTCATTCTAAATCTGATATCATTATTAAAATATTTAAAACATCTCCTGGTGTCATGTCATAGTCAATTCTTACCTTACTATATGTCATTGATTATTTGTAAGAAAACAGCAAATTATTAATGACAATGTTAGCAGTAAATAAAAAGCCACTTGTAGGAAAACACCTGGATTGCATAGTAGACTGGGAAGATATAGCAATAACTTTTTAACAATGATGAAATAAAGTGACAAAGAATTAAGACACTCTGTGTGAAATATCTGTCCATGTGGAATCAGAGATTCTGGAAAGGCCAGGTTGATCACAACAATAACAATTAAAAGAAAATTTTCACTCTGTTCCAGTGGCCAATAGAACAAACATGAACTTTGACATAACATTCTTAGATACTGACTTTACATCAACAAAGTTGGTGTCCACCATTCAAGATGAGAGACCTGAAGAGAACTACGAGTTTACATGAAGAAGTTGTTAATAACAGATTACAGTGTTTAAACCACTGCCAGAAGGAGAAGCAGAGATGGACTGTGGGACTGACAAAGATTTGATATAATGCAATTCCTGAAAGATGAATTAGACATGAAGCCCTTTTTTTAAGAATTGAAATGTTTAGTCACTGGAAAAAAATAAAAACTGTTCTGGTAGATTGAACAACAAACAGGTATAATAGACAACAAAATCACATAAAGTCCTGATGTAAACTATTGTATTTCAGACCAGAAGCAAGCCAAAGAGGTACTGTGGTTTATATTATGGAAGCATAATTAAAATATCTTAATAATCTATTCTGTGAATTAATACTATGAAATCTGTATTCATCGAAGAGAAATAGAACCTCAGATTTCACTAATGATATTGAGTTTGTGAATATATGGCAATCAGGCTAAAACATTTTAACATGACCTAAAATCTAGAAGTAGAGTGCAGGCACCCATCAAGAATGAATTGATCTTCATTAATATGTTTCATTTTATGGGTTCCTAACCACCAGTTACTTTTGAAAATCTTGTTCTAATAAAAAAGACATGTGGAGGAAAACACTAGTTTCCATACTTCATGAATGTTGTAATAAAACAGGGTATTAGTATATTTGCACTGAATTTGGTGTCACTGCGGAGTAAATAGATTTTTATTTTGCATGGCTTATTTTGATCCTTGTGGATTTCTTTCTGATGGAAAATTAAACTAAATTTATTTTGTCCAGTAACAAACATAATTTGAATATTGTTAACTTAATAGATTTCTCTTCCCTCTAGGCATTGGGCCAGGATTTATAAATATTCTTTCAGGCAGCTGGAAAAATTGTCTTTTTTTTTTTCCCTTTAGTAGTCTAATTTTCTTTCAAACTCAACACTATGCAAAAGCTTTCTGTCTTGTTCTTGTCACTGACAATCATCCAATACTATTTCATGCTTGAATTGTCAATGAATGTATTGTTATTGGACAAAGACATTTGAAAAAAAGAACTTCCTGCATTGTCACAATAACACAAAGAAATCCAATTGCATGTAGTATTTGAGGGGTTGATGAGATTTTTTTAAGCATGGTTTTCCAGGCCTTTATCTGAGGTCTACCAAAAACAATAGATTTAAAACTGATTTCAATGTCCACTGAAGAGACTACGAGAAAACATTGATTAAACTCTCATTAATTGTACAGGACAGGATATGTTTAATATCTTAAGGTAACAAAACAAAGTTGAGCCATACAGATACCACAAACCAAAATGAACCATGGTCATGAGAGGTCAGTTACTGGTACAACATGATATTTTATTTCTTTAGAAGTAGAAGCCAAAATGTATTCAGACTGTCTCTTTTGGTAACATGGTTTAGATACTGCATTTACTGAAAAGCAAGCACTCAGTTTATTAAACTCTAGGTATATTGACTCAAAGGGGACAAGATAAATAACCTTTTCTCTTATTATATCAGAATAGGCATCTCTTTAGGGATGATGAGTACTTTAATGGATCAAGAAGGTGCTTAGAAGCTAAGTAACACCAATATACTTTAGACTTTCTGAAGACTGAACATTTTTCATCTGGGATTCCAAATACCACCACATCTTTCATAGGCATATGAAATTACTGCTATGGTGTTTGAAAAAGGGGACTGTAGAAGTGATTAGAGGTCTGGAGAACTTGCCCTGTGAGAAGAACCTGAAGAAATTAGGTCTCTTCCCCCTTAACAGAAGGCTCAGGGGTGGACTTCAATATATTCTAGTACTTAAGGATATCTACAAAAAGAACGGAGCTTTTCTCTCTTCATAAGAAGTCACACAGAGAAAACAAGAGACAGCAAGTACAAGTTATACTGGAAGAGGTTTAATATTGATATAAGAAAAGCATTTTTTACAGTGAAAACAATCCCTCAATGGAACAACCTAGCCAGGGGCATAGGAGAGTTCTCCCTGTTGGGAAGTTCCAGCATGCAGTTGTACAGGGTGTTCAGTAATCTCATCTACATTCCATTTCATTCAAAATATTAAACTAGATGAGCTCTCAAGGTCCCTTCCAACCTGGGCTGCTTTACAATTCTGTCATTCTGTGAAAAGTGGCTGCCATATTCCACCATCAAGTTAGCAGCCAAATCATAGACGTATACATATTGAAAGGTGTTCTCTCCAGAGGACACATAGTTCTCCCTTCTGAAATGAACGTCTATGGTCTAATTATATCAAGTTGCTCAAGAAGTCTTTCAGTCAAGTTTTGAATGTCTCCAAGAATGGACATTCTGTAATCTTTTTGGGTAACTTTTTGCAGTGTTCAATCAACTTTTATTTCTTCCTTATAGTGACTCAGAACTTCCCACCTTCCAGCTCGTTTTCATCACCTTCATTGTGCATCTCCAGAGAGTCTGGCTCCATCCTTGTATCCTTTAATCAGATGCAGGTAAAAAGCCTTATTCTTTCAAAGATGAACTAACTGAATTTTCTCACCTTCTCATCATGCCTGCCGCCCTCTTCCAAAGTCTGTCTTTCACTGGAGTTCCTGAAATAGGACACACGAACCTAGATGTGACTTCACAAATGCCCAAATAGAGTGGAAGAATCATTACCTTGGAAATGATGGCTTTATTCTGGCTAATACAGTTCAATATGTCATTGGCCTTCTTTGATGCAAGGCTATGCTACTGATACATGTCCAACATACTGTCCACCAGGATCCCAGGGCCTTTATGCCCTTTCCTGTTCTACAGCTATTCAGGCATACTTTTACATACAGATCTCTATTGTTCTTGTCTTCAAAGGACAGGTCACATTCCTATTCTACAGAGAGGAGTAAGGTGCTAAAAAGCAGCAAAGAGAAAATGGACTTGTACCTGAATGTCTGTTGTGCAATAGAACTGAGTACATGCTGCCAGGGTTCTTCTCGATGACAATGTTAAGGACAATGTAAAAGTCAAATGTAATGACATTCTTCAGACAAAATGCTACCTATTCCTTTTTGGTTGTGGTTTTTGTTTGGGTTTGTGCTGGGGTTGTCAAAACTCTATACTATATGACTATTTTATTATTTCTACAGAATCTGTGAAATGCAGGACTAATTTGTTGAGGAGTTTCACTGTGAGGCCTTTTAAGTTTCCAAGTCTCTTAAAAAGTTTTTAATGATAGATTCAACCTTTGACCTCTAGATTCACTTCCCAAAACCTCTTATCTTTCGTAAGTACTAGATACACTTTACTGGAGTAAAAGTATTTATACAATTCCATACAATCATAACTTCTTCCTTACAGGCCTTCAGATTTTTCCAGCCATGCAATGGCTTTTCTTTCAGACTCAAATCCCAATTGTCTTATGAACCACGGCACAACATAACTGTCAATAAAGTGCTGGTTCTGAGCCTTATATTCCTCACTGCTTCATTCTTTCTGTTGATCTCAATGTAAAGAAATATATGTTGATACAGTTGAACTTTTTGAATGCTAAATTTTAAAAACTCTAGCATACAAAGAATGCACTAAATTTAGAAGCAAGTGAAATTATTGTGAATACTATGCACAGTCACACACATTAACTGACTTTGGACCTAGTTCTTTTGCTATCTTTGTGCTGGTTAAAAAGTAACCTGAATGCATAATAATAATAATAATAATAAATAATAATAATAATTTTACCTGAGAAGATTATCATGCCCATTACCCTAACTACCTAGTTATTGAATCCATTATCATAGAAAACAATGTTCAATATGCCTTGAACTAAATCAACCAGCCAACCAAACAAAAACAACCATTGCAAAGAAAAAGTGCAAAACAATCTATAAATAATTTGATATTATATTTTCAGTTAGCTGCATTTTTCAATCAGCACAAATACAGCTCTGCTCTAAAATGCGTCATGTCAAATTCCCGTCAGGCCTATAGAGATTTTTGAATAACTACATGATAAATCCAGTGAAAATTATAAGAGTAGTTAGAAAAATAATTACTCATGAAAGCTATGTGCCACAGAGAAATAAGCGGTAAATTGATAACTTATTAGAGGTATTAAGGCTAAACAGTTAAAACTGATGACAGTTTCTATTCCAGCACAGCATATAATCTAATAAGGGCCAAGGCCTATAAACTTTCCCATGCACAAGAAATCATTACTCAGGTAGAGAGAAACTGGCCCCTCTTCAGATACTTGTATCTATATTTGTTGTTACTGCATTTGCAAAAAGACCTTAAGGAAAAAATTAGTTGTACAAAAGCTTCTTTTTAGGGACCTTAACTGGAGGGTTAGGGTCAGGGTTAGGTTAACTGGAGGAGAAATTTACCTCCAAATATATAAAACTTATTTGAATGAGACAATGCATGAGATTAAGGACTTTTCAAGAGCTTTTAGCCTGAGTGTTGAAGATCTACATTAATATTTCATATAACTTCTATCACTGAAAAAAAAGAATATCGAAAGTCTGGAAATATAAAAATCCCCAACATTTTTTGGTACCACGAAACGATGCTAAACCCTAACATGGGCCATAATTTTTTTCAAGTAGTAGATTGATACAATCAGCCAAGAAGTATTTTAAGATATCTTTCAGGCTTCTTTGCTTGTGTGTTTGCTTGCATGCTTTTATTTTTATATTGGTTTCAGTTGGAGAGACAGAGGTTGTAAGCAGGAATAATAAGAGAAAGAATTTTTTTCCTAGTATTTTAAGAGCTGCTACAAAGCACTTGCCCATAAGCCATTCCCCCAGCGAATGGAGATGATCCGAAAACACTAAAGGAGATGATATGTTTCTTGTTATAGAAATTTCTTCAGGGAAAAAAAAAGAAATATAAATTATTCAGAAAGTTCCTTAGGTTTGGAACAAGTTGTTTATGAAACACTCATGACCATGATATAACAAATGTGAATGCAGCATTTCTGAAAGCGTTTGTGTTACAATAAGTTAAAGGTCTAACTTGGTTGACTGAACAGACAAATAGTTAAGAACATTTATCAAGGTAAAAAGAGTGTAAAGCCAATTTTTTTTCCATAGTAAAAGAGAAATCACTTCTGATGAAAGAACTATTTTGCTATACATTATTTAAAATAATTTCATTTGCTATTATAAAGATTTAATGTTCAGTATAACCCCAATTTCTATAATAACGAACTGAAAGTTGTCTCTGGAAAAGCATAAAAAATAAAATAGTGCAGTAAATTTGATCTATTGAGTTGTGTTTACTGATGCTAATGTCATGCTTTAGCCAAGTAACAAATACGAACTTTTATGTAAGACCCCTGAATATTGTACTTATTATCAATGCTAAATCTGCAATGTTTTAATTAATAGTTCTTCTGCCTTCCTTCACATTGCATCCAAAATTATTATCTATTTAATCACAATATATCAAACTCTTTTGTGTACAGGAGAAGCAAACATAGGTCCTTTAATTGCCTGCATGAAGGCTGTCTTGATCTGATAATTGTTTTGCTTCATAATTATTTTAAGCATTGACTAATTTTTATTCATTTAATATGATAGTTTGAGGTCTCATTTGTCTGTGGAAGTGTAAAAAATAGGGTACTTTGTATTTTCCAGGTTTACTGAATTCTATATACTATATACTATTTCTACATACTAAAGTAAAATGAATGGACAGCATACAACTGCTTAGTGGAAAACCAGTGGCATAGATATAATAAATGTTTGTTGAAAAATAAGAATCAATAGTATAAAGCAACTGTTTATTGAAAAAAAGTGAATGTTTGCAATGAACACTATTAAGTTTAGGGAACCAAAAAACAATAACTTGTCATTTCCAGAGAGGGTTGTAATATGATAAATTGTCAAGAAAAAAAGCAGCTTGATCATCACCATTGTCTGCCAAGGACATAGTTTATCAATGTCACTACTATAATCACAAAGTGACTAAAGAAATTATATTCACACTTGTTCCTGGAAAACTTCTATGTGATGGCAAATAATAGAAGCTCCTGTCGAGGGTCATCTAACAAATTATCCAGACAGTATTCTAACAGATTTTAAATTAAAGGTCTCATATTAAAATCATATATCCCATTCATCCTTGATTACTTATTTTCTCTTTCATAGCATTCCTCTAAAAAACAAAGTTTTGGATTGTGTTTAAAATATGAATATAAGTATGTGTATGTTCAACTTTGGACTACACATAAAATCTATTCTGTGCAGTGCTTGGATAAAAAGCGTGGAATTTTCTTTCAACGGATGTGTCATAGATTTAGATTAATGTTGTTCTCTGTAATTCTGAGTAAGAGTTAAGATATGCAAAATAATATTTCCAGTCCTCTGAATGCAATAATTTGGTCATTTTCTTTCAGCTGTGGTTAAGTAGCTGCAGACCCAGTCACAAGCATGTTATACATGTTCCAGTCCTATCTTTATCTCAGAATAGTTCCTGATGACATCCTGCACTGGGAATCAAATTACTTAACTGAAATTTTTGATTCCAGATTATTTAAGAATATAAAATGTTTTTAATTTTATGTTTATAATATGTATTTGAATCGCAATAACATAAATTGCATAGATCTTGTGTCTAGAAATATAGTTTAAATAGTTCATCAGACTAACTTCTCTATACCTACAAAATGGTTATATTGAGAAGAGATAGTGGGAACCGTTAATAGTTAAAAAGAAAGCACAATCTCAAAAATATGCTATAGCCCTCAATATAAATAAAAGTAATAAAAGTAAGATAGCTAGTATGTGTGTGGAACCATATATCAGTTTTATATTTTATTTATATTTTTTTTTTTTGTCTTTCAAGTCTGTCGTGTTTGTTAATCATTAATTGAGTTCTTGGATATTCTAGGACATCTCAAATGATAGTAAATACCTGTGTTAGGGCCACCTAATCTTGTTCTGAGGTGCTGAACTGTCATGCGTTCTCACTTTCATTAACTGGCTTGGCCAACCACTCCAGTGACTACAGCAGGTACTCAAATACTTAGCTCCCATAGAAACACTCAAGCTAAGGCCTGAAAATAGCAGCTATATATATTTTACAAAGCACTGAATATATCTTCAAAGAAATTATTTGTTTGCAGACAAAAAAATGACTGTTAGGTTCTCCTAGAGGGCAAAATTAACACTAAATAAATCATGACTTTATTTTTTTTTAATTTCATTAAAATGTCTTCCAAGAAGGGCTGTGATGCTTGGCATTTTGATGCTTGGGCTAGCATAAGAGCAGTAATCACCATAACACCTTTTAGTTTAGAAGTGTCACTACTACAACTATTATTATGGAAAACTATGTCAATAGAAAACAAGATATGGGGGATTTGATGCAGTTGTTTATGGGAGGGCATCTAGTGTTATTTGAGACTCCTTAGAGTCTCTCTAATCTTCTTACCTCTTTGGAAGGACATGCTTCTCCAATAGATTCATTGTCCACATCACCGTTTGAATGACTCAGCCTATAATGTCACTATTGTCCACATAAGAGAACAAAACCGCTTCTTCCTCTGAATCTGGTCTTAAGACCTTAGTACAATGTCACTATTCTCACTAGATATTTGCCTTTGTTACTTGCACAAGCTTCACTTAACAAAAATTATGGGATACTTATTAATAGTATCACAGCTTTAAGGTCATCTTGAAAAAAATTTATAGTTTAGCATGCATCATGGAAACTATGGCAGCATTTTGAGTATGAAAACCATAATGCCATATAATATGTAATCTAATCAGTTGGTTTTTAATAGCTGCTGATTGCTATAAGCAATAATAAAAAGACACCAAGAAACAGCATCTAGAAAAATATTCATAAGCCAAATCAGACTGGAAAAGTACAGCACTGATTTTCAGCAAGTGGCTCAAAGATCACGGCTGTCAGTCTAGTTGACTTGCAAAGGTGGTTGCAACACACTTTAATTATGTGATTGATACGATCTTCAAAAGAAGTATCGGATTTCAAAATTATTCCAGGGTCATAACCATTATACAAGAGAGAAAGAGAACAAAATAAAACCTCTGCGGATTATACACAAGGCCTTTTGCATTAGTAAGCTAATCAATAGCAGCTTGCAGAATTAGCACAGGAGTAAAAACACAAAAGAAATTCACTTGCTCCAGAGAGAGAAGTATCCTACAAAAGCCAGAACTTGGGAAATAAAATGATAGCATTAAAAAATAACCAACAAAACAAACAAAACCAAAAGCAAAAACAAAACCATATCAAAGGACTCTTCCCTAAAATCTGATTTCATTTTGCTCCGTCCATTACTCCTCGTATTGCTTTCCAATTCTACCTTGTCCCAGCACTAAAGAGGAAATTTCCCCTCTGGAAGGTTTTTATCTGTTATGAACAACATCAGAACTCCTTTTGGTATTTTTCCTCTGAGGGTAAGAAGTATATAAACCAAAGATCATTTTGTTTTCCAGTCTGACTGTATTACTGCACTTGAGGGGAAATTTGTCTTTATAAAAGAGTTTATGACATTTCAGTGCAATGTGGTATAGTAACACTCGATAACTTTCATTTGATTTTGCTGCTCTTCCTTTTGCATCAGATTTCTGTGTTCTTCATGAAGCTATGAAAACACAGGAAAACATAATTGTTGCCCCTGCATTTTCTTTACCAGAAGATAATTGAAAAATGTGAAATTTCAAAAATGTGTGGGTTTTTTTCCCCCTATCTATTTATATTTCCTCTCAGTCCAGGATTTCTCTTTTTACTTCCATTCTTTTCTGAGACCTGTAGTTGCAATAAGAGCTTTCTAAATTAAAAGGTAAGGTGCATGCAAGGAGTGAAAAAAAAAAAAGAAAAAACACCAAACAAACCACACACTAAAAAAACACATAGGTATAAATGATATTATCCAAAAATAATAGTGAACTACAGTTTTGCATTAGAAGACTAAAAAGGTTTTACAACATTCTGTCCACAAAAATACTAAGAATAGCTTATGTTGATGGAAAATCATTCAAGAGAATAAACTTTGAAATAAAATTTTAAAAGTTTGTTCTTCTTTTACAGAAACTACATAACTATCATTTTTTTATTTCTATTGCATTATCCTTATTGGAATATCTGTCATTATTATATGCTAGTAAACTGCAAGCAGATTTTAGAACTTAAAAATTTCCTTAATTGTGCCTTGGAATACAGTATTTTTATTATTATATTATTATACACATATTTGCACTCAAGAGGCCTACTGTAGTACAAAAATCACCAAAATACAGATGAAAAATCTTAGAATGTTTCCCTAAAATCTTTGGAATTTTTTGGATACAATCTGATGGTGTTTTAGTTTAAAATGATCTTGTAATATATTTGAATAGGTGATGTGTCAAACATTACTCTTACTTAATTGCAATGAATGTATGTCTTACTCTTCTCCACTGAACTTAGAAACATTTATGTTGTTTCGTCCTAGTTTCAGGTGCTTTTTTTTAATATTTTTTTATGATAAAAAGCAGGTCTCTATCTGTCTTTCAGGTTTATTATCTTACACCACTGCTGTAATTTCTTCCCTGGTAGAAGTGATACAAACATTCAAAAGATATTGCTCAGTAACTTTCATTATGATAACCACAGTTATCTGTAGGACTAGAAAATCCCAGAGTGCATAATATCAAACAATGTCTCTAGGTGCAATTCACCAATCTGGAAACATCATAGATTGAGTTACACTCATAACTGAGCTTGAAGACCTGCAGGCAATTGCAACTGCTATCTCCAGACAGTAACTGAGATACAACAGTGATGGTGCTCATGTTAGAATGGAAAGTAATGTTTTCATTTTTTTCTCTTTAGTTAATGATTATTGCTCCATTTAAATAATTTATTTTGGATAAAGTATCCTCTTTTCTTGCAAAACAAATGAAAATAAACCGAACAACCAAGGAAGAATACGATACAGATATAGAAATTATGTTATCAAATAGATGCAGCATTATGAGTCAGCCATGGCTGCTCTCATCAGTTGTCCAGGTCTGAAATTAAGAGTTACTGATGTAAACATTACAAGTGCTTCTGGGGAAAGCTCCTTTGAGGTCTTCTACATCAATTCTTGCTGTAAAGTACTTTTGTTTGTTTGTTTTCTGCAGACATTTTATTGGCGTATTATATATACGCCACACAGAGACAACAGATTGTCATGCAGTATAGATTGTGTCATTGCTAAACAAAAATGTCCCATGGCTTAAAAAGAACAAAGCCAGTTTTAGTGAGAGGACTTTGTTCAGTTTTCTATTCTTTAGCTAGAGTACAGCTAACAGTGATCTTCTAATTGTTAAATATATTTTTGAACAGATTCCAGTTTTCTAGCTTTAGAGCATAGGGATGTTATTTAAGGGAAGATGTGCAGGCTCAGGCTTTCATAATCATTCTGATTGCCTTGGAAAAAACAGTTTCGCAACTATCTACAAAGTACAGGTTAAAAATTATGTTCTTTAGAGAGATTTTTAAGGAAGGAGTTTCATTAATCTGATGAAACAGGTCTGTCAGAGGAAGATAGCAAAAAAAAGTTACATAGTGCTTTGAGTAACTCCAAAGATAGTGAGAAATTAAACTTTTTTTTTTTCTCTCCCAACAAAAATCTGTAATAACCGAGAGAATTAGTCAGTGAATAAGACATTCAGAAATGGAAATTCTAGTGAGTCAATGCAATTTTAGAAGAATATTCAGTCCTGTTGTCAATAGTATTTTTAAGTCCAAGTTCTTCTTACTCATGTCACTGATTTTATATGAATACTGTGCTGACCCTTAAGATGATTTTAATGCACATACAAAACTGGTAGGATTTTCTTTTCCTAGACTTTTTTTCCAATAGAATTTATTTTCTGTAGTTTTCATCTATTTAAAAAAAATAAAATTAAAAAAAAGCAAAAATGCAAAAATGCAAAAATGCATGGTGAATAAATACCATCTGTCACTCAGAGGACTCTGAGTCATAAATTGTGCGAGGAGTTTATGGTGGACTATTATGACTGTCTTTGAGAAGTGTAATTAAAGGTTCTACACAAGATTTTTTTTAGCAATGGAGACACCATCCTAGCAAATTCTGCTTTTGACATAATTTGGAAGAAAATGAAAATACAAAGAAATAAAAATTTTAATTACTCAAGTTTGCAGAAATTCTTTGTTTAGGTCTTTTAACTTTAGTTAATAAACAGCACCTTCAGCAATATGACTAAAGAGTCCTTACCCTTACATTCTACTCCTTTTTTCTAATATTAACAGAACAAAATATAGGTAGTTTTAGCTATGTGAGCAAGCATGAAGGATGCTTTCAAATCAGAAATTATATTTCATCTTATCTGTAAAAATAGCCATGAAGATTGTAATCTGTGAGGATTAAATATGAGAGTATTATTCTGCTCCTTCAAATATGCCTGTGATCCTTTATGGACAATAAATATATTTTAAAAATGAAAATCAGTATATTTAAAAATAGTTTTTTTCAAAGTGGTAACATTATGAGAGGGTTGGTTTGGGTTTTTTATCTTTTAAGTTTATTTGAATAATCCCTAATTTATACACTTCTAATATGGACATATATACCAAACTTTTGATAGCCTGACTAAGAGATAAACTACAAAATATACAGATAAAAATAATCAAATCAAATAAAATTGCAATCTAAAAATATTCAAGTAATTTCTATTAAATAATCAGGCTGTTATTTAGATTAGACCAAAGAAGAAGGGATGGGGATTTACATTCACAAGACTGACAAAAATACATTCATAACACATTTTCCCTGACAAAGGATTAACTGTGTTTTCTTGAGGAAAAATCATCATCCAGATTCAAACAACATGTTCTTATCCTCACTAATGCTTTTGTTAGTTCTAACAATATTGCATGTGTAAAGCACTGCATGGTTCAGTCCTGTTGCCATTGATGTAAACAAGCCTCTGACCAGAAAGAAGTTAGGATTTATGTGATTATGTTAGTTAGAGACATATTCATATGAATACATGCTCTATAATGAAAATTAAAATAAAACTTTTTTTTTTAAAAAAGCAGTAGTCTTTGGACTAAAAAGCACATAGTCTTTGGAAAGTTTAAGCCATATGCTAAGCTGTGGAAAATGTTCTTTGAGCACTAATATCTAGCTATTTTGCCTATTCCAGGGGGACCAGTGCTGGCAGACTCCAAATTGCCCCTAGCCCTGTCATATGTTAAAAGAAGTTACAGGTTGGTTTATGCATTTAGATGCTATAGGCACGATTCTGGTCCTATTTGTACCGCCTTTTTTTCTGGATAAAGTTTCACTACCTGCAATGGAATTATTACTCATTTTGTACTGCATATAAGAAAGAAAAATGGTCACAGCAACAAGCCTGACAGAGTTCAAGAGATCTTTGGATAATACTCTTTGGCAAATGATGTGACTCCTGGGGATGGTCCTGTGCAGGGCTGAGTTGGACTTAATGGTCCTTGTGGATCCCTTCCAACCCAGTATATTTTGTGATTCTGTGATATTCAGCCCTTATATTTAATCTAAAACTTTTTTCTACCTTAAAAATTATGCATGATTTCATGTATTTGAAATCCAACTTCACGATATTTGAATGTTGCACATATCTTAGGTTAACCCTGTAACATTTTCTCCCATTTATAGCAGTTAATACAGACCCCAAAATGTGTTATTTTTCTTATTCACATCCTCTTTTCAACCACTTGTTTTGGAAAAGGTGTTAGGAAAAATGCAAACTTCGTGTTATAAGTTGTGGTTTTTTCACAGGAGATGATTACATATTACTTCATTTTCTGAAATGGTGGATTATGTCTATTCATCACTGTCAGTACATACAATACTTTTGATTCTTCCTGTAATTTGTAATAACATTGCCATCTAGTTAGATTCATGGTTCCTTTATACTGAGATGGAAGGTGTGTATTTAAAGATAGCACCCTGATGAAGAATTCACTTAGCAATTTCAGTATTATAAATCTGCATTTTTCTTCATTATCAGACTAACACTATTATTAAGAACAAATATGTACACTTAAGCTCATCCACAATAAAGTCACACTCTTATCTGGTTCAGAGCCAGTGAGTTGTTAAGCAAAGCCACTTCAATCCAAGCCTACCATACATCACATTTAGCCAGCAGGCACTTCCTAATGCAGCTCACATTAATAGTATTTACATAAAATAGCAAGGTCTTTGTGCTTAATTGCCAGCCTATCTGATGTGTCATCATGGCTTTAACATGGTACACAGTGGTGTGCAGCTAAGCAGATATTTCCCAACAAATGTACTTGGTAGTAGAAGATACTTTTTTCTAATTCTAACTATAACTTTTCCAATTTTGTGATAGGCCATTTACTACATGATTATTGCTTTCTGTACAAGGGATTATGCACAGTAACTACAAAGTGTAGGTCATCTGCCTGGATCCTTTCCTTTCACTTCAGGGTTACAGGAGGAAAAAAGAAATATCTTTTTCCCTTCAAATCTCCAACTACAAGAGCAGAATATATTTAAAAGTCACAAAATATCAACGTATGCCTGAATTATTGTCTGTTATTTTCTGGTTTTCTTTTTAGCTATTATTATAGTGTCAGTGAACTATACTTTCAGTACTTTTAACAATTCCATGGTAAACTATTTTCATATGTCTTCAAATCAGGTTATGATATGCTTTGATTGATTATGCCAAGGCTATTATATCCATGTCAACACTTCCTATGAAAAATTAAGATGGGACCAACAAGATCTTTCTGTTTTGTTTCAGCATAAGAACACTTTGCACACAAATTGCTGTTTTCAAGTCCTTCTGACTTTCATGATGCCTAAAATCTTGGAAGACAGGCACTCAGACAAAACATTAATAGAGAAAGATAGACAATACTTTTATTGGGAGTTCAGAGGCTTTGGGCCTCCGCTGGGCCTACAAAATGCGCGTTGTTTCAACAAGGATCTCTGCGTCCAAAAATCCCTGAAGGACCCCACCCTCAGAAAGGTTATAGTTTTTATACTCTTCCTAACAATTAGCATATTAGATATCTATAACCAATCATCATTTCTAATTGTCTCAGTGGTCCACCCATCAGGGTCCTGGGCTATGCTCCCTGGACCACCTCCAAGGGTTTCTGGGCTCTTCTATTGTTTTGACTTCAAGTTATCTTGCAGGTGTCTCTGAAAAACACCATGACCTTCAGAAAGCCTGAGAATGTGTGAGAGAAGTTACTTTAGTTTCTAACCCCACTTAATATGTGAGCAGGGAAACCTATACTTCTAAAACTCTAAAAATCTACAAAATACACACCAAACCTTTAGACATCATCTACATGGCCCATAAACCTCCATATGATTTTTTAAAAGATAGTAACAAAATAAACATTGTTTATCTTACTGGACTAATTTTATCTACTGGGAAAACTGAGATAGTCATGATGTTATTCTTACAAAGGTGAGAACCTGAAGCTCCAGAGACCGTTAATTGTGTCTTTTTTATGGTGCCACATGTTGTCCCGTCTGTTTCTCTGTAAAAACAGGTTTACCACTTAGTGCTTGCACACCTCACTGATACTAATTTCTCCACTAATCAGCTTCTCATTTCTCAATACTCTAATACTGAGATTTTGTAGAAATTGACACCCTTTGAATCATAAATAGAAATCAATGTAGTTTTATAATACACATAATTCCATATAAATTAACTAGTTGGTTTGTTATTTACTCTTGTGGAAGTAAACAGCTGTGTAATTGTGGGTTTTTTTCCAGTGAAACAAGTTCTGATGCTAGACTAGTCATGTTAGTATCTTGACTTCAACTTTAACCAGAGGAATTTCTTCCCCTGTTTGTACACTCCATCCAAGAGAATTCAATTAGGCTCAGGTAGTACATCTGGGTTTTGAAGCCCAAATTCCAATTTAAGAACTGCTGCCAAATCGCCATAATAATCAAAGCAATCTGCAAGCCAGCATGCTGACTCTGAAGATTATTACTCCAGTCTGTTAGACAATCTGTTCATGAAGACTTTGGTTTAAGCCCTGGTATCACTCATTTGTCTGCACTTTGCTCTTGATTCTAAGCCATAAGTTCCTGATTGCTACTCCAGAGAGGAACGTGAAAAGGATGAAAAAAGGAGTTTTATAAATGTTTTAATTGAACTGAATAAAAATTCAAAAAAAAATATCTTGAGACCTTTCCTGGATATAATCATGAAACAAACAAACAAACAAAAAATCCATCATTTAATGGATCATAGAAAATCTTACTTTTTTGAAAAACATTGCTGTTGACTATCCTTTTTTTTTTTTTTTCTTCTCATCAAGTGGGTTGTAAAGTTTGCTTAATTTACACTTAGGATACTTACATTAGTCATAGGAGCCTTTTAACAAATATTACTGTTCAAAGTTGTAGATAGAAAAAAATTCTACAGAATGGAAACCAAACATTTTTTTATTCAAACCTCTAAGTCATAATGCCACTTCCATATTGTTTCCAAATAAAATTAATTTCTCTATCAAACAGATGCCTTAGATACACTGATTTTTGCAATACCCCATAGACAGTTATTTAGTAAGATCTAAGGATTTGCTAAGAAAGTTATTTACTCAGTATATGGCCAGTGTATATCTGCCAGCTTGTCTACAACATACACACCTTAACTATACACATATACATATATGTATACATTTGTATGTGTGTAAATATATACATATATATACAAATGCTTATATATGCATTTACATATATTAAGAAATACACAGCCTTACCACAGAATTATCCTCGTAGACCATATGTCATGAATACTGAGATCTGGCACAGCCTCTCAACTTCTAGATTTAGAGTTTGAACTGCAAATAAATGTTTCCTCTCTTGTCTTACAACATTTAGCACTCTTCATGAGCAGAACTAGAAGAAATGTCAGCTTTATGCCTGCCTGCCATTATCTGTTTCCTTGGTTTCTTAAATACTCTGAATCAGGCAAAAAGCACAGAAAAAAAAAAAAAGGTTAGGTGTAACTTGTAGAAAATAGGTATTGATGCTGTAAACACAACCAAGTACTGTCAAGGGTAAATTAGTACAATATTATCTCTGTTCAGTTTTGGAAGACTGTTTTTGTTAGTTTAACTATCTATTTGAATTGAAATCTATACTATACTTCACTTTCATTATTACAATATTAAGAGTTAAGCTATCTTCTTATTCACAAATAGTTTTCTTATGAAATAGTCAAAGAGTCAAAAATTAACTATTGTGAATTTCAAGTAGTACCACAAATTCTTGTTTAAGAGCAAGGAAAATCAGGGTGACTCTAGGGAGGACCCCAGGCCACTTCAATGTACTGAAGATGCAGCAGCTGTGTCCTCTAAAACTTAATAGCATAATCCCGGTCAAAACAGGGATATGACATTCCAACATATGGGCTTTCTCTCTTGGATAAACACAAATTATTAACTTCAGTTTAGCAACCCAGTCACTACAATACCACAAAGCTAGCTTTTAATATGCTGACATCTTATCTTTTTCCTTTCTTATGAATACTTTTTGACCTGACAGCTACCAGAATGCTTTTCACAGGATCAGTGGCTATGCTGACACCAGAAAATTCTTGTGTATTTCTTTGGAAGTGAAGCCAACTGGTACAGAATAGACTTTGTCTGTATTTTTGTTTCTTTATTTTCCAAAACAGGATCAACAATTCCAAACTGCCTTTTGCAAGTACTCCATGCCCTTTGTTAATTCCCAAACCTTGCTCAAGAATTGCCTGGGAGACTGAATGTTGGCCTGGGCCACAAACATTTCAAAAGAACATTGCTACAGTTAAGTGCTATGGCATACTTAAGTTCTATACCCAGAAGCATCCTCTGGCACTATTAAAATTAACTGTATTTTTTAATACTTTCTCAAGAGACCTTTAAAAATATTCATAAAATTAGTTACATAGTTTAGCTCAAAAATTACTAAAGTTAGCCTTGTTTCAATAGAATACAGCTCTGAGATACAGCCCTTCCATCACTTTCAAGTTTTAAGAGATTTGCAAACTAACCTCAAGCTTTCTGCCTGTTTTCCATGTTTTCTGACAGCATTCAGGAGTTCATAGACTGCCTGCAGTTTCCAGATGTAGTATTGTTTCTTTTGGGTGGTGAAGATGAGAGCATTTTGCTACCGACAAGCCTCTGTATTTATCTCAGATGTAGCTAACTTCCATTATAAGAACTAGATGTGAGAATGCTCTTCTTCCCCATCTACAAAATGAATGCACATATCACACAAGGATTGTGGTGTACTCAGTCTAGATCTAGCTTCAACCTGTAAGCATGGACATTTGGATGTAGCTTTAAGAACATACTGAATCAAAACCAGTCTCTTTGTTAGTTTAATCTAGTACTTCTTCTTAGTATCTTTCTCTTACCAGACATATTCGCCAAGCAAACTGTGAAGAGCTGAAAGACTTAAAAGTCTCCTTAGCCAGTGTGGGGTCTGCTTTAAAAAAAAATAAAAAAAATAAAAAATATAGATAGCATAGATATTTAATAACCGGATAATGTTAAGAATGTGGAAGTAAACAGAACACTGAGAGGCTATGTATACAGAGAAACAAAAGGAAAACCCAATACAAAACAAAAACATATCTCCTGTTATTGCAAAATTATATTTCATGAGATTTAAAAAGCAATTCAATTAGAATTTAGACTAAATAACTGAAAGTTGAAAAAGTCCAAGTTCAAGAACAGCTTTGAAAAACTGAAGATATTAGGAAGCCAATGTAAGTGAAAAATAAAACCAGTTAGAGCTAAGACAGATCCGTGTTTGTGGCACTGTGGAAAACAGGCAGTTGTTGCATTTGCCCTCCAGCAGTGTCTTGGTAATGACTCTGGATACCTGCCAGTTGCTAATTATCCTTACACTAATAACTTTAAATTGCTGCTTCATTCAACCTAATGTCTTAGTTTTAGCTCATAGGCTACTGCAAGTGGATCATCTTATCAGAACGGCATAGATCTGATAATGTAATGTGCACTGACATCTCAATGGCCTAAAGGGTTCCTGGGGCGTTAAGGGAGAGCCTTTTCTTTGTATGGTATAAGAAATCCATTTCATTATGACTTTACGTGCTTTGATACATACAAATAGGTGTTCTCGGCTGATTTGTATGTTTATGTCTCTGTCACATTCAGGAAATAAGGACATAACATACAGGAAATAAGAAGATTGCTAAAATAAACTAAACACAAAGGAAGAGAAGATAATTTGCATGTGTGTATGCTTGTGTGTGTCTGTGTCAATTGATAAAGAGATGTAGTTTAATACTACATCTACACAGTCATATATTACTTATGTTTCACATACATGTTTTTTTTTCAGTTTTTAAATTCAAATGATTCTCTGTGTTGCTCATCCATTCAGAAAATAATATATAAATACCTTATATATGCACATAGTAGGAAGCATTCTCAGCTTTGAAGAGTTTATAACTAGAACAGTCATAACAGGAGAAAAAAGTTATTCTAAAAATACCTGTGATCCACACTATTCAAATGTGAATTCAAAGTTGTGTGAATATTCTTCAAAGTGAAAGTCTGAGAAAACATGATTTCTTTGCTCAAGAGAAGCAACTTTATGCTTATGAAAAAACACTGAAATCACACAAACTCTTTCAGAATTAAGTTAATATACAGTTTACAGGATCAGCTATTTTGCTGATTTCGCTAACTGCAATGGTATTAGAAATATTGCTTTGCACTGGTATTTTTAAAGCATCTAAGGTGGATTCCAGTCACCTGATTTTTTTCAGTATTTCAGTGTCAAAATAAGAAGCTCTAACCCTGATTTGACATTGTACTATTACTTTTTGTAAGTTTTTTTTTTCCTACATTTATATAGACTATTAAGCATGCATGCACAGGGATTGCTTTGGTGAATATTATCAATGCTTTCTTGGCTTCCATAAGATACTGGATATTAGCTACAAGTGAGAAGACATTTTTTATTGCAAAGAACATTTTGTTCAACAGTTTGTTTTGTAAACATATTGCTTTGAGAGGTACATGTGTAACATGGTAAGCTAATACTTAGCTGACTGGTACAAGTAGGTACACAGACAGGCTGAAGAACTTAGTCCTGGTTTGTCCTTTGTTGAAGATATTATATAAGAAATATTTTAGAACTATTTTCGGGTTAGCACAGCATGCTTTTGAAGATGTTTTCTTCCAAAAAATATAAAAGCATCACATACTTGAAAACACTTCTCTGTAAGAGCATCTGCTGTGATAAGTGGACTGAGAGCTTTTAGTGCAGAACTTCCTAAAACTCTACTGTTTGTTAAAAATGTCTGTAATTCAATACAAACTGGGCAGAATTTTTGGGTTGTAGACTTCTGCTTTAGATGGATCATTTGTTGTATTTTAAACTTATTGTCTGATTGTTAAATTCAAAGTTGTTATTTAACACGAAGTTGACATTCTGAAAAAAAAATGAAAAGGAATAATAACATTGTAGTGTAGCATCTGCATTTTTATTCTTTGTACATTCTCTTGTAAGAAGCCATACCCTTCTTGATAATAATAATAAAATAGTCCCAGAAAACAACTTCTCCATGCTCAGCTGCCGTTGTGAAAGAGGATCACACAACATAGGAGCATGCTTTGATTTATTTGACAAAAAAAGCCAAGATATTACTGACACTTCCCAGAATACGATAATTTTTTACCAAAAAGAATATCCTTGCAATGCACATAAACAACAACAAGAATTGCTACATTCATACATCTTGAACTAATTAAGACATTTCTTCTTTATCTTAGTTATTTTCCTTAAATAGAACAGCTACTATTATTTCCAATTCATCACAAAATATCATGCGGTATCTTAATATAATGTTGCAAAATGTATCTGTAGGACACTGTGCTTACAACAATCCATAAAGGGCAATTGCAACTCCACTGAAGCAACTTATGAGCCTTCTCAAAATCATTTGATATACAAGCAACTATTTTATACAGAGGAAGAGCTAGGTTGGCCTTACTTCCTCATCTCCAAGCAGTGAAGCAAAATCTCTTATTTTGGAAGTTTCTATGGACAAAGGAAGAAGATTATGTCTCGTATTGTTTTCTTTTGAACACTACTAGTAAGATTAATAATTCCTTTTTAAATGTGCTGAGAGCAAAACCAAAGGAGTGAGGCATGGTTTTGTATCCTTTTTTTTCCACTAGTTCTTTGAATTGAGAGCCTTGTCATAACTCAAATGCATGAATTTTGTAGGGGAAAGATGTTCTGTGTACGGTATACAAATTCACTTTATATTTTTCTGCACTGTTTCTTAATTGTTAGTCCCAATATTACTTTATGTCCACTTACATACTAAAGTCTACAAAACCTCTATACAACAACAGCAAAAAATTATTTTCTTATGAGAGTAATTTACAATAAATGTAATAGTAAATGTTGACTGCATCCCTTGAACTATATGGGGCACTGACTGTAGATGTCATATGGTAAATTCTATATGTAGAACTGACTGGTGTGTTAAGGCATTGCTGACTACACTGTGAACTGTCATGCAGGAATGATTTTCAAATGTCCCTATGAATATTTTCACTACAGATTTAGTCTCTTTCTAAGGGGACTTACTTGGCCTTAACAGCTTTCTTAAAGAACAATTTCTCTATTATTATTAAAACAAAGAAACAAACAACAAACAATGTTGAAAGCTAAAAGTGAATTAATATTGCCACCCAGTGGTCAGGTAAACATGATGTAAATTGCTCTAATATTCCCCTTAGCAGGTGCTGATTTGCTAGTTAAAGGATGAGGTTCTCAATGTATTTAGTCATCATTATCTCAAGGCCAGTTTGTTCCTAATTTTGACAACATGGCATTAATTAGACCTAAGGTCATTGTGTGCTGAGTTCAGTGCTTGTTCCGTGTTATTGTTTATTTTTGCTGACATCCTAGGTAGTAGTCATATCAATAGTCTGTAACAGCATATTTTAGATATTGCAAAACAGAGTTCAAAATAAATAAAGAGCATTAATACATCAGTTCTCAGAGAAGTCAAATACCCTAGAATAAAAGTGGAGGGAAAATTGAATATCTTTTTTTTTTTAACACTCCTTTCAGTAGACCCCTGTCCAAAGCAAGGGGTTTCCAATATGTGAAAAATTAAAATTTAGTCTTGAATTAGATAATATCCAACAATTTGTTGATAATTTCAATGCAATGAAATTCTAAAGAACTCTCCAAAAGTGGTGTTACTGAACTGATTTATATTCTGAGATACGTACTAAGATGTGCATTGATTTCACTCTGCAACTGAAGATTCCAGAGCCTCCTGCTGCAGTTAGAGCTAAAGCTTCCAGACACTGCTGTCACAGCTCCAACTGTAGCAAGTGGCTCTTCCTTCTCTTGACATATTGTATAAACTGAGACCTTGGAAAATTAAATGCTAATTTTGGCAAAAGCTGTAGTATGAATCTATTTTAATGTGAAGATGCCAGAGGTACTGAGTCTTTAGAGAGCTCAACTAGAGTCCAGAGAAGATATTATGAGACTTATTCCATAAAGTCAAGAAATTCATTAAATTAAATTAGAATTTATTTGGGAAAAAAAAAAAAGGTAAGCACATTTGTGATTCAATTAGTTATCACTTTGGTGAACATGTGCATGTACAGTAAAAGCATGTCTTTTTAAAAGACATGATATGTGATATGATAATAAGGGCTCTACATACAAATTAATTGCAGTAGGTTTTTGCCTTATCATGGTGTGTTGTATTTATGTGTAGTTACATGGAAAGGTTTTGGGAGTGGGGGGGCTGGTGGGGATGACTTCTGTGAGCATCTGCCAGAAGCCTCCCCTAATTCTGACAGAGGCAGCTTCAGACAACTCTAGTACAGAAGTGCAACTGGCCAAAGCTGAGCCCATCAGTGACATTCGCACAATCTCTGTGAGGGCAAAAATCTATTTATGGGTAAAAAAATATTGCCGTGCAGCAGCATTTGAGAGGGAAATGAAAATATGTGAGAGAAACAGCTCTTCAGGCATCCTGGTGCTGCAGGAACTTCAGTAGACATATTTCCTTGCAGCCTGTGGTGAAGACTATGGTGAAGCAAGATGTCCCCCTGCAGCCCATGGTGGACCCCACAGTGCTTCAGTCTGCTGCGAACCCATGAAGCAGAAGGTTTCTGGCAGGAGCTGTGGCCCATGTAGTGGAGTCCATGAAGAAACAAGTATTTTGGCAGGACCTATTGACCCTGCAGGGAGTCCATGCTGGAGCAGTCCACTTCTGAAGACTGCAGTCCACTTCTGAAGACTGCAGTCCATGGGAGTAACATATCTTGGAGCAGTCAGCGATGGAATGTCTGTATTGGGTTTCTGTGGCCAAGTTTTGGTAGTGGAGGTGCTACAGATGGCTTCTGTTAAGAGCTGCTAGAAGCTTTCCCCAGGTCCAAATTCCCCAGGTTCCCCATTGGTCCAAAANAAAGCTGAGCCCATCAGTGACATTCGCACAATCTCTGTGAGGGCAAAAATCTATTTATGGGTAAAAAAATATTGCCGTGCAGCAGCATTTGAGAGGGAAATGAAAATATGTGAGAGAAACAGCTCTTCAGGCATCCTGGTGCTGCAGGAACTTCAGTAGACATATTTCCTTGCAGCCTGTGGTGAAGACTATGGTGAAGCAAGATGTCCCCCTGCAGCCCATGGTGGACCCCACAGTGCTTCAGTCTGCTGCGAACCCATGAAGCAGAAGGTTTCTGGCAGGAGCTGTGGCCCATGTAGTGGAGTCCATGAAGAAACAAGTATTTTGGCAGGACCTATTGACCCTGCAGGGAGTCCATGCTGGAGCAGTCCACTTCTGAAGACTGCAGTCCACTTCTGAAGACTGCAGTCCATGGGAGTAACATATCTTGGAGCAGTCAGCGATGGAATGTCTGTATTGGGTTTCTGTGGCCAAGTTTTGGTAGTGGAGGTGCTACAGATGGCTTCTGTTAAGAGCTGCTAGAAGCTTTCCCCAGGTCCAAATTCCCCAGGTTCCCCATTGGTCCAAAACCAATGCCAGCCGGCTCCAGGACAGACCGGCCACAGGAATTATACTAATGCCTTTGTGATAACATATTTAAGAAGGGAAAGGGTGTTATTTTGCAGGAAAAAATTGAAGCCAGAAAAGAGCAGAGTGAGAGCAGTGAACAACAATGTAGACACCAAGGTCAGTGGGGGAAGAGGGGGAGAAGGTGCTCCAGGTGCCAGAGCTGAGGTTCCCTGGCAGCCCATGGTGCAGCCTGCGGTGCAACCCATGGTACAGCAGCTGTGCCCCTGCAGCCCACAGAGGACCATTGGGGTGCAGAGTTCTACCCACAGCTTGTGGAGGAGACCATGCCAGAGCATGTGGATGCCCAAAGGAGGCTGGAAAGCATATGCTGGAGCAGAGTCCTGGCAGGGACCTGCTGACCCATGGAGCCCATGCTGGAACACGTTTTCCTGGTAGGACTTGTGATCCTGTGGAGGGTCCACACTGGAGCAGCTTGTTCATGACTGCACCCCATGGAGAAGTGGCTCAAGTGACTTTTGTGAAGAACTGTTGCTGTGGCATGGACTCGCGCTGGAGAGGTTCATGCAGAACTGTCTCCCATGGGAGGAACCCCACAAGAAGCAGAAGAAGGACTTCTCTCATCAAGCAGTGGCAGAAAAAACAACTGACCACAACACCCAGTCCCAACTCCCTGCACTTCTGTTGGGGGAGGAGGTAGAACTTGGAAGGAATAAGGAGTGGGGAGAAGGTGTTTTTAAGATTATTTTATTTCTCACTCTTCTGCTCTGATCTTGTTAGCAATAAATGTAACTAATATCCCCAAACTGAGGCTGTTTTGCCTGAGTTGGTGATCACCTTTCCCAGTTCTTATCTCAGCTCATGAATCCTTCATTATATTTTCTCTGTCCAGTTGCAGAGGCAGAGTGAGAGAACAGCTTTTGTGGGTACCTGGTGAAGAGCCAAGGTGAACAGCCAAGGTCGACCCACCACAATGTCTCATGTGGGGAGTACCACACAGTGCAGGATGGAAAGAGAATGAAAAGGGAGAAGAGGAAGAGGTAAAGGGTTATCAACTGAACACAACTTCCATTCCCCATCTATCTGCACTGTTTAGAGGAAGAATTCAGGATAGGATTCAGGAACAAAGTTCTGTCTCAGAAGAGAGGAAGGTGCCTTTAGTTTTGTTTTTATTTCTTGCTTTTCTACTCTGTGATAAATTGGCAATGAATTAAATTAATTTTCCACATGTCAAGTCTGGTTTTTCTTGTGATGATAACTTATGAGTGCTCTTCCTATCTTGACCCATAAGCTATTCATTGTTATTTACTTGCCCTGTCTTGATGAGGTGAGGGACTGAGAGAGCACGTTAGTGGGCACCTGGCATTCAATTCAGTCCCATCTACTATGAGTATTCACACAATACCTCCTCACACCTTGTAACTGTCACAGAAGAGGGGCCATATATGCAGAACTCAGGCTTCAGTTGGGTTTAACACACAGCATTTAACTTTCTTGAAAAACAGATCAAAAACAGAGCAGCATTCCCTTTAATATAGTAGCAGACCTAAGAGCATTGAAAGTGATTTTTGAGAGGCTGCCATTGCATTTGCAGTCATTATGCAGTGAAGTGAATCTCACTCTCAGAAATTAATGGATGTTTCATTCAGAAGTATTATCCTAACTGTATGTGTGGCAAAAAACATGATTAAAGAAGATTTTGTATCCTGCTATTAGTATTTGAACTAAGTGTTATGTTACCATACAAAAAGTAGTTTTCACAGCAACTATCCGCCTGTGCTCTTTCACAGAACCAAAACAATTTTGCTGAAGATCTGATTTTTAACATGCAGCACATGAAGCTGAGACACCAGCAGATAAGAGTTTTCCATAAGGTCATTGATTTTTAAAGTAGAATAACAGAATGAACATTCAAAAGGCAGCCTAAATGAAAAGGCTGACAGAGATATAAATTAAATAATTAAATTAATTAAATAAAAGATTCTTTGTCTGGGAGCCAAAGATCATGGTATATGACAGAAAAGCATTGAAAAAAATGTATGTGAGATCACAGTAACTCTTCCCCAGCAAATTCTTTTTCAATTTTTCCTTCGTACCCATTTGGTTGGAGAGCTAAACATTAAAAAAATCTCTGCTTATAGTTAGAATCATAGAATAATACAATCATTAATGTTGAAAACAACCTCTAAGATCACTAAGTCCAACATCAACCTGGCATCATTACCATGTTCACCACTAAACTATGCAATCAAATGACATATTCACACATTTTTGAAGACATATAGAGATGGTGTAAGACCCCAGGCTCTTCTAAAAAGGTCATTGAAGGGGTTTTACATCAAAAAGGTACAAGGCCCCAAAAATCCCCTCGACAGATTTTTTAAAAAGGCTATGATATTTCTCAAGGGGTCAAAATAACACACTTTTATTGTGTGTGAAAGAGAGAGAGAAAGAGAGAGAGGGAGAAAGAGAAATCTACCACCTCATATCCAACATACAGTCAGCTACCACGAGGCCAAGAACAGCAGGCCATGAGCACATCAAGGCCACACGGTGCTGATTTTATTGCTCTGGACTCCTGTGGCCACTGCCTGCCTCCCCTGATGGGGCCTCCATCCTGAGGCTGGGTTAGGGGGTCCAGGGGGTGTGAGGTGGAGTTTCAGGGGTGCCAATGACTAATAGCCATTATGGGGCTGGGATAAGGGTCCAGCAGCAGTACTCCTGGTGTGCCAGTGACTGACAGCTACACCAGCGGCTGTCAAGGAGGCAGGGTGTGGGAAGGTGTGCACAACCCCCCCTTGGCAGAACCCACACAAGAGTTGAGTCAGTAGTAGTTCATAACTTTTTTCATTCCGCAGATAGTGACTCCAACATTTCCCTGGGTACAATGTTCCAATGCTTAACCATCCTTTCTGTGAAGAAATTTTTCTTAATATCTAATTTAAACCTTCCGTGATGCAACTTGGTCATTTCCTCTAATCCTGTCACCTGAGAGAAGAGACTGACCCCAGCCTTGCTACAACCTCCTTTCAGGTCGTTGTAGAGAGCTAAAGGTCCTCTGACCCTCCCTTTCTCCAGGCTAAACACCTCCAGCTTCCCCATCTGCTCCTCAAAACACTTGTGGTCCAGCCCCGCCCCAGCTCCATTTCTTTGGACATGCTCAAGTGCCTCAAAGTTGTTCCATTAGTGAGTGTCCCAAAACTGAACACATAATTTGAGGGGCAGCCTCCCCCGTTGTTAGTACAGAGGGAATGAACCATATGTAACAGAAATATTAGAAATACCTCTGTTACATAGAGTTAATATGGTCTTCTTTCTGAAGATTGAAGGGGTTGATGGATTCTATTGATCTTCTGTTGCACTTAATAAGAAACAAAACAAGTGGTCCTTCATTTTTTAGGAAATGTAACTTCTGAATTTACACTTTTAATAATTTTTTTTTTAGAGTCACTAAGTCTTCAAAGACAATGAATATCAGATCTTTTCAAAGGGTCCTGTGTTGGAAATCCAAAGATATTTGAGACATCTCACCATTTGGGAAACTCCTGACTTCTCTTCTTGCAGTGGCACTCTGAAGGCCCTCATGTGTATGGTTTACCAGAAAAAGAAGACAAATAGTATGAGGAGAGTAGAATCATGTATAGAAAGCTGCAGAAGTCAAGTAAAGAAGTTCAGAAGCACTTTTCCAGTTTGGTGCCAACAAAGCTCTTCGAGGAAATGGCACTGCCCTACTTACTTCCTGCCAATGAAACTGTGAAATTCAAAAGTAAAGGAATCACAGAGTACATTTATTGAAAGAGTAACAAAAGTGCCTTTTCAGTGGGAGCTCTCCCAGAAGCCAAAAAAGAGCTTTTACTTCACCAGTCACACTACTGCGATTGTTACTTTTTTTCAGTAGTGTGGGCAATTTTTTGAGTCTACAATTACACTTTCCTAAAGAAAATCTACAGAGTTTCCAGCACTGACTTTTGTGTGTGCGTGTGATTCCAACACCTCTGTTAATATAATAACATGGCTGAACACATGGATGATAGCTAGTGAAACAGCTTGTGAGTTTCTTGATAATTAAGGCTTTAGCGATTCTTCACATACAACTCAGTACTTGATAAGAACTAAACCCTTATTTCTCAAAGCAACAGATACTAAAAACCACTAACTGACAGAGATGGATAGATTGCTAAAGCTAGTAGGAAACAGATCTTGTGATTATAATAGGTTTTTCTCCAGCTGTTATGATATCAATACTGACAGTTCTGCTCGCATTTAATTCATAGTATCAGTGTAATATTATAGATTGAAATCAAATTATTAGACACTTGACCAAGCTTTAGAAAAGTGAATTATTTGGATACAAGAGTTGCAATTAAGATAATGAAGGAAAATGAAAGAATCATCTTCGATGATCAAAGTATATACCAATTTAACCCAGCATCTGAAATCTTTAAAATAGAGGTACACAATTCAATGCAATTTGTTTGATAAATGACAAATTATACTCTTGAAGGACAGTAAAAGATTACAGGTCTAATTAATTGCTAAATGACACAAGAGTATCATTCATAAAGCAGAAAAGTCAAAGTGTATTCTCCTTTCCCCAGCATTCTGCTTCTTTACTGTTTGATCTGGAGAAGTATAGGGTTTCGTTTGTTTCTTTTTAGTTTTTAATTCCAAGTAGTCTACATTTTGCAATTTTGGATCAGGTTGTTTGTGATTTGCCATTGCAGTAAAACTGTGAGCAAAACAATCATTGGTGGATTCTCAGCTGACATTTATTGCATTTACCTGAATGTTCACCAGGAGCATTTGGTCTCTACTCTTTCTACTACCCACCTAGAACACAGCTTTTAGTTCATAGTAATGCAAAACTCTTCACCTCCAGTTCTTGGAATTATATCCTGGGAAGCAAAGCTGTAAGAAGAAAAGGGGACTAAAGAATCATAAAATATATTAAAATGCATTCATTTTCATTTTATTTTGTTTTGGTGTTTTTTTTCCCCCCACCTAGCATCTTAGAAGGCCTAAATTCTAGTTCAGCCTGCTGAAACAAGTAATTTACCTGAATCTAAAAAGTAGCTAACAACAGCTCTTCTGAGTAAGAGCCAGGCCTCTAAATCTATCAGGCACTACTATGTCTTTTTGCATATAAAGTGAGGAAAGCCTAGTTTTCTCAAAAACTCTTTATATTTAGAATACTCCATATAATCTCTAGCAGCAGAATAAACTGACAGTATTACAGACTGTTAAGGTGATTCGTTTGTAAAGCAAACAATTATGTAGCTATTTAATTTTTCACTTTTCTATTGCCAGTAGCATCATGGAAAACAGTGTTCATTTTCATTTTAATGCAGCACACAAAATCCACTCTAAAACATATTTATTTGCTGTAAACCAGCTTTACCTTTTTCATGGTTTAACTCCAGACAACAACCAAGGCCCACACAGCAACTTGATCACTCCCTCACCAGCAGGACTGGGGAGGGAATCAAAAGGGTAAAGGAGAACTAGGTTGAGATAAAGACAGTTTAATGGGGCAAGCAAAAGCCATGCACACAAGCAAAGCAAAACAAGGAAGTAATTTATTCTTTCCCATGGGCAGGCAAGTGTTCAGCTATCTCCAGGAAAGCACAGCTTCATCCCACACAATGGTTAGTTGGGAAGACAAATGTCCCACTCTTCCCACTTCTTCTCCCCACTTTATATACTGAGCATGATGTCATATGATATGGAACATCCTTTTGGTCAGTTTGAGTCTGTTGTCCCAGCCATGTCTCCTTCCAACTTCCCATTCGTGTTCAGCCTGTATGTTGGTGGGAAGGTACGAGAAGCTTAAAAGGCCTTGGCTGTGTGTAACTGCTACGCAGCAATAACAAAAACACCCCTGTATTATCAACCTTGTGTTCAACAAAAATCCAAAATGCATCTGACACTAACCACTCTGAAGACAATTAACTCTACCCTAGCCAAAACAGCAGAAACTTTCAGACAGTCAGGCACTGGGGTAGTGGACCTAAACACATCTTTGCAATTTCTGTACTGTTTGTAAAGTTTAACACTAATGTTCATTATTGATTAAACTTATTTCTAAGTGCTTATAAGTTTGAACAGCTTCTCACTTTTATCTCATGTTTATGATCCAGAAGAGAGAAATCCAAAATAATAAATCCCATATCTAACTGATGCCTTAGGGTTTTCATGAATTTGTAGATTTTTATACTTCTAGGTAGTTTCTCACATATAGCATAGCTTACAACCTCTAACCCTGTGTCAGCTGTCTTAAGGGTCAGATAATAGCTGGAACACTGCGCAAGAAAAACATGTACAGAGCTAAGGCAACTAGATACCATATCAGTCAAAAGAAGAAAGCAAAGCCCAGCAACCTTGGAGAAGCTCCAATAAGGGAAAGGGGTCTTAAAGACCTCCAACTCAATTCTAAGAGAGGCGTGCCATGAGGCGGAACCAAGGGAAGTTCTGAGCATGGACATATCTTAGATTGGATACAACCTTAAGATATGATAATTGAGTAGACTTATAAAAGTAGTATGCTGCCATGTAGAAGAGGCTTTTTCTGCTTGCTTCAGCTCCTACACTCTATTGACATTTTTCTCACACACACACACACACATTCTCTGCTGCCGAGCCTGGTGTGTTGCCCGGTGTTCCCCACCCGAAAGGGGCTGGGGGGAAGAGCTCAGAAGAGGTCTGCTTGTGAAGGGAGGGTTTCCCTCTCTTGCTCTCCTGAGGTGGGGGGAGAAGATGTTTCATTTCCCTTGTTCTCCCAGACCAGACCTAGGGAACCTCAAGTCCTGCTTGAAGGAAGACGAGACCGGTAATGGGAACTGGGTACCAGCAGGAGCTGGGGGTAGCTGAGCTGCAGGGAAGCAGCTGCAAAAGGGAGTTTCTCCCTGGTTTATTGTGGGTTGGGAGGTGAAATGACTTGGGCCCAGATGTTGCAAGAGTCATGTTCCCAGCCTGTGGGTGAAAGGGTTTTTTTCACCTGGGAGGGATGGGTTGTTGTCCCTTGTTTGCTTCGGTAAGACATAGCAGAGTGGCTCAGGGGTTGGCTGGGTATGTGTACAGGTGGGAATGACATGAAAGGGACGTATTTCGGATTAATTTACTCTGCATGTTTTGAAGCAGTGGTGCTTGGAAAAGAGCTCACATTGTGTTCCTTAGGCCATGAGTTCATCCTAGCACCAGTCTTTTCTATCTGTTACTTATCAACACGTGTTGTACTCTTTTATACTTTTTATACTTTATATACTCTTTTATACTCCTTTATATTCTGTACCCCAAAACCCTATAAGTAAAAGAACTCTTCTTTGCTTTACCCACATAAAGTTGTCTTGGAAAGTTTTTTCCCCCTTTCCTTAAGGCAACATAACAAATAGGGAAAAAAAAACAAACTTTAAAAAGAGTGATTAAAAAAGAGAGTTTATGTTCTTTTTATGTTCTTTTTGTAAGAGAAATATTTAAAAGGTAAATAATTCATATGTAGTGGAAAATTACAGACAAGGATGGGAAGAAGATACTTTTATATTTAAACTATTAAGATCTTACCTCTCTTCTATGGTGTCATGACTGAACACATGTTCAAGCTGAACAGAATCAGCTGTTTGGAAACTCAGTCCCAAAGATTAAACATTGTTTTTAAACCCCAGTTCAGGATATCAACCTGGCACTAGACAGCTGCTGACCTATCCTGAAGTTTTTACTTAAGAGCTTTCCTGGATCTTGTCCAACACCGAAGAGATTAACTTTCTAAAGTAAGACAATAGACAGTATGTATTTGAAATAGTAGAGCAATTACAACAACTGGAAGAGTGAAGTATCAGTGAGTGAAGTATCAGTACCCATAAGATGTCATGATAGTGATTGGAGAAATCACAAATTTCAGCTTATGAATCATTGCAAAATAGAAATAGTAAGAGGAGGTATATATTTATTAGCATTATATACTAAAGGACCGTTTGATTGGCTAAAAGGAAGCTATTTCATTAAAGTTGTGGGAGTCTCACATAATACTCTAAAACTTTCTTAACTAAAGACATTGTATTGGAGCCTAAAGGAAGGAATAATGGATACCACTCAGAAGTCTTTACTTTCTCTTACAGCAAAAGGCAATGGTGCCCCTTTTTGCCCTCCCTTTTTACCATAATTCTGGGACAAATCAGTCAAAGAATCCAACACAATGACAGAGTTGAAGGTATAAAGATATTGGACATCCTGGATAGAATTTCATTATATGCAGTTGATGTCATTCTTTTCTTATCCAATCCGTATTACTCCCTTGGGGACAGCAACCAATGAATTAAAAAGTTTGAGAAAGTCTCACTGCAGAATTGTAATCAAAGGAAGTTCAAGATTTAATGCATCAAACTTTCAACAACAATATATGAAGCCATACTAAATATGGATTCATTTGGACTAAACATTCAATTGGGTACTTTTGAGTGCAATTACCACATTGTACTGATAGTCATATGGTCTCATTTTTGTTCAGCTATATAGGTCTATTGACCTTGAATGGTGTAACTATATAATGGATATAATAATAAAACTACTACGCTTTTAGGGAGAACTTTTCACCCAAGGATCTCAAAGCATTTTAGAAAAGAGGTCAGGATCATTATCTGCATTGGCTAGGTGAACAGAAGCCAAAGAAGAAAACTGACTTGACCAAAGTTGTCTAGCAGACCTGTAACACAGCCAAAAAGAAAAAGATACTTTTGTGTTATGGTGCCAGCATGAGGAGACAAATTAAAGCGTAGTAAGATTAACATTTTTTCCAATCCTGCTTTATTGCTTCCTTTATTATAACATGTGAAAGGGCTTCAGATACTTATGTGTATAAACAAGACAATGAAATCATCTTAGCTTTCAAAGCTTTCCCCATTAGCAGCAGCTTCATCTCAATAAGCTAATAATACCACATTCAAGCTTGTGTATATCAGCAGAAAAGGTTCCCCACAGTTGCAAATATCTACACAATAGTTTAGGGTTTACACTGTGGCTGAATGAGTTATGAGAAAAGATATGTCAGTCAACTCTAAGGTGCAAGTGTGGCTTAGCCTAAGTAGGCCTAGGATAGTGCCTTGGCAGTGGAACATCAGGGTTCATCAGTGTTTGCACATGGAGTATGGGTTTGAAGTGAAAACTGAGACACTGTCTGACTCCAAAATCTTTTTTATTGAAATATCTTATAAGAACATGATCCTGCAATTAGAACTATGTGTGTAACTCCCAAACATTAGAAGATGTTGTCTGGTGAACAAAAAAAAAAAAAAAAAGTTTATTAATTCAAAATTATGATATATTAATAATTAAACAGACTGAAAAAAACCAAGCTACTTGCCTCCCACAGGAAAAAGCAAAAAGAAAATGTGAATTTTAATAGGGAAAAAAATTCATCAATTAAATTTTTCATATATATTAAAGTTTACATCTAATTTGCTTCTGAAAAATCCTTTTTTTTCTTGTGTTATCTTGTGTTAGTTTACTCAACATCAGTATTATGCTACTGTTTTTACTTATATTTTTGTTAATATTTTACACTTGCTAGGCTAACAAAAGTCATGATCTGAAGAAAGAAATGTATAATAGTTCCTCCTTGATTCTAGCTTTCATTGAAAGTCTTATCACAGGATTCTTTCTGTAAATATCATGACGTTTACTGTTGCAATAAGTTTCTTACTTCTGCACTGAAATTTAATTAGTTAAAGACAACTCATCCAAAAAGCTGTGTGGCAGAAGAAATTGTGGAAGAATTGGAAGAAATTACTATTATAGCCTGTAGACATCTTGGCTGATCACAAGCTCTGGTCTCAGAGAGGCATCAAGAAAACGATCTTTTATAGGAAACCTAAGCAGGCAAAACTTTGACGTATTTTCCTCAGTGAAGATCAAGAGGCCTAAAAGCCAAGAAGTCACTTTTTATTATAGTCCAGGATATTCAACTTTTCAAATAATGAAAACATGAAGAGTCTAGCCATCCCGGCTCTGTCCTTGAGATGTGGTTTCTCTTTTCCAAACTGAGTTCTAAACAGCTCAGAAGATTTCTGAGTAGTTGCAAGCTCTGCACAGACCTCCCTATTTCCTAGAAAGCTTCTGTTTATGTCATCTCTGAAACATGACCCTTTGCTTCTTGTTACTAACTGAAGATGTTCAGCCTCTACATAACCCATATGCTCCCTGGCTCAGTGCTGTGACTCATTTTTACCCATTTTTTGCTTATGTCCCGCAAAATTTTTCTGCTTGATGAGGTACACACTGCTTCTGATGTTAAGGTGAAATGTCCCTCTCCATTCAGAAGGTTTTGTGCTGGTCATTCCCCTTCAAGGAACTTTCTACACAAATGAAAAGCCATCAAATCAAAAGCTGGTGTGAGAGTCTAACCATCCCAGCCCTTTCCTAGGTGCTTCCCCAAAAGGATCATTAGTCTTCTAATATTTAAAATAACTACTAAAACTACCAAATCTATTGCTATCAGTAGGGGAAACAATCAGTAAGAATATGTTGCATTAATGACAGTAGAGCTTTATACACCTATGTGTAATGTGTAACCCTTGATGTTTCTATCTTATTTTAATTAAAAGGGCTATGATCTGTTTGCCTCACCACTTTCATTTAAAGAACGGTCAATTTTTAATACAGTGAAGATATGTTAGAGCTAAGTTGACTGACATCCAGTCATTGACCCACAAACATAAATAACTTTCATAATGAGGAATAGAGTAAATATCAACTAAGGATTTGTTGATATTGTTCCCATAGAAGAAATAAATGTCAAGACACTAAAGTATTTTTCTGTGAAAAATATGTATATATGTGTTTTTTTCTGTATCCTTGTCACATAGAATCTGGTGTGATATTTACAAAACAATTTAGATAGCTCAATACATTAAACCCAACTTTTGGAAATGTGTTACAGACACAATTCCCAAAGGCAACACAAGAAAGTTAGATGTTTCATCTGCAGCTGCTTTAATAACAAAATGAAAAACTGCAATCCACTTTTATTAAAAAGTCTTAAAATGCCTGAGGGAAAAGTGAGATCATAGTTTTAAAGTTCTTTAGGTGACACAAAAAGTCATTATCTTTTACCCTAGACTGCATTGTGTTAGGTTCTATAAAATACAATGAAGGTACATTTGCGGCAACTTGCAAAAAAAAAAAAAATTGAGGAAGGCACATATGATAACACTTTTTCACACACAATATCTCAAGGTTTAGGTAATTAAAAATTTTGGCATGAAATCTTGAAAGATATGCGACTTTATCAGTTTGGGGAAAAAAACCAAAACAAAACAAAAAGAAAACCAAAACCTCTGCCAACAAAACAAAATACTAGCTTTTTCATATCTTTAGTGAGTATTATGCTATACAATCTGGTTTTCACTTTACTCCACAGAACATTCAAAGTCTCTAATTTCTAATTGTGTTGATTTCTGTGCATAACTCTATATGTATATCTTTCTGTGCCTTTGTATATGAAATGGAAATTGCAATTTCCAGTTATTCCTTACTTGATGTTAAATTCAGAGATAAAATGTACATCATACCTAAAATACGAAACACATATGCACACAAAACTGAAATGAAAATGTCTATTTTTTTATCAGGCATCTAAGCTATGTACATAGGTGATTTACATTGTAAAACCTATGTGTGATCTTTCTATGTATATTTTTAAGGATATCTCAGTAGCAAGAGAATTGTCAAACCTCATGTAATATAAAAAGTCAATTATTTAACATATTTAAGTACCCATTTATGTAAGTACAAAGAACATTATGACCACTGTCTGCTCCTGCTTGCAGGTTGACTTAAATGTATCTCAGTTTTGTCCATCTCATAACTTAATAACTTGTTTGGATGATTTTCATCATTGCCATAAGATAGCTGAACTAATGTGGGCCACAGAGTGTAACAGTAGAGGTATCCATAAGACCAGTAATAGGCAGTTAACTTGAAGTATACTTAAAAACTTCTTCTGTAGAAGAAAGAATTGATCCAGAATTCTGCAACTTGGGAAGCCACATACTTAGCTAATGTCTTCTATCTACAAGTACACAAGAACCCATTGACTTCCTGGGAAGATCTGATTATTGAGAGATACCTTTGACCAAATTTGGGTGCAAATGAGATCATGTGTCAAAGTCAAATACGGATTTTATTTAACAATGAGTGTGAAGTAGGGAAAGAAATGCAAAACAGAGAGGGGGGAGAGAGAGGGAGAAAGAGAGAAGATAGCCGCCACCCACGGATCCAGTGACATCTCACTGGTCCTTCTTCATCCTGGGCTTCTCAGTGGTTGAGGTACCAAAGTTGTTTAAAAATTTTCACTATTTATACATTTCATTTAACAAAGAAATTAAAGTTCATTGACTGAACTCTTCTCTAATGCTGATTAGTGCACATGCTCAGCCATTCTCTTCTTTTGAGTCAGTAGGCTTCTGGAGTCAGTGCGCCATGACTAGGTGGTCATGATATCCCCAAAGGAATTGCCTTTTACCCAGTCCAAGCTGATTTCAGCTCAGTTCCTTACACTTCTATTCTTGACTCAGTTCAGCATTTTAGCATAGAATTTTGTACTTGTTGCAAATTTTCAAAATCTTTTATTGAGGTGGGACCTGATTGGATTTTTTGGTTTAGTTTGGGGTTTTTGGATGGATTTAACATAAAGGACCAGGCCTCTACAGATGTCTACATTCTAAGCAAACTTCAAACAATGATTTCATGTTTGACATACAATTCTTGAAAAAAAAAAATCAGTTTATGTTTTGTTAATAAATGTTATAATTAATCTTTTGCTATCTAATCATAGAATGGTTTGGGCTGGGCGGGGGGGACACCTTAAAGACTGCCTAGTCCAACAGTCCAACACCCCTGGCATCAACAGATACACTTTCCACTAGACCAGATTGCTCAAAGCCCCATCCTGGGCTTGAACACTTTCAGGGAGAAGGCATCCACATCTTTTCTGTGAAACCTGTTTGAATGATTCACCACTCACACAGTAAAGAATTTATTCCCAATATCTAATCTAAGTCTACCCTCTTTCAGGTTAAAATCATTATGCCTCATACTACTTCTACACTCCCAGAAAATGAGCACCTCTTCAATTTCCTGTGGGCCTGTTTTAGGTACCTGAAGGCTGCTATAAGGTCTCCCTGGAGACCCTGGTCTATTCTTCAGGTTAAACAACCTGATCTCATAGCAGAGGTGTTCCAGCACTCTGATCATTTTTGTGGCCTTCCTCTGGAACCAGTCCAAAAGGTCAACATCCTTCTTACATTGGGGACCCCAGAGTTGTATGCAGTACTCCAGGTGGGGGTCTCACAGGAGCAGAGTAAAGGGAGAGAATCACCTCCCTCAACCTGCTGTTACACTTCTTTTGAAGCAGTCCAAGATACAGTTTGCTTTCTGGGCTATAAACAGACATTGCTGGGTCATGTTGAGCTTCTCACCAACCAATCACCCCAAGTCTCTCTCCTCATGGCTTCTCTCAATCCATTCATCAGCCAGCTGGTTTTCCTGTTTAGGATTACCTCAATTCAGGTACAGGAACTTGCATTTGGCCTTGCTGAGCTTCATGATGTTCTCTTGGGCCAACTCATTAGCCTGTCAAAGTGCCTCTATATGAAATACCTTTCATCTAGAATATCAGTCACACCATACCTTGGTGTCCCCTGCAAACTTGCTGTGGTTTTACTCATTCCCACCATTCCCATTCCCAACAAGGGAATGGATTCCAATCACAGTTCCAATAACAGCACCGATTCCAGTAACAGTTCCCAGAGGTACACCACTTGTCACTGATCTCTACTTGGACACTGAGCCATTGACCACAAGTGTTTGAGTGTGACCATCCTGTCAATGTCTTATCCACCAAGAGTGGTCTATCGATGAAATCCATGTCTCTCCAGTTTAAAGACAAGGATGCTTTTTCGGGACAATGTCAAATGCTTTGCAAAAGTCCATGTAGATGACATCAGTCTCTCTTCCCTTACTCACTGACACTGTAACCCCATCATTGAAGGCCACCAAGTGTGTCAGGCACAATTTGCCCTTAGTGAACCCATGTTGGCTGTCACAACTCACCTCTGTTTTTCATGTGCCTTAGCATAGCTTCTAGGTGGATTTCTCCCATGAGCTTCCTGGGCACTGAGATGAGACTAACCAGCCTGTAGTTCCCTGGTTCTTCCTTTTTTTTTTTTGAAAATGGGGGTACTGTTTCTCTTCTTCTAGTCAGTGGAACTTCACTGAGGTACCATGACTTTTTATTTATAATGGATAGTGTTTAGTGATAGATATCAAAGCAAATAACAAACCTGAACATAAACAAGCACTTATATTCATAAAGACTCCATTATACATTTTTAATATATTTTATATATTTTTAAATCTGCTTTAGTGCTTTATAACCTTTTGGAGAACTAACTTGTACTGGAAGCTCTGCCTTGTATGAAACATTTGAAAGGCATTCGGAATGACAAGTTCTGACTGTTGCTAAAAGTGAGAGATTGCAATGAAAGGGAAAGCTTAGTCACAATCAAACACTCACTGAGCTTTCTTCCTCAAAGGACAAGACCTTTTAAGTAATATACTATTAAGATATAGGCATGATCTATAGCTCAGAATCCTTTCTTCAACAAATCTCTTTAAGATTTGAAGATCTTGAAAGAGCAGTGATATTAAATGGATGTAAGGATGTTCTGTCTGGAAAAATGAGGAATGTTACAACGAACTGTCAGACCCATAAACTATGTCACAGTACAAGTATCTGTTTGACCCTACTTGAAGGAATTTTTTCATTGAAAAGCTTTTCTTGTAGAAATACTTTGAGGAAAAAAATATGGATGATGAGGGACTGTTCTGCAAAAGAAATACTGAAGTCATTACTAAATTACTCACCTCACCCTTACCACATGAAATACAGAATATGGTTGTGCCTTAAATTCTTGTATAGTTCCTTAAAGTGGAATAGACTGTGCTCCTATGATATCCTATTATGTCAGTAATTGAAAAGTTTATGCATACTATGACCCTGAAATAGCAATTTGTTATGCACTTTTGAGATGTAAAAGCAAAACTATTACTCACTTTGTAGTGGGTCTGGCCGAGATGGAGATCATTTCCTCACAGCAGCCCTCACAGTGCTGCACTGTGCATTGGTAGCTAGAAAGGTGTTGATAACACACCAGTGTTTTGGCTACTGCTGAGCAGATCTGGCACAGCATCAGCACTGTCTCTCCAACATTCCTCCCCTCCCCCATCCAGTCAAGATCCTAGGAGGGGATATAACCAGTTCAGCTGATCCAAACTAACGAAAGAGTTATTCCATATCATATGACATCAGATCAGATATAAAAGGTAAGGGAAGAAGGAAGAGGGGGCACTTGTTACTTACAATATTTGCTTTCCGAGCAACAGCTCTTCATCCTGAAACCCTGCTTCCGAGAACATTGCTGGACATTGCTAATGAGAAATACACAACAAACCTTGTTATTCCTCTCTTCGTTGTGAGTGCGCAAACTCTCACTTTTGGTTTAGTAAACTGCCTTATTTCAACTTGTGAGTTATTTTCCATCTTATTCTCTCTCCCTTGTCCATCCAGGAAGGGTGAAGGTAGAATGGTGGGTAGCTGGTTTCCACCCAAAGTCAAACCACCTAAATATATTATCTGGCAATGCTCAGAACAGATTTTTCAATCAAACTCTGTAGGATTCTAAGGAAAAATACTTTTAGTAAAAGGACTATGGGATTTTTGGCCTTGTTTATTTTACGTTTCTTTGTTTGTCTTTTAAGTTTAACAGTTCTGTTATATTAAAAAATTATTTGGATGAGCCTAAATATTTCTGTGATTCTATGAGTTTATATCCATGAAAAAAAGTGGTTTCCTTTTCTACTTTCACATTTGCCCTTTTCTGTAGCTAGAGAATACTCATTTTGGATGACTTTAAATTGCTATTTATTGTAAATGAATGGTGATTGGATGAATAGAACAATGGTAGTAAGAACTTCATAGATAAGGAGATTTGGCTGGGGGCTTTTTATTCCTTTTAACATGCAAGAGGAAATGTATTGCATAAGGGAAATATATACACATCTACGCAGGCACATATACATACACATATGCATGTACACATCTGTATATAAACAGTAGTCCTGAAGCCTATTTTCAGTGAGCTGCCATTCAGAAACAGTTTCTCTGAACCTGCCTGGCAGCCCTATAAGGACAAGAAAAAAAATAAAATGAACCTAAGTCAGCTATAAGACACCTTATTCTTCTGAAAATTAACCTCAGCTGCAGGTAGGTACTTCAGAGCGGATAGTCTCTTATCGTTGTTGGATTGCACCTGCACATTAATAACCAAGAGTCCCTAAGTTAGGCACACTCTTTTATTATTTCTCTGCCAAGGAAGATAACACACCTTTGACTTCTGTACTGGTCATGGTGAGCAAATCTTAAAAATCAGTGATGCCCGAGTTACTACTTACCCCGCTGATTGAACTACTGTCACAGTAATAAAGAATTTCAATTATTGGTTCTTAAACAAATATTATTTTTACTTAATTGACAAACCAAAATGTTTTAGTGCCTCTTGAAAGTCACTTATGCAGTCAATACATGTTATTAGTGTATTTCCAGAACTTGTTAAATTCCCATTACTTACCCATTTTTTTGTCTATTTCTTTTGTAATTAAATTTAATTAATTCTTACGGTTACATTACCTAGTTAACCAACACTCACTTTTACAATTTCCTATAGTCCATTGCTTTTCATAGGTGTACAAAAAACTACCCTATTTTTCTTTTGCTTATTCCTTTCTAGAATGTTTTTAGAATGTTCATCATTCTCAGGTCTAAAAAGGAACTGAAGAGCATTCACAAAAATTCAGTACTCTGCAGGAACATACTACAGGAAAATAGCCATATCTCTTTGATTACAGAGTAGTAATATTAAAAGAAGTGAAAGGAAAATTTATGTGGTTTAAATTGGTTTAGTTCCCTGGGGAAATGTTCTAACAGAAAGTAGGGTGATATTCCTGATATTAGAGCTTTTATTGAATGGAAATCACACTGAATTAAAATCAATTTTGGCTGCCAAAGATTAAGATAGGAATATACTATATATGCAAAAACTACCAGCATGCTTTTAAGTAATATGAGTGAAGCATTAATGTTATACTGGATAGCACTTTTGCCATCGGACATTTACTTTCGGAATCAAAAGCATTAATTTCCTTAAAAAATATAATTAATATATAAAATATAACCAAAATGTATAATTTAATTATATATTAATGTACAATTTTTTATTATTTTATGCAAAAGAGATGTACTCTTAGTTCTTTTTGCTTCATGTGTCATTATGTTTCATCAAATAGGAGAAAAACACCATAATTCAAGGTCCATGAAAATGTTCTTTGTCTTTCAGAATTGTATTCTTTGTAATTGGAAAAGCATGTGGCTGAATGTTAGCTAATTCCAGAAAAGTTTTGAGAAAAGATGGAGGGAAAATTCAATTATTTTAATAGTTAGTGAAAATTTTTTTGCCACAGTACTAGTAGTATCTAATTAATGAATTACTGTTTATTACTATAAATAAAATGTTTGTATTTTCAGTAAAGAATGTAAATTCTGAAAGTTTCCAAATTGTGATTGACAACCACCTCTAATTTCCCTCTAGTGCAATATTTCTCTGTTAAATAGCACAAAAATAAAAACAGTAAAAAATTAAAAGGTACAACAGAAAGATATGCTGAAACTCAGAAAAGTCATATATAATGTCAGCTTTTTTATGCTAGAAGTACTTTTCTCCTTGTGATCATCATAAAGATTGTAAGTAACAAAGAAAAGAACATTGACTATATTAGGACTATATGAGGAAAAAAACCCAACCTAACAAAAAGAAACCTCATAATGAATCATGCTACTGAAAATGTGATAACTGCTCTTAGAAACAGAAAATGAAATGTCTAGAAATGTACCCAGAAAGTCTGTACTTTAAAATTATAAATATTAAGGACCTAGTAACTTTGCAACAACTTGATTGTTTTCCAGTTTGAAAGCTCTGAAAGACATAAGATCTGTGGGAAAATGAACTATGCTATAAAGCACGAATTGCAGAGTAGACTTAAATTAGCCTGGAGGTCCAATAGTTAAGTGAATGTTACACCATCTGGATGAGATAAAGAGGAAACTGAAAAGTGTATTAATACTAATAGAGTTGTAGAGGAAATCTGAATCACATAAAGATGTTAATGAAAAGTTGAAACAAGCTGTTGACATGCACAGACAAAAAGTATTAATAATAAAACATGTTTGAAAATGACCAGAGAGATTTTTTTCAAGGAATCAGTCCACAGGGATAAAAATAATACAGTAAGAAATATTTTTTTATAATATCTATGGGAACAGAAGGCATCATATAATCCTTTGCCAAAGTAAGTTGAAAACGAACTAGTGAATAAGATGAGGTTATTAATCAAGGTGATTACAATTTACAAAGCAGATTGAGAAAGTTAGCTAATTGGTAAATGCCAAAAAGGAATAGAATCCACAATTATTGCTTGGAGGGGAAAATGGGATTGATTGCATACAGTAGAATTTCATGGACAAGTTTTTTGGTTTTTTTTTTTTCCAAATAAGGTGAAGATGAAAATATTAAGAGAAATTAAAAAAACACAACAAAACAAAACAAAAAAAACCAACCCAGAAACAAAATACCAACATATTAGGAGTTTGTGATGTTAGCCTCTGTGAAAGATAAGCATGCACTACCCAGCTTGTAGTGATCAACCTTAGTCTGTGTTCCCTTAGTCAAAAGAGAAAATCATGCATTTTGGAGGGAGCAACTAATTGCACACTAAAGAAATACACGTGTGTTCTAATTAATTCACAAATTGTTTTTCCCCCTTTTGCTAAAAACAGGGGCAACTCAATGACTAGTCCATCTATAGAGATTTCAGAAATTTAACAGATAGGCTCCTGTGGCAATAGACTTACAATATCAGAAGTGGAATAAATCATGGAAGAGATGGGTCTGTGAAGAAAATGAAGAAACCAGCCAAAGTGCCTTAAAAACTGAGGCTTTTACTGTATTGTAAAATGGATTCTTTGCCTTTTTTTTTTTCCTTGAGTCACCCTTCTCCTTCGCAAAACCCCTTGAGAAAACTCTAATCTTATGCAGGAATTTGCCTTGGCCAGACTATGTGAAACACCCCCTTATTGGTTCTTTGTTAACCCTTTCCCCGTTGGTTGTCAGCCCTCGATTTCCATAGGTTGTGACCAAAATCCCCTAAAGACCTTTAAATACCCCTGACCATGTGAATAAACTCTCTGCTCCCCGCTCCTGCGATCTCTGTGTGTCCCTTTCCTGGGACATCTCGGGGATCAGGTGGCTGGGAGGGAACGGGAAAGGGGAGCGTTCCTCCACTCTGTCGCAGGCTCCTATCCAGGTTGATTAGATGTTGGAGCAAAACTAAGTGATTTTTTTTTTAATTGAAAGTGAGCCATCATATAAAGAGGACAAAGTCTTGTATAGGGATTTAAAGATGAAAAATTCTATTCAAATTGTTTTTTTAAGAAAAAAAATAGTTTAGGAAAGTGACAAATTATAAATGCCTTGTAAAAGGATGAAAAAACAAAGGAAAATAAGCTGCACATTTTGTTTCTGAAAGCTCTATTGTACAAGATATATTAAAGTGATAGAGAAGATATAAGCCTCAAATGAAGGATATCAGCTAGATCCCAAAGAATTTTAATTATGAGTATGTACTAAACTGGCCAAGTTTCTGCCCATTACTCTATATATTATATCATGACAAAATTGCCAGAATTATTTAGTGCTTGCTATACAAAACATAGAGGCTACAGCTCAGAGGGAAGGATTACCATCACAGGCAAAACTACAGAAAAGGATACAAAGATACTATAGTGTTTTTAAAATTATTGTAAGAAGTACAGACTAGGAAGACTATGTGTGTTACCTTCAGGAGACAGGGAAGGTGGGTCTTTCACTGCAGACTCTTCCTGAGACTATGAGCTCAGGATAATTGAGGTTAAAAAAACCAACCAAACAAAAAAAAACTGTATGCATGTTTATTTAGAACAAAAACTGAATGTTAACTTTTGAAATAATAATAAAATAAACCAATAAGAGTAATAGCAATAATAATAGCTGATTATTGCAGTGAAAAGAATCATATTGTGGAATAACAGAAAGACTGTTTTATGTATTAGAATCCATGCAATTAAGGTAATAAGGCAATGGAGGATTTTGAGAGAAACATTGGTAAGCACCCTCAAACTAGTGAGGTGGAAATATTCCAGCATTACTAAAACTTTCATCTAAACTGGCTATGCATTGGTGATTGTATCCCTTTTGCATCTTTCTCTCTTCCTAATTGTTTAGGAACTGTTAATGTGAAAGTGCAATAGTTGTAATTTTAATAGTAATAGTCATTATAAGAATCATTAATCATATAAGCAAGCAAGGAACAGATTTTTAGTAAGTGTTGGATTGCTGATCAGTTTACTGAAACACTAACAGGAACAGCATCAACCTGCATAGTATTTCTTTCAAACTCTGCATTTGCATATGACAATGTTTTTGAAGTTTTTGAGGTAATTGATCAGGTTATCAGCTCTCTGCAAGGAACACATAGTTTCTATTATTGCCTGCTTAGTGATGCATCACCTATAGTGCTTGAATAATTAAATGGATCAATTCTAAGCTGAAATCAGAGAAGGAGCTGTCAGTCATTAACAGACATTCTCATACATTATCTTGCTCACTGGCCTTTTTATAAGCAGAACCAACATGTAAAAATAGCTTCAGCAATAAAGCTTTGGTAGTTAAATGCCTTCTCTTCCCCATGAGTGCCTTCATAACTGCAGTTTTCTTGGTAGTGAAGCTGTAATGACAGCTGTCATCAATGGACTTTCATGAAATATACCTTGACCTTTAGACGCTACATGTTACAATTACTGTTGTAAGCCTTTGGGGCCTTGAACTGGGATTTCACATTTCAATGTAGCTGCAAATTGTTAACAATTCTTAAAGCCATCTGAGAAGTTATAATAGCTTTTCTTTTAATGATTTTTTTTTAAATATGAGAACGCACACACAAAGATGATAATTTGCTGTTGAAATGCAAATATTGGTTGAGAGAAAGCTATTTCATGAACAGGTTCTGAAAACAAGACCTTTGACTGTAGAGGTCACACTTTTTTTTTTTTCCTAAATAATTTAATCTCTGCTTGACTACGAAAAAAAAATAATATAACAGACAGTTTTTAAAAGAGACCCGTTGGAAATCACAGCCACATAACTGCTTCTGTAATACTCCTGAAATGCATGAGTTTTAAGTGTATTTTAAAAAAGCAAGATCCTTAGTAAGATAAAAACGGCAATAATAGAAAACGCATTAAAACCTAGATCTCTGATGAGCTCTTCTACCAAAAGAATCAAAGCTGACATACAAACCTGCCTTCTAAAACTGATGATCCAGAGTTTATTTTTCTGTGATTTTCATGCCATTAGCTTAAATAAATAAATGAAATTAATATTGCACACTCTTTTTAGACATCTTCTTGCCTCTCATATCAACTCAAAAACACCATATATTCTCCTGTTTGAGGAGTTCTGCTACAAACTCTGAATGCAGAAGTTCAATACTGGGTAAAATCTACACTGATTGGCAACAAGGATGTGTATTGTTGCATCATATTTAAAAGAAGAACAAAAGGAGAGAGGATTATATGTAGATGAACAAGCAATCTACTTTTGATATTTTATTTGATTTTACAGTGTTTCTTCTGCCAAATGAAAAGAAGGAAACTTAACATCATATGCTTATAAATTTTCCAGTGATAAGGATAGCTCTCCATGAACAGTTTACTGTAGATTTCAGTGTTTCATAAAATTAGCATAAAATTAAGGCAGTTTTCCTATTTTGTCTTCTTAGTGGAATATTTCTTGTAGCAAACAAAAATATGTGTTGTTTTCTTTCTTTTGGGGTTTTAGTTTGTTGGTTTTTTTGTGGGTTTTTTTGTTGTTTTTTTTTCCTAAGAGAAACCATTTTAAAGACATTTACTTTACCATAAAAGTCTTTGCTGAATATGTGCAACAAATATTTTCCCAAAGTAACTATCCAAAGAAGAGTGGCCCAGTGAAGCCAAAACCTATGACAACTTTAAGACTAGTGCCATTCTGTTTCAAATATCTCAGATAATCTTGAACTTGCTTAAGAAACAGTTTCACTACCTGATAATCAGTCCTGATTATCCTATTCTGTAGGACTACTATAAAGCAGGCAAAGTAAATGTTTAGTCATGTTTGCCAAAAAAAAAAAAAATCACAAATCACAGTATTTTGCCTTTGTCTATTTATATTATTAAAATCAAAGAGTGTATGGCATCTACAATTGTTTACAGATTTTCAAGCTTTTAATAACTTTTTCAAGAGACGTAGGCTAGGTTTGATTGTGCAAGTAATAGACATTTTCTTGGGTGTTTTCTGGAGAAATTTCTCAATTAACATCTATAAAAAGATAATTTTTTTTTTACTTTTTGTAACTTCCTGTTCTTAAAGCAACCCTGAGCCAAATTTCCAGAGAATAGGTGTTATTTCAGAAAAAAAGAAAAAAAAAACAACCTTATAAAATCTCCAAACCTCTACATATAAGGCATTGTTTTTGCAACATGATTGGTTAATAACTATTTTATTCTATGTGCTAACGATTCTGAGAATCAGCTTTAAGAGAAAACAGCTTTTGGAAAACTAATGAACATGGGTGATTCTAGTCAATCCACTTACTATATGCCAATTTCACAGGAAATATAGAGAACATAAAGACTCATCTCATAAAGAAAGTAAAAGAGGATACCCTACAGACTAACCTCAGACAGGAATATTTACTATGATGGAAAAAATTTGCCTTCCAGGACAAGGCATAAGATCATTCTGTTAACAAAAGATGCACAACATCAGCTTTGTTTTGACTTGAGGTGAGATTCAGGCTACCACAGTGTCATCTGAAATGGGAATTAAGTACAGTTTAGGCATCCCAACAGCAAAAACATAGTCTAAATCACCTTCAAAAACAATAATTTCTAATTCACACACACATGACTATCTGTTGTATTTATACTAGCAAATTAAAGCAGTCCAGGACTGTGTCCTCAGGGCCAGATAGCACTGACTACCTTTTGTGCCTACTGGTTTGGATTTTTTTCATCTATAAAAGTTTCGTGTAGGATAGAGATGTCTATAATCATGCATAATAGTGATAGTTTTTGCAGTGGTATCATTTAGTAATTTTTATTCATTCAAATCTGAACAATATTTCTTGGGATTTTTTTGTAAACATCTTAGGGTGGTGCATTTTCATGATATACAAAAGAAGAACAAATAAGCTAAAATTTTAGAGTATAGTGAGAAATGTGTTCTTCACATTAAAAAATTCAAAGTTTCCCTATTTGTCCTGTACCCTCCAAGTCCTTTAACTTCTATAACATTGCCTACGAGGAGAGTAAGAACTCTACTGCAATAGTTTTAATGATGCAAAGCAGCATAGCTTTTTGGAATGTTTTAACTCAAATGTCACTCAGGTCTTAAGCAAGCTCAAAATATACCCAAAGAATGCCATACAGATGCAGGCACAAAAATTCAAATAAAAAACAGAGAAAAACTAGATAGTGCTTTTCCTTTTTTTGTTGTTTTGTTTGTTTTTTGGTGTTGTGGTTTGTTTTTCGTTGTTGTTGCTGCTGTTGTTGTGTTTTGGTTTTTTTTCCCCTAAATTACCACAATAGTGAAATAAGACCTGAATTTTGCATCTTCTCAGTGGGCTATGAGAACAGAAGCTTGCAGTCAGCTAGGAAATGCTGAGGCTTGATCTGAAGGTTCCTCTCAGAGTTATAATGACTACAACACAGTGTTTCTGGATCCTGCATGTAAGTTTCAAGTACATTCCCATTAGAAAACCTTCTCCAGAGGAATTAGAAGACCTTCTCAAGACTTCATCAAGGAACACTTCAAGGTCTTCCAGACTGAACATATTAAAAATGGACTCAACAGAAGCAATAGTCACTTAAAGTGTACTTCAAATAGACAGTCAAGAAGCATATCTTTATTATGATGATGTATTATTTTTGCCTTGTAGTTTGTCATTTATCAAGTATAGCTGTTCTGTCTCACTACTAGGCTTGTCCAGTAAAAAAAGGAACTGCCAGGTTTTTATTCAAGATAATTAATGGTCATCTGAATTTTTTATTCAGACTGATGGGCCTGGAGAGACTCATTCCAGAAATGATGCAGCTGTTAAGTGTAAGGGAATACCATAAATTGAAATCATTTGGATGTGCCTGATTTGAAAACATTTATATAATATTCAAAAGTAGTCCCTACAGAATTTTGCATACCAAATGTTGCACAGATATAATTTTGCATTCATTCTCTACTAACATATTTAACCTGTGTTAATTAATTATCTACCTGGAAAAAATTAGATCTAAATATTTACTTCAAAATTTGGAAACTAAAATAGCCATGATTTTCTTTGTAAAAAGAATACATAAAAAGTTTTCTCCCTCTTTTCACTGCAGTCTGCTGTACAGAATGCTCTCAAAGACAAAATAAACAGGTAAAATAATAATTTTTTAGAGAAAGATTATATTTAAAGCTTGTCTGACTAGATATATTTTATCACTTTTCCACAACAGCCGTGATTAATACATAAATGTAGCAATGCTATTCCATGTTTTAGAAGTTTTTAAAATATGTTACAAATTCACATAACTTACAATAAAACATACACGTTTTAACATACACATACAAATTTAAGAACAAAACACAAGCTTATATTACTTAGCCAAAATACATAAGACAGACAATGTTCTAAGCAGTTCTATTATATTTATTTTGACAAATCAGAATTTCTGGGTTTTCAGTAAACTTTCTGTGTTTAGAAATTGTATGAATTTGAATGTATAAATAACCATCAAGGGTTTCTTCCAACAGATTCAGTGCCTCTTTTTTTTAGTAATCAACATTTATGAGGTAACAGTATTATGTGAACTTACTATTCTTTTTTTGTAGCAGGAATAACACAGGAATAACAATATGATGCAGGCAGAAAAGACTGCTGGACAGTAAAGGGAGATTACTGTCTCTGCCATACCAAATCTATAAAATTATTAAACTTAAGGTGAAGAAAAAAAAAAGATAAAATTGCTCATCTTGCATCTCCCTTCCTTTTAGAAGCAAGCTTTGCTGTAATAAACAGATGCTTGAGCAGAAAGAATTAACTTGGTCATTTCACAAATCACTGGTATTCAGACAATGCTGCCAAATCTTTAGCCACGGGGGGCCTCCAGACTATTCAAACCCTACCTAGCATCTGCGAATCTTGTTACTTCTACTCCATTGCTTTATTATGTCAGAGTATGAAAAACTTTTTATCCCTTGGGAACAAGGATATTTCACCTTTCTTATGCTATCAGTAATTATATCATAACTTTCCCATTTTGTTCCATTTGATTGCAAAGTGTTTCAGCAGTTTCAGCATATTAGGTTTCTTTTTTCAATTTTGGACTCAATGATATATAATATGTATTATTCAAATGTGTAAAGGAAGTAAAAATTATAATGTAGCATCTGCTTATTAAGTCCACACCTGTATGCAAGTCTTCCCCTCAGAGCAGCTAATACTTGAAGAAGACACACCACTAGTGTGACTCTAGTCAAAAGAAAGTGACACACACAGCAACTGCGGTTTCCAAACAATGTTTCCTGCATCCCAAATTCAGACATAATTATTTTCACAAAAGAACTACATTATGGTTCAGTGTCTCTCAAAGATGGGAGGAAGTAAAAGGATTTTTTCAAGAGAAAAATCTTTTTCTGCATCCTCCCAAAAAGAAATATACAGCCATTTTGATAAATTATACATGCACAAAGTCTTCAGTGAGCAACTGATCATGTGCATATTTAAATATTTCCTCTTTTCTTTATGACAAGAAAAATATTTACCTCATTTTTCAAATCAATATATTCCTCTTTGAAAGGTTTAAGTTTGTCTGAAAAGAAAACTTTCAGCTGCCTACAAGATTTTCATTTTGAGAATGAAGAAATAGCTTTATAATTTTAATGGCAGTAATTTGTTTTATGCATCTAATTTGGAAATACTGTAGAAAGCCAGCAATTTCTCCATTTTAGTAATTTCTTTCTTTTAAGGTATCTTCTAGATAGTAGCAAATTAATAGTTACTGTCTCTCCCTTGCAGCAAAATGTAGAAAACTGACTTCATATATGCCAAGGGGTTTCAGAAATTGCTGTGATTGCAGTTAAAAGAGAAGCAAATGCTTTTAATACCAATGTCTGTACATTTGTATTATACAAATTATTTTCAGTGAATGCAATAAAGTAGATTTTATTTTTTTAATTATCAAATAATATTTATAAACATGCAATAAAGATATTTACCATCAATTCCCACTGAAAAAATAAAACGTTATTGAACGAAAGCGGGTAATAAAGGTTTTGAATACTAATTCTTTCTTTCAAGGACAACATTTCAGCTCAGGTTACTACACCAGTGAACACAGTCTATTCTACCCTCTCAGCTAATTCTTTTTCTGTTCTTCAATATTTTTAAAATCTTACATGTATTTTATGTAAATACAAAGTGTATTTTTGTCTTTGTCCTTTAAGATCACACTTAATAAAAATGACCCTTCCTCCTTGTCACCCCAGGGTAAGTCTCTTGAACTATGATTTGCTAAGAGCACTGCAAAAACAGAACACATATAATACTACGTACAGCTTATTTCAGGTAGGCAACTAGCCACTCTTAATGCTATATTACATTATGGACTTGTATTAGAATATCAAAACTGAAAGCAATTTTATCATAGTTTTGTGTCACAGCCTACACATTGACCAAAATTACATAGAATCATAGGATTGGCTGGGTTGGAAAAGACCTCCAAGATCATTAAGGAACCCTTGTTCCTACACCACTGTGATTGCTAGATCATGGCACTAAGTGCCACATCCAGTCTTATCTTAAAAACCTCCAGGGACGGTGAATCTACTACCTCTCTGGGAAGGCCATTCTCTGATTACTCTCTCTGTAAAGAATTTCTTCTTGATATCCAGAATAAATCTCCAAGCCGCACTTGCGTACAGCCTCCTTTCAGGGAGTTGTAGAGAGTAATGAGTTCACCTGAGCCTCCTCTTCTCCAGACTAAACAACCCCAGCTGACTCAGCCTCTCCTCATAGCACTTGTGGTGCAGTACCTCCACCAGCCTTGTTGCACTTCTCTGGACCCGTTCCAGCATCTCAATATCTTTCCTGACCTGATGGGCCTAGAATTAAACACAACACTCAAAGTGTAGCCTCACCAGTGCTGAGTACAGGGGAAAGATCATCTCCCCCGTCCTGCTGGCCACATTATTCGTGATTCAGGCCAGGATGCCGTTGGCCTTCTTGGTTACCTGGGCACACTGTTTAGTTCAAGTTGGTTGTAGGAGCCCCTTCACTTGCAGGCACTTCCAGAAAAATTATTTATTCCATCACAAAATGTTGGATTCTGCTAGCTCAGTAATCTTAGGACAGAATGGGTTCCCATTTGGAAGTGTTTCATTTTCTTGTTGTGGAAAGAGTCTGTAGGATTAAACATTAACTTTTACCTATCCAGCCTTATGACACATGGCATATTTATCAGAGTTCATTTTACTGACCTACACCTTTAAAGTCATTTTAGGTTCTACAGAATTTCTAATAAGCCTTTAGAGGCTATTTAGTAAGAATGATTTTTTTCCTTTACTCCTTCTGGTACAGACAAACAAAAGCAGCAAGGACTGGGCTATAGACAAGCAGATTGCTCCTCTCTAACTTGGATTCTAGGCTTTGTTGTGGGATCTCCTAGAAGGGCACAAATTGCTTTATAGAGGAGGTATTTAAATATTTTTTAAGGAAAAACAAATGTTCAGTTCATATTAGACATCTCATATTTACATAATTCAAGGTATAACTAAGACAAAATAACACTGGGGTTTCTATATTTTAGGTATAGAAAGGTACGTGAGGTAAATCTGAATCCTACAAAGAAAAACCAATATTAAATTCTGGTATCATTTTTTTACAAATGGGACTGAGATGGTTGTCTGAGATTTTCAGATTTACTATGGTTTATTGTTTTGCTGTGAAGATAGCAAATAGAAGATACTAACACTGAAACATTTTTCTTATAAAACATTTTCTCAGCAATGTCACACTAGTCCTTTCCTTCTTCTAACTTAATCTTTCAATTTTCTAACATATTTAACATATCTGAATTTCTAGCCCTGAGTTTTCAAATGTACAATCTATCACTGGAATATGAAAATAATAACAGTACTTAAAATAATGGAAATTTTTTTAATTGCATTTAAAGTAGAGGTAGAGGTGTTTTGTGGGGTTTTTTTTGAAATTGCATTGAGTTTTTTTTTAATTTTCTGATTTGCTTTTCAAGAACTTGCACATATTACAGCTTTTACCTGCCTATTTTATATATATATATATACAAAATATGTGGGGTTTGTATTTTTTTTTTATTCTGGATCAATCACCCAACTGGAAAAAAAAAATCCCTACTGTTTGAGTAATTATGATCAAATTTGCAGCAAGCAGAGCTTGAGCAGCTATAACACACATCTCTTGTCTATGATATTTCACTTGTTTCACAAAAAGTCAGTTTCCAAATAAAAATCTTTATCTGAAATAGGATCTAGGGAATGCATTTGACACAGGAGTCAGGTTTTTCCTCTATTTAATATTTTGCTATATTATGGATACTCTTGTTGGCAGTTAAAATAGTGCTCAAAAGTACATAGTATTTTTATGAATATTTGTTTTCCAGAAAAAAAAAATGGTTAACAACTGTAATACTCCAGAAAAAGAAAATCCAACAAAAGACAGCAAAACCCAAAACTCTAGGAAAATATAAAGCCTATGCATATACAAACAGATTTTATCCCAGATGAATAAATAGCTAATTTTTGTTCTACCGGTTGAAGGGTTAGAAATTTGTTTTCATGCTGTCACTTTAAGGCTGCTGCCAAAATGACACAAAATACTATCTAAACAACAATACAAGACAGCAAAATGGAACTATAAACTCCTTTATGGCACTTGTGAGTGCCTTTCTTTAGTCTGCTCTGAAGAATGATGTCCTTGCGAAGCGTTTATATTTCTAGTCACTTTGGAAGAGCAAAAGACAGAACAGCCAAGTACGATTGAGGACTGTCAAACAGTGGAACAAAGGGATTTTCTTCAGGTAAACCTAATGCAACTCAAGTAAACATCAATTTAGCTAGCAGAGGAATTGGAGCTTGAGAAGAAGGATAAAAGAAGAATAACCTTTTTTTATGGCTGGTTTACTGTAAGTGTAGTTTGATCTCTAGTGGCTTGCCAAGTAGGTCAACAAAAGTCTTTTCAGTAATTGGCAGTGAGTTTCTGGAATTCACTGTCAGAAAATATAGTGTAACTTCTGAAGACTACTGGTTCCTAAGGGAAAATAACTTCACAGAATGGATTAGAATAATTTTGCACTGCTTGGTGCACCATTGGTGGGATGTTTTACTGTGGCTGTCTTGTTTATTGTGTACTTCCATACATTTCACTGAGCAGCCAGAGAGTACAAATTACATTTACATATTAAGATATTAGAAAGGATACAAAATGGGCACATTTTTTTACATTGCATACAGAAACCATAAACTGTTATGCTGTTATGTATGTTTGCTCTTTGTAGAGGGGAATTGTCAGTGTCCTTTACAAAGGTATAGCCAGAGCTATGTGAGAACAGAGCTCATCCAGGGCAATCTTCCTCCTTGTGGCTGCAAAAGAGGGGGAAATCTTTATGAGCCCTGTAGGGTTCTGGTGTGATTGTTTTCATATGAACTAGGTCAAGAACAGAATGGAGAAAGCTAAGGGATTTAGACTAATGTACAGGATCAAAGTGTTTCAGTATAAGTTCAGTAGGATTTTTAGAAATTTTCATTATAAAGAAATTTGACCTCACCTGAGCCTTATATACTCGATTTATCTCGGTTATTTATGTCCCCTGCCATCCCTGACTGTGCTCTTGAGTCCTCTGTGTTTGAATCAGGATTGATTCTACTGCAATTCCAAGAGAAAGAAAAGAAACTGAGACACTATTTCTTAAAATGTAGTGTTTTAATTAATTTTTGGTTCCCTGGCCTTCCACTCCAAATAACATCAACTTATTAACGAACAAAAAACAAACAAACAAACCCAACAACGACAAAAAACCAAAACCAACCAACCAAAAAAAACCAAAAAACGTGATGGCTTCTGGGGAAATTTTAGTCCAGAAAGTATTCACAAAGGGTGGGATAAAAGAGCCTCTCAACTCTACTCAGTCATTTAGAGTATTCCAGAACCATTTCAATAGGCTTTGTGTTCTTAAATTTCCCATATGCCCTTCCTGATAGCTCCAGGACTTCCAACACTTGACATCAGATTTCTCTTATGAGAAAAGCAGTCTGGTAACCAGCAGATCAGCATATTCTCCTCAGTGGGATACCATTCATATGTGTTATCATCCATAGGTTTGCTGTGCATGTTGTTGTCTGGGTTGTCATATATTGAACAAGATCAACTCAGGCCTTGATTTTGGGTTACTCTGCTTATTACCAGTCACCAAATGGATGTCAAACTATGGAGCATTAATCCTTGAGCCTTCTAGTCCAGACAATTTTTATTGCTTCTGACATTACACTGATCCAACTCATAAGTCCTTGATTTTCAGGAGAATTCTGTGATAAGGACTATGAAAATATTGCAGAATTCAAGGTATATCACATCCACTGTCCTACCATCTATATGGCCTTGATAGATTATTGTAAAAGGTAATCAGACATGATGTCACCTCAATCATATGAATTGACTATGCCTCTCTTTTTGTCTTTCACATGAAGAGAAACCTAATAGTTTGTATTTTCTCTTCCATGGGCCTTGGGCCTAGTTTTTCGTTTGGATTATCAGCAGTGGCATCACCTACCAGCAGCAATTGCAGAGTTGCAGTCTGGAGAAGGAGGACTTGCAAACACTAAACTGCAGTGAGTTCCAGCATCAATCCGATATAGATTTCTATTGCAAATTCATTCACTGAGATTTCAGAAAACTTTATAATTTGATCAATTTAAGAATCTTTTTTGGCGTTAAACAGAATGTGGATTTTTCCATAGCACTAACGTAGAATTCAGTGTCGTCATCAGTTCCTATTTATCACTTCACAGAGATAAAGGGTGACACAGTTCCAGGGGTAAAACTAAAGGTTTAAATAAAATAACCATCAAAGTGATTTACTGATTTATTAGTAACATGGTATTGTCTAATACCCAACAATGCACATGCTGTAAAGCAATCATCCCTGAGTATGTATAATCCTCTTGAGGTACAGTTACCTCCACGTTGCACCCATCAGTGTCACCTCACTCTCTGGAGTGTGGAAACTCACAGCTCCTGATAGGGGTCTGCTCCATCCCACATGGGCAGGGGCACTTCTGGCAGCCTGAAATCAGCTCTGGCACTTTGGGGTTTTTAATAACTCCTGGACCACAACATTATTTTTAAGTCTTTGCCTGCATAATCTCATGTATCTCAGGCATTAATTAATTTGGGATTCATATCCATCTCTGGTCTTTTCATTTTTTTATTTCTATTAGCTAAACAGAGAAGTTGCTAATCACAGTTTCCTGCAGACTTAGAAACTGGAAGAAGCTGCATATATTTGCCCTGAAACTTGACTGATTACAAAGAATATGTCATTGCTATGTTCAAACTGAAAGCTGGCATTCTGTAAATATGATTGCAGTGTCAAGTAACATATAGGAGAATTTGCTTTTTATTTAAAGTCTTGTGGCTCTGAAAACCATTATGTGTTACTCATTTGCTATTCTTTTTGCAAAACCATTAATTTTTTTTAGGATGAAATTATATAATAGGACACTGCTAGGAGGTAATTCACATACTGCTGGTATTACATTATTTTGTCACTAATTAAGAAATTGATTAACTCCAGGATTCAAGGATTCAACTAGAGCATTCAAGGTTTTGTTGCTAAAAGTTGCACTTTCAATTGCAGAACTTGAAATTCTTTGCTTCTGCCATCTGTCTGCTCTTGTGATGTACATATGTAGTCTATGTAATCGTTATATAATCGTTGATTATATAAACAACCAAATAGATACCCTGTCTACACCTAGAAGAAAAGGAAATATTTCAAATTAATAGTAGGAAAAATTGGATGGAAGGAAAGGAAATGGTTGTTTCTGCTCCCAAAATAATGACAAGCAGTCTAATTGGAGAATGAAACAAATTGCAAGATTCAATGTAGTTGTGAATATGAATTCTTACTTTCCTATTTATCTTTACTGTTTTTGTGTCTATATGCCTAGGCTTTAGCATGTTTTTTTAATGTTTGCCTATCTCTAAGAATGCATGTATCTTTCCACAGAAAGAAAGGCAGAAAAAACCAAAAACATATGCTCCTGAACTTATTTCCTTCAATCTTCCTGAAGTCTTTAACAAGATTATATAGAATTTAGCCAAGCAAGACTTTCCCCCACAAATATTCCCAGAATGAAAAATACTGCTTGATTAAAGGTATTACAATGTATATTGACCTGCAGTTTGCACAGTTCCATACATGTCACTTAGATTTAATTGCCATTTCCTAAATAACTAAACTGCACCAAATAGCTGCACATGAAATTCAATCCACCTCAATTATCTATACTGGGATTTAGCATAGTGACACATTTAAACTCATTAAATTCTTTCCCTGTATCCTGAAAATCCTCTGCCCAGGTGTCTTGCAGACATGTACAAATACATCATAGAGTCAAACTGAGGTTTAGATCTCCTTCCAGAACCTCCTACCCAAGTTTTTATTGTTTTCAGAAGACATAGGGTTCCCTAGGTCCTGTGTCAGATCTGCCAGTCACATTCAGATGGCCCATGTACCTCACAACATCTAAGGGAGAATTTTCTTAGTTGTAACATCAAACGGAAAAAGATATTAGAATATTCTACATGCAAATTAGGCAATTATATATATTGTAATTTACAGCGCAAAAACCCACAAATATCAAATTTGTTCTGAGTGCTTCAGGTGTCCTCCAGCTATGAATATCCTCTGTATTCTTTGTGATAATAACTGTACAGTACTGTGAATTTTGTATCAATATTGATAGAATTTGTGTTATATAAAGAAGAAAAAAGAAAACAAACCACAAAACAGCAAGACCCCTTTTTCTTAAGTAACATGAAAACAGTTTTATCCAGTGGGAAAAAACCCAGGTATTCTTATTTAACAGTTTCAAATAATTTGGAAAACATTAAAAGGAGTTTTATGCATCCTCAAAATACTGTGTTTTATAGGAACTTGACATTTAAAAAAGGAAAAAGGAGTCAAGTATACAAGTCCGCTCAATCAGTGTTCAATATATGAGTGGACCAATGGAGGAACATGGATTGTTATGTTTTTGTGTTTTAGACTAGCAAATTTGAGCATCAGATACTGAGGTAAAGTCTGAAGGACAAATCCTCAATGTCTGTTCTCATGATCCTGTCCATCAAGGGGAGGGATGGCAATTTGCACCAGCTGCTGAATTGCACTCTGAGTCCAGCTGGAGCACAAGAAAAAAAAAGCTGCTGTAAAAACAGAGTGCTGCCACAGCACTGCAATGCAGAAAGTTTTAGAGAAAATCAATCATAAGCCAACTTGATAGATGGTTCAGATTTGAAAGAGAGGCAAAGCTACACTGCCTGCCCCACTTTTGCTGACTTAGTCACAATATATACTGAAAATCCACATGATTTTATTATTTTTAAGAGGCAAGCAGAATTGTTAAAACAGCCATAAAAAGCCATGCTTTGTAAATTCCATCAGCCTGGGAATGGGCACAGGAATCATTATGGCTGAGAGACCAAGTCTTTAAATTTCATATACAAATAAGCACTGTATCCAAGTACATTTAGTTCTGTCTTTAGATGAAGCAATTGAATGACATAGAACAGATCACATCGTAGGAAAAACACTAGGACTAGCAAATATTATTTCACTAATAATTTTATGAGCTAAAAATTAGGTGCTTTATTTTTACAACTCAGGAAAAAAAAAGACCCAAACACAACAAAAGAAACCTTTTAACTTAACCAAAAAAAAAAAAAAAAAAAGGTTGGTTTTAGTTAATGTTCCATCTATGCTGACTTTTTTAAAAATGTCTCTTATGCTATGGAAAGAATTTCTGCATTACATAAAAAAAATTTGAAGACATATTTGTATACCTATGAAATGTCAAAATGAGAAAAAATATTAGTCAATGTATTTAAACATATTTTTAAACCGAGTAAGTGAGGGAATGGAAGGAGGGCAAGCAGTCAAGAAGGAAAGGAGAGAAGGGGGGAAGACAGAGACAGAGACAGGAGACAGGAGACAAGAGACAGAGACAGAAACTATCACGGCTTGATGGAGCACGCTCTCCCCTTCCCCTGTCCCTCTCCACGTGGCCGGGTGGCAGGCCACAGGGTCCTCCCCAGGTCTCAGTAAGGAGGACACACACACTCCAAGGAACACGAAGCAGAAAGACTTTATTCACCTGGTCAGGTACTTTATAGACCTCATGGCCAGGGTAAAGGGGAGGGATACAAGGGAAACCAATCAGAACACGGCCTGAAGGGGGCTTGAATACTAATTAGGAAGGTGAGAGGTGTCTTTCCCATGGGCCTGGGGAAAAGGGGAGATGGTCTAAGGACCTGGGAGAAGGGGAAGGTGGCTTTCCAAAAGCCTGGGGAAAAAGGTTAACACAGCAATAAACCTCATGTTACAATACAGTAAAAAACTCAGGTTTAGTCTACTGCCACAAGAGACAGAGAGGGAATGGGGGAGGGAGGGAAGGAATTCGGAAGAAGGAAGGAAGGAAGGAAGGGAGGACGGGGAGGAAGAAGGGAGGAAGAAGGGAGGAGAGGAGGAAGGGAGGAGGGGAGGAGGGGAGGAGGAAGGGAGGGAAGATTCCAAAGAAATTATCATTACTCAAACGATAGGTTTCTGTTTCAAAGTAGTAGCATTTACTGACAAAAAATATTTTTTCTGTAATATTTGACCAGCTGCAGACGTAATTAAGCATATCAAATAAACATAATTATATAGTTGTGTGTATGAATATACATATTATTTATGTAATATGGTTAATATGAGGATAAACACAACTTAGATGGGTTTCATCTTTCCTTACTTCAGACTGTACATTATAGATATATACATCTGATCTTACAAACTATCATTTTACAAGCTGCAGAGAGTACATTATTCATTCAATGTGTCAGATGAGTGCACTAGAAGGTGACTGCCCCTTAACAGTGTCTGTCCTGTCCTTTGCCCGAGAAAGAAGACTGAGGGGAATAGGCAAAGATACATTGAGGCTATTTATGTCAGGATAAATAAATCCTCTTTACCACAGTTCTGTCTCTTCTTTCTCATTAATAATAAAAACAAAAAAATCATATACTTAATATCACCTTCTGGTATACAAAACTTTAATTTCTCATTAATTAATTTTCACTTATAAGTGAAAATTTATTTTATAAATAAAGAAAAATAAGCACATATGTAGGTAGTGTAGCAATGACGCCAGAAGTGCTAAATAATTAACCTTAAGTTATAGTGAGGCTTTCCTAAAAGTTAATGAGGTGGTTGTTAGATTAATTAGGGTTCAAGCAGGAAATTGTAGCTTAGATTGTATAAAAATACTACATGACAAATGGCACACCACATGGTCTTTTAATGTACTATTAAATTGCAACTGTCCCTGGTAAAAGAAATATATTCAAAGACTATGAGGAAAACTTAAAGTAATGTATCATTTTCTTGCTCATAATACTTACCTGGCAGTATAGAAGTATGGTCTTAGAAATAATTCAAATTTCATAGTAGTTTTTAATTGTCAGAGTTACTACACAACTACTATGATTTTCTTGAACAATTATATTTAATTATATTGCACAGGATAAACATACACAATGATTAAATTCACAAACTACTTGTGTGCCTGGTAACTATTAAAAGTTTCATATATAGTGAATGTTCGCTGTGGAAAATTAGAACTATAACAGTTAGGTTGTCATGATTTACCATGTTATGATACCAGCTGACCACCTCTTATATTCCACAAATCTTTTCATTGTACTACTTGGTACACCAGCAAATAAATATAATTGGATAACCCAGTCACTCAAAGTCCCAATGTTTGTCTACCATTAACAAAAATGTTCTACCAACATGCTTATGCATCCTTCAAGCTGTCTAATAAATATGGAACAGTCACTGTATCTTCATCTTATCCAATTATTTTAAGAAGAGGACCTGGGATCTTTTGAACAAAAAGGACACAAAATGAACATAACTTGTTTTGTCTGGAAAAACTAAGGATGAGAGGGAATATAATTATTGTTTATAAATAAATCAGTGAGAAACCTAAGGGACATAAAAGAGTTATCTAGATAAAAGACAATGTTGGCACAAGAATAGATGGCTATAAAATAGCTGAGTAATTAATATAGCCTTGACAGAGGAAGTTGTGTGTAAGTTGAGGAATGAATCTTGGAGAAAGTGTTTAACAGGAATAGTAGAAGCAAAAACACAGTAAAAGAAAAAACATAGCAGAAGAAGAAACACAGTCTCCTAAACAAAACAAATCCAACAAACAAATAGAAAAAAAATGGGTACTATTAAGACAGGGCTAGATTTATTTATGAAGTGAATTATGCTAAATGATTAACTTAACCTTAACTATGATGAGAGGAAGAAGGGCTCTATGACCTAGAAGCCCATTTATTATTCTATGATATAATTTGAATTTGATTTCTGAAAACAAAGGTGAACAAAGTAGAATGCAATGTAGAAACAGCTAGACAATACTTATGGCTGCAAAAAAAAAAAAAAAGATTGAGGAGTACAACCATGATAAAAAATCAGTTGAGAAGATTTTTGAAAATATGTTGAATGACAGAAAACACATCAGATGATCAATTATGGGCTTCAGATGATATCCAGGTTTTACACTAATAATATTCTGGTTCATGTACAAGATGATCAAGAAAGATGATTGTTTTTTAAGACTATGGGAATAAAAAAATTATAAATCACATTGAAATTGGACACAATGTCGTGATAATCACAAAAAAATCACCACAAGGCTTGCCCTTAGCCTGCATATAACTCTACTTTTTTCTGGCTTGCATTCTGATGGTGTTAGAAATAAGACAATTCTAGGCTCAAAATCACAACCATATCAGTGAGTCATTATGTTGGAACTTGGATAGCGTCCCACTTTTCAAAGTTTATAAGCTCAGATATAGAATTCACAGTTTATAGGATCAGATATGGAACACACTCATGTATTCATATGAGTTTATGTACTGCAAAAAGTCGATATGCCTAAAATACTATCCAGGATTTAAAACACAGTAATAAAACAGGTTATAATAGTAAGCAATGTAAATATATAATATTTTTGCTTTCATATATTGACTTATAAATATTGAAAATATTACTAATTAGTTCATATTTTAAGTTTACACTAATACGCAATATGCTGTATACTAAGATCTCAGTTGTTAATTTCCTCATCAAGAAATCTATTGGGCAGGTGTGGTTGGTTGACCCTCGCTGGATGTGGTATGTCCATCAAGCCCTCTATGACTCCCCCTTCTCAGCTGGACAGGGGATAAAAAATTAGATAGAAAAAGCCTCATAGGCTGAGATAAAGCAGTTTCCTAAAGTAAAACTGAAATGCTGTGTTGAAGTTTTCAAAGCCCAAGAAGGAATTCCTTCCAAAAGGTTTGGAGCCAACACCCTGGGGTGGGGGGAGATAGCTAACAAAAGATACGAAGGATGTGTGCATCTTGATTTTATCTCTCTTAAGTATAGCTTTTGTTGTGATCTCCCTGAAGTCTGGGAGGGGAAAAAACTGGTTTTTCTGGTTTTCCTGCGCAAGGCAGGAGCTCAGTCTGTCGTCGGGAGCGAGGAGGACACGAACACAGACCCTGGATATCCCAGCATCACTGGATATTGGATTTTGTGTTCCCTTTCTTCCTTTTCCAACTCGACTGTGCTCAGCCGTGAGTGATTATAATTATTACAAAGTTTCCCATAAGAAAAAGAGGAGCTAGCCGGGGAACCTATCATCTCGCCGGAGGGGAGAGCCCGGCCGGCCGGGCGCGACACCGCCACCTGCTGTCCGTAAATATAAACTGCACCCCTGAGAGGGAGAGCGAGGCAGCGGAGGTGCCACAGCGCCACCTGCTGTCCGTGGATATAATTGCATTCCCCTTTTGGGGACTAGACAAAAAAGGACCTCTTTTTGACTGTTTTGCCTTGTTGTTTGAGGGGTGGAGTGGTTTTGTTACAGACTGTTCTGTTGTTGTTTGGTTTTTTTCTATATATATATATATAGTTGTGGTTAAGAACTGTTATCCCTTTCTTATATATATATATATATATATTTTTCCTAATTAAAGTTCTGTTTTCCTAAATTTAAAGGAGAGAGATTATTTCTTGGCCAGCATAATATCTTAGTTCTCTCTTGAACTAAGACATGCTGTGAGCATACTCGCAAAGAAGAAAAAACCCCAATGATTTATTTTCTGCTTCCCATCAGCAAGTTATGTCCAGCCACTTTCCCAGAAGCAGGGCTTCAGCACATGTAGTGGTTGTTCCAGAAGGTAAATACTGTAAAATAACAAATGCCCTGCCTTCCTCCTCCTTGTCTTAATTTTAATATCCAAACTGACATCACATGACATGGAACATCCCTTTGGCCAGTTGTGTCTCCTCACAATATTTTGTCCACCCAGCCTGCTGATGAGGAGGTGGAATGTTGAAGAGACAGTGCTGATGCTGTACCAGCACTGCTCAGCAGTAGCCAAAACACTGGTATGTTACCAACATAATTTCACTGGTACAAAGCATAGACCTGTGAGGGCTTCAATAGGGAAAACTCCATCTCAGCCAGACCTAGTAGAGCAGGAAAAGCAAATTTTGTCATAAATATGTATGGCTTTGAATTCTTGTCCTGGTTTTGGCCAGAATGGGGTTAATTTTTGCAGTAGACAGGCAGGAGCACAACTAGGACTTGGGAGTTATGCTGTACCGCCTCACGTCATTTTCTGAGGATGGAAAAAGGGGTCCTTTCAGGGCCAGGGTAATGTGGTGGTGCTTTGCATACTGCTGGTTTTCTGCATGTGAATCGTTTGCCTCTCTTGCTAGTGCTGCTGTTACTATTCATTTTCCTATTTCATTGCTGTTTCCAGTAAATTGTTCTTATCTCAATCGATGATCTTTACCTTTTGTGCCTCCAATTCTCCTCTCCAGACTGCCACAGAGCAAAGGATAAGCGGGAGGGGAGGAGTGAGCAAACGATGTATGGTTTGGAGTCTTTCAATGGGAACACTAAATTGGGTAATATCATTCCCAAGGACAATTAGGTCGTATGGTAATATCATAATGACAATTCTCTATGTAAAACTTCTCTTTTCTTAAAAAATAATAATGCCACTGCCACTGCTGGTGGTAGTTTCTCTTACACCCTTGTGTGGACCAGGTGAGTATCTATTATGCATGTGAGCTGTGAATGATTGCATAACTTATTAGGAATCTTTTTTTTTTTATAATGGAATGCACTTTGTTGTTGTTGTTGTTTTTCTCTTCCCATCATGTTGCCTTACATTTCTTCACTGTCAATAGTTTTTAACTCCGATGTAGATGCTTCTTTATCTGAGTATTTCAGTTTTATGTCACTAGTTCAGTTCCAGCACACACTCAAGATGAAGATGCTGTAGGCATCAATTCTGCTCTAAAGAGGTGTCCTTGTTGCTACTGTTTCAACAAGTACTTAGTGACACCCTCCTTAGTAATCTCACTGGACAGACCAGGCAGGGACTGCACAAAAATAGCTTTATTCCATCTGAGCTGATGATGGCTCTTCTGAGCCAAAATTGAGCCCTGCTGGTAGAACAGTGGGAGACAGATTGCATAGGCTGCTGGAGTTTTGTGCAGACAAAGGACTTCTCTCTAATGATGACTATTCCAATTCTGCTGCTTGTGAGTCTGTTTTTATACAGTATCTACTCTTACATTTGCTCCTTACCCACATTCTACCTTAATTCCTTTCATCTGTGTTTTCCCTTTGGTGTCAGGAAGAAAATAAATTGTTTAGGCACCGATTTCATTAACAGAAGCCAGATGTTTAACAAATTTTCATGCGGTGATTTTGGAGGAGAGTGCTGTTGCTTGAAATGTCAGTTACTAAAATTCTGGTAATTGAGTGTTCAAAGTTACCATGTGAAAGAAAGAGCTTTGGTCTGGGAGGATGTACTAGCAAAATAATAAAAATTCAGTGAAGGGTCATGAGATTTGTTCTTTTCATTCATATATATTATTTCTAAAAAGACATTATGAGAGCTGTGTCATTTTCTTACTCAGTGTAATGTTGCTGCTCATACAAAGAACATCACTTAGAAGAGCATTAAAATTTTTATTATTTAAAAAAAAGTCATAATGTATTTATCATAAAATAGAACATTTTTATTTAGACAATCATCTAGGTCTGATCAAAAATGGCAATTTCTTTTTGTTTTGACAATTCTGGTAAATGAGAAAACAAGAAAACACTGGAAGTATAAATTTCTCTTAACTATTTTATAAAAAAATAATATAGAAAAATTAAACAATCACATACACATAAGTACATAGTATGCAGTATTAGACAATCTTAATATTTTCTTTGGGGCTACTCATAACATTTGAACAGTATTTTTCCATGTAAGTAGTTCTACAAGAATCACAGAATGGTTAAGGTTGGAAGGGACCATAGTGGGTCATCTGGTCCAACCTCTCTGGTCAAGGAGGGTCATCCTAGAATACATTACACAGAATTGTCTAGACAGTTCTTGAATATCTCCAGTGAGGGACACTCCACAACCTCTCTGGGCAATCTGTTCCACGGCTTGGTTACCCGCACTTAAAGAAGTTCTTCCTCATATTTAGGTGGAACATCCTGTGCATCAGTTTCTACCCATTGGCTCTTGTCCTATTACTCAGTACCACCGAGAAGAGTCTGACTCCATCCTCTTGGTACCCTTCCTTCAGATACTTACAGAGATTGATGAGGTCCCCTCTCAGCAATCTCATCTCCAGGCTGAGCAGGTCCAGCTCCCTCATCCCTCAGTAAGAGGGATGCTCCAGTACCCTTAATCATCTTGCTGCCCTCCACTGGACCCACTTCAGGACCTCAGTGTTGTATTACTGAACTTTGGACAGATGGTTGCAGCACTTTGCACAATGATTTAGGGGTTTTTTTGATAAGGAGGACTCTGATAAGGCATATTAGTACTGTTCGAAGTCAGATTTCAATTCTCCTACCATTTTTGTGTTATATAAAATCTTTTACAGTGTAAGTTACTGAATTTCACTGGACTTCAGTATCTCAATGAATTGAATGAGTTACCAATAGGGAAAAAGTATTTCTGTCCTAAATAATATACTTATATTTGAGAGGACTATGCTACAAAAATATTTTCTGTGAAATATACTGTTTTAGTAGAAGGTATTACTTTACAGGTGTACTTTAGTGAGCCAGCAAACATACAATCACTAGATAAATCACTGAGATAAAGAGTTTTCTTTCTGTAGTAAAAAAGCAATCTGCCAATTCTGTGCCATCACACAAGCCCAGAAATACGATTTTTGTATTAATTTCTCTTGTTTCACCCATCTTAAGATTCCCTTCAAATATGTATAAAATGGTGTTAGCAGGAGTTCAAGTTTTCTAATTGATTCTTGCAAGTCTGGCAGAATTACAGAATATTACAATATTATACCATATTTATTAATCCAAAAGGATTTAATATGTAACATATAATGTTTTGGTTTCTTTAATAAATACAGCTTGGAATACTTTAGAAATTCTGTACTGTTTTAAAATATATAATGCTGTTTAGGGGCACTAATGCAATTTATATAATGTTATATCAACCTTTCTCATCTTTTACTCAGTGTCCTACTGATGTAAAACCAATCAACAGTTTTGAGATTTCTTCATCCCAAAATCTGTGCGACTGAGTCTTACCATTTGTGCTACTTATTCTGGTTTCTTCAGGTTTTCATTTCTGCCTATGTAATGGCACATTTTGAACAGTAAAGAGAGTCAGCTTTCCTGTTTTTTTTCCATAAGAAGTTAACAGCCACAGCTGTTGTCCAGGATATAAGAATTATAGGTGCAAAGTTCTGAAGTAAGTGCAGAACCCAAGTCTTCATTTTCCTTAGTTAATGTCCCCATCAATGGACAAATTTTTTTTTTCTAACTTTTGCAATTTACAGATTCTGAAACCATTCTCTTCCAGGTACAGACTCATGCACTATAAATTTTAACCACTGACAATAATATTGCTTTTCTTAATAACATCTTTTTGGACTATTTAGGAGTCATTGCATGCCTGCAGCAGTTTCTGAATCACAAATTATAATCACTGAACTAAATTATTCTGCACTGTCACTCAAGAGCTTTTTTACAGGAGTGATTTTCTGTCTGGACAAAATCCATCTGAGAAACTGCTAACACTAGATCCAGTAATCATAGAACAACCTTAAAACCATGAGCTTCAATAAGTTTTCCCATAGTTCAAGTATATCTGCTGTAAGGCAGAAGATTGTCTATATTCTGAAAACATTCTAGACTCTTTCTCAGAGGCACCCAATGCTTTCTTGGAGACTATATGGGAGATCTAAGGGCCTTACTTTGGCTATCTGATTTCCCTACTGATGAAGGTGTTCCCCATCCTAGTGGGGATGATGTCATAGGTATGCCTGTTCATCCTCTTGGTAAGTCTTACATCACATTTCTTACATCAACAGACATTTTATGCTGACAGAACAGACAGAAATTGAGTAATAACATGCCTACCAAAGAAGGAAAGTTTGGTGGCTATGTTGGAGGGGAGGTTGCATTATTTTTTTAATTATTGTTATTTGTGTGTCCCTTCAAATTACTCCCAACTGGTACAACAGCTAACGCAGACTAATAATTTTGGCCCAAAAGATCAGTTTACACACTGCAAGAAAATTACTCCTGTGGCAACTGCTATCAAATTTAATTTATGAGTAATCAATGTGAAAAAGGTCTCTTCTACAGTTGCAGTGCTAACAGAGACAATGAGATAGTTTTGAGGCAAAGGACTGACAAAAAAGTGAATTATGGAGAGAGCTTCTACTCACCTTCAAGGCATAGTATTTGATTAATCAATGCTGCAGCTCTCAAGTGGGAACTTCGGACAGCCCTGAAGGCCTCCACCACACTTCTTCAGTGTAGATGAGTCATGAATATAGAATCTGACCACTTTTTTCCACTCTTCAACCTGTTTCCTGATGTATAGTTGATCAATTTTTTTTAGAGAAAATGTTTGTAAATAATCTGTCTAAACTATTTCTGCTTTTATGATATAAAAATAATCAGATGAGACAGTATGTAGTTAAGATGGTTAGATGCTTTAAATTAATTTTAAGATAATACCAGGAAAGGATCGTGCATGACCTAGAGAGGTCAGGTTACAGAGAGGTCACAGGATACAAGAATTTGGCAACATGGTGGTTTGGAGAATCTAGCAATCCAGCTCAAGTTGTCATTGCAACAGAGACTTTTGTTTCCCTCTGAATGGGGACCAACCATCCACTTAAAGAGTTCCCCATCCGAGCACTGCCTTATGCCAAGAACCCAATAACAAACAGACAGAATGAGTCCTTCTACAGTGATGGCAAATTACAGGAAACTTAAGTGCAGTGATCTGCAGATTCACAGTTCTTAGTGAAAGTCAGAGAGCTGGTTAGTTACACATGCTAGGAGGTGTAGATGATCATGCTTGGGAAATCAGATATTATGTCTGTATATTTGGGCAGACAGAGGTGGGATGCAAATAAAACATATAATTAGAGAATGTCCTTAATTTGTTGTGGTTTTTTTAATCTTAAATAATGTGTGCTATATTAAAATTATTTCTGAAATATTGATTTAGACTGGCACTAATTTATTAGTTTAACCAGAACTTGAGTACATTAGCTATCTCAGTAATCACAGCTTCGTTCAGGGTCTGAAGTGTAAGAAATTTCTCTTGACAGAAAGATATTATTAATATCTTTTTTGCAATAGTCACAATATTAAAATTGATTTGGTTGAACTGTAATATTGTAGGGATGCAGCTTATTTTTGCATTCTGAGAATTACAGACAGTAAAGCAGTTCTGTAACTTGTTGAACTTGGTCCCATAATTCCTGATATCACTTCCCATAGATGTGTTCTTTGACCGTGATCAAAGCCACCTCATGCTTTGATCTGCATCATCATCTAACAGAGATATATGAACAGTTAATTTTGCTAATATTTATCAAGATACTAATTTGGAGTCTGGTGGTGGATTTTTTTCTTAACTTCTGTTTTATTTCACATTCTTTTCAATTGGTTTCAGTTCCTTATATTAACTTGATCAAAGTTAAATACAACATTTAATTAACTGGTTAATTAACTTTACTAATATAATACTGATATTAGATGGAAGTCTACTTAGAACCTTCAGAATTAATATTAATATTAACAAAGGTAAAATGTTTGGATCTCTCTATGCCTGAGATTTCAAGTATTTACGTGATTTAGTACATCTTTCACAGATTTTACATCTTCATTTTAATGTGGAAATATTGTCCGTAGGAAGTTTAGCAATAATTCTGAAGGTCAAAAATTCTATGCCATCACACAAGATTTTATTCAAAGAAATGCAAGAAATACTAAATAGAACACATATATACCTGAAATTAACAGAAATTCTGTTTTGTCTATAACGACGTGGGGGAGGGGTGCAGGGAGAATATATGACTGACCAAAGCATAATTAATGGAGTGTCTTTCATATTCTTATAGTTCTAATGGACCCCTTTGCAATGTGTGCTAAAAGAAGTGACTTGCCAACACCTTGGAATCTAAAGCAGAGTGGAAATTATTGCTACACTTCTAAAGTGACAGAGAAATTGTTCAGCTCCAAATGGAAGTTGTAGAGCATAGGACATGGGATACTAAATCATCTAGCAGCAGAGAGGAATTCAGTCACATGATTGATGCCAGATTTCTGCTGGGGGATCAAAATCCATCAACCAAAGTGGCTATTGCCATCAATCATGTCTCTGAAGTGTTTGGTATTTCTGTGACTTAACAATATGTAGCAGTCCCTCTGGTGGCAAGAAGTGGGAAGGGAAAAAGAGACTTCTGTGCCCCTAAATGATGAGGCAGCAACAACTTTAGGGAGGTAAAAAAGGAGGGAGGGAGGAAAGGAGGGAGGGAGGGAGGGAGGAAGGCAGGAAGGAAAGAAGGCAGGAAGGAAGGCAGGAAGGAAGGAAGGAAGGAAGGAAGGAAGAAAGGAAGGAAGGATAATTTATGCAGCATTATGAAAGGTAGAGATACTATCCTACCTATTCATGGTTAAGGGGGATGAATACATGGTGATAAAGTCCTGACAAATTGCTTATAAAAGGGCAAAATTATGATTGTCCTGACTCTGTCCTTGACATTTTCTAATGTTTTCTGAGATTATACTATATACGAGGTTAGACTGATATATTCAGAACATGAACCATAATTGGGAAACCTGTTATTTTAGAGTTTTAGGATACTGCAATTCTCTTTCTGTAAAAAAAAAATAAAAATAAAAAAATGGTTTAGGTATTTGATGCATTCAAATATAATACTGTTGCAGTTAAATAAAAATGGGGCATATCTATGCCTCCACTTGGTAGTCCTCCAAATTTCTTTGTGAATTTATTAAACATTTTTTAATAATTCAGAATTTACTCTGTTACAGACTTCTGTCTGCTGTAAGTGTTCCTAGGTCTTCCTGTCTATTACCTGCTCACAACAGTAGACAGTGAAGGAAGATCTTAGTTCCTTGTAGACTCTACATCCCAGATGACTGACTCCAGGAAAATAAGGAAGTTCAGTGCCTTCCAACAGCATCTGCAACACCACTAATTACAAGGTTAGCATGGGACGTGTAGGTAGCAATTTGAGTACTGTACTGTAGAAGAGCAAAATCAAATTGAACAGACATGCAAAATCACATTATGAACATGCACACTTGTAAAGTTTGCAAATGATACTGCCCTAGAAAGCACAACCAATGCACTCAGGGTATCATGGCTGTTATTCAGAAACCACTGGACAGGCAGCAGAAGTGGGTTGACAGAAACTTTATGAAATTCAGCAAGTATAAATAAAAAGCCTTCCACCTAGAAAGGAAGAATCCTTTGCAGCAATAGGCTGGAGATTTAGTGGCTGGGAAGAAGCTCTGCACAAAGGACCTGGGAGCTGTGGTGAACAGCCAGCTGTCTGGCAATACAACCTGATATAGGGAAAGGTAAAAAAAAACCCTGAGCTGCATGAATGGGTACACAACTGATTGAAGTAAGTTATTTTTCTTCTTTACCATCACCTTTGAGATGTATAGAATATTGTGTCTAGTTTTGGATCCTAAAAACAAAGAAAATGTGTGATCTGAATGAGTTCACCACAGTGGTCAGTGGTGGAGCATGTGACCTGTGATGAAAGTCTGAGAAAATGAGTCTTATGTAACCTGGAAAAGACATGTCTGAGGTGGACCTAACTGCAGTCCCTAGGGACCTTCAAGGAGGTTACTGAGAAGACAAGAGCCAGATTCATCACAGTGCATCACATGACAGGTAGAAGGTCAAGACATAAAAGTTATCACCCAAAGAGGGAATCCCAGACTGGATATAAGTAGAAACATTTTCATCATGAGAGGAATCCTCTGCCCAAAGAGGTTGTGCCTACCTTCCTCCCTCAGCATTTTCAAGACCAAACTGGATAAAACCCTGGGCAGACAGATCTGAATGCACAGCTTACAAGCGGGATGTCTTCAAAGGCAGAGTATCACTAATGCACATAAGGATCATTTCCTAACAGCTCCCAAACATATAACTGAAGCTTTGTTATTGCTCACAATGGTTACTTGTTACTCAATAGCAACAGCAATCTCTTCTGAACAGTGATACCAATTTGGAAATCTTGAGCTTACAACAAAAAGATATTAATCATGGTGCAGATGTGCATTTCAGTTCTTTCTGAGCAGCAATTTAGTTCATCTTGTCTCAGAGCTGCTTTCTAAAAATGGATTTAAACTCTTCTGAAACTCTGAGGTGCCCAGAACTGTTTCAGGGGAGTGAAGATCTCTGTAAAGAATTCAAGACTAATGATAACAAGCACAGTCTCCTTAATGAACATCTGCAAACTCGTTAAACAAAGGTTGTAATTCCCTCACAAGCAAGCAGACAATTGGTTAATAACCATGAGCTAAAATAATCTACCTAGTGGTTTTCATGCAGATGCCGCCATGAACTATTTGAAAGAAAACATGAAAAGAAAACATAGATCAGCAGAAATCAGATCCCTAATGTCATCTCTAATAGCAGGTAATAAAGCATTCCTATAAATTCCATATTGCTTTTAAAACACATTTCTATCTATTAGGAAGTGTGCACAAATAAAGAATTTTATCTTCACATTGGATCTCAGAAGTTTTCTCTTTTTCTTCTTTTTTCTTTTTTTTTTCTTGATAAAATAGCAAAGAAATAAATAATTAGTTATATTCATCCTGGGATATACTGTCATTTAATTTCAAATGCTTCTTTACAAAGACAGCCAAAGACAGGAAAAATCCATAGAGACATAGCACAAAATTATTTTACTTGTTGGATACTGTTTTAAAATCAATTATATGTGAGCAAGGGATGCCTGAAGGTAATAAGTCAGTAAATGTTGTTTTCTTAGAACTGGACTGTCTTTACAATAGAAACACATTTTAGCCATATGTCAGTCATATTTTAACAACAGTCGTTTATTAATTTTCCTCAAATTATTGCTTTCTTCTCAGTTTAAATGAAATGGAAAATTGAAATACTCTTTTGCATTTTCATATTCTCTATGAGAAAATTTAGAACTAATCTAAAATAAAGCAACCAACAATCCATCTGCTTCATCAGTCAGTATTGACATACTGCTCAATTCCATCTGTATGCTAATATCAAGATTCAGTTCTGAAAATGTATTCTTCAAATTAAATACAAGCCAAAAATGTCGTTCTGATGTAATTCCAGTGGATAAATATGTGTTGTTCACAGCTTCATGAAGAGTCTTCATATTTCAGTGAGATTTTGAATTTTTAAAAAAAGCCAAAAGCCACAAAAATCTGCAAAAGCTGAAGGTTGCTTTTATAGAGATTTTTATTCCAAGTTCAAATTTAATAACAAAGATATAGATGCTGCATTCAATATCTGGCTGAGCTTCAGCAGGATATTAAGCAGCTCTATCCTTATTTTAAAAAATAATTTATAACAAATATCTATGTATAGGTCTCAAAGCTCTGGGATTTTCTTTTAAAGTAGAATGAAGGAAAAAGTAAACACCTAATGTGGAAGCAGATGCAATTACTTTTTTTCTTGTTAACTAGGAAGAAACACTCAAAGGGAGATTACCAAGTCTTCACTTATACCAACAGCAGTTTCCTTAAAGGAAGGTAAATCTGCTGCAGTGAACATAGAGGAAAGAGACACATTAAGTAAGCACTATCAGTTTACTTAGATATAGATCTTAAGGGATTTGTACCAGGGAGTATCCGGCCACACTCCAACAAAACAGATTGATCACAGTGAAGTTCTTAATGGACTTCATGGAATGCCTGGCTCTTCTGCCTTTCCAGATTTATAGGAGTCTCTGCTGGAGGTTGACTATATCCTGGGGAAGCCAGAGACGAACAGCTGATGGCACGAATGTTGTTCTTGTAAGGGTGCTCTTCAGGAAATACGCTCACATATTTTTCTCATCTGTTTATGACATCTCTCAGTGTGGTATTACTTCTCCTTTTGCAGCAAAACTGAGAAAATAGTACAGCTTTGTTTTTATAACCCATATGGCATTGCATTAAATTGTCACAGAAAAATTGTTTAAATTCTCCTGGATGGTAGGCTTTTGAAGGAAATATTCTGGGAGCAGGACTAAAAAAAATCAATCAGGACTGCTGCTGTCTCTTTGTTAGTTAGCAATTCATAGAAAAATCAAACAAGAAAAGAATAATCATATTACCCCCATTCTTAAAAACAATGTTAAAATTATATTTTGTGTTAAAAATATTTTTCCATAAAAATAGCATTTAAAAAATTTAATTAAGAATGTGTCTGTATGGGGAGGGTCCTTTTACTTTGTGTCTGTGTCTGGTAGGCATACTTACTGCTATGTAGTAAATATCCTTGTAGAAGGAAAGGAAGGTGGACTTATTCTAGGCTATAGTGCAGTTAAATGCATAGTCAGAATGCAGAGACTGGCCCTTTGAACACCAAAAATGAAGATATTTTACTTCTCAGTGGTTCTGAAAGGGTTTACACAGGCTTGAGGTGATTATAGAGGCATTAAATGAGCAAGAAACTCATGAACATGATCCAGATCATCAATAAGGAATCCAGATGTGCAGCACAATTGTATAGAGAGATTGATGAATCCTTTGAATTGGGTAAGGGAAGCAGTAGGAATTTGACAGGTTATTTACTGACTGCCATAACGTTTAATACTGCTCCATGAATCAGCTAGCACAAAGTTACAGCAATGATAGGCTCCATCTTAGGGCAGAGGCACCTCTGCTCCTACAGTGCCCTCCTCAGATCATCTCTAGACCTGTACTCCACTCACAATTAGAAATGTGACTGTTTGTTGAGCTTCCTATAACAGAGTTTCTACCACAATAATGAAAGAAAAAAAAAAAAGGAAAAGGGGGACATTCACGGAAATATTGAAAAGATATGGGAATATAGGGGATTAACACTTCATTCCTTGCTTAAAACAGAGTCTATGCATGAAGTCAAAATTCATCTCTTTATTAAGCCATTTATTGTGAAGATGTTGAGGAGTCTCAGGGCCTTTTGTGCAAAATGCTAAACACTATCGTTATCCAAGGTAACTTAGTCTTCCTCTTCTAAACCTAACCAATGAGTTCAAAGAAGTTACTTTCTTCAGATATCCACTGCCACTTCTCTGCTGGAGGTTATAGCCCTCCCAGGAGATTAAATTAAGTGAGCACACCTTGTGTGCTTCAATATGAACTTGGATAGGAGCAGCAATACTATATGTTCTTCTGCCTGTGATGCAGGATTATGAAGGTCCCATACAGGGACCATTTACTGATCACATTCACCCTTACGATTTGTACTGTACTATAGTTATCAAAGCAAACTATGAAACCTTTCCTAAGAGGGAGAAACTACTTCTGCTCAGGAACCAACTTAGATTCCATAGAAATTACCATGGGGCATAATTCAGGATAAGATAAAGAAATGTTCCAAAGGAGTGAGACGTCTACAAGCAATGTGGTTCAGTAGACAACAGCAGGCTACTGAAACCAGCAGGGCATGGACAAACAGAGTTACATCACAGACAAATGCACAGAAGGAGTTATCTTTCCTCTACTCACAGACGGACTTCATAGAGAATTATGCATCAAAAAGTCCTTGAAATAATATCAATCTGAAAGCTAATTGGCTCACAAGGCTTAATGTGAGAGAGCAGGGTGGTCACCTTTTTTTCCTCTTGATTTCAGACTTCTCTTAAAATCCAAGATTTATCAAATCAGAAATTTGGCTTTTTATTTTTTTTTAATAACTCACCTAAAAGACACGGTAAAGACATTTTAAGTTGCTGACCAGTTTGAGGCCTTTTACATGTTCATTGCAAATTTTGAGCCACAGATTGTACTATCCCAGCAAGATACTGCAAGCGAGGCTGGCAGTTCATGCTTCTACCACAGTTCATAGTACTGTCTTCGACTAGGTCACCAAAAGTACAACTGTTTTGAGGTATTTATGTAATATTTTCTAGAGGAAAGTCATATTCCAGTTGTGAAAAAGGTTAGAACAAATTGTATTTAATTGGTAGTAGTTTCAGTAATGTTAATTCTGCGATTTATAGCTTGCCTTTTTATTCTATATGAGAGGCAATAGGTAATATTGCTAGTTAAAAAAAGGGTTTAACTGTTCCTGTCAATTTTGTTTGCTTTCCTCAGTCAAGAATAAACTTAGTTTCTAGATTAGAAGTATCAAATCTTAGTTGCACACATGAGGATCAGAGTGCACTCATCCAGTCCAACAAGAACAGTAGTTTTGGCATTTCCATCCTGTATTCCTTTGAGAAGTGGTCATGGGAGATTTTATCAGCCCCTGCCAACACACTTCAGAGTTTGGAGTCTTTCACAATCATGCAGAGAAACAAAGATATCTCATTCCCTCCCTCAGCTGTGAGGGTAGAATGTAAACAGAAGTACTAAGGGCTACCTTTGGAAACCTTTTCAAAAGCAAGAAGGTTTTTCAGCAGTTAAAAGATTTTTCAAGTACATTTCCTTCTTGTGTACCACAGAGGTCACTCAGAGCTCCTCCAAAGGGCAGAAGACTTGGGATGTCCATCAGTTGTCATCTCAAAAGCAGTTATTTGCAATACAACTAATTTAGATTCTTAGAGTCTTACCACTATGTAGTCATATGCAGACTGTTGTACAGGGTCTGGCTGACATGAAGTTAATTTTCTTCATTGCAGCCCGTATGGTCCTGTTTTAGATTTGTTTCCCTAGATTTGTCAACCTAACAGTGTTGGTAATACACCAGTGTTTTGATTATTGTTCAACTATATTGTTCAAGTATTCTAGCACAGGATCAAGGTTTTTTTGTTTGTTTGTTTTTTTTTTTTTTCTCCTCACTCTTCCCGCCACAGTGAGTAGGCTGAGTATAAAGAAGTTGGGAGAGAGAGAACTTGGACATTTGACCCAAATTGGATAAAAGAATATTCCACATTGTCTATTGGCTGGGGTAAACTCACAACTACTGTGAAGCTGCACAGCAATACATTTGCCTATTAAAAGTCACCACTAATCATTTAGTCTCCTATACAACTCAGCTTTACAAGTTAGAGTTAGCAGAAAACAATAATTCAAGAATTAGCAAACTGGCTCGTTTTGCTCATCTGACTTTTGGAGGCAAAGTTATTCTAAAACTACTAATGTAAAGACTTGACAAATAAAAGAGATTCAATGGAAAATGAACAATAGCATAAACTTCACATGTAAGAGGTGAATGACAGGAGTCATTCAGTTACATAGAGCGCTACTCTGACGCATTCTGTTTCCAGCAAACAAAAGATAAAAAGATTTTATAACACTGTTGATAGAATATTGTGTTAAAAAAGAGATAAATACTTTAGATATCTGTAAGAGGAAAAGCCTCTCATTTGATCTATCAGCTGAACTAAAGAAATATGAGAGTAGATCAGATAATAAGATGCAAAGAGGAGAAAGTCCTCATAATTGCTGTTAAAAATGAACAAATCAAGTAAATACAGTAAAAATAAATTGTGTAGCAGGGCAAAGCACAGTTGAAAAAAATATATTAGAGATGAAAAACAGAACACTTATATTCCATTTTTGCTTCTGTGTAGATAAGATTGCTCTTTTATAAATGTATCTTACAAGATACTTCATATGGAAGTGTCAGAGAGCTTCCCAATTTAAATTATACAGCCTTTCAGGAGTGCTAAAAGAAAATAAAGGAGTCTACAAGACAGGGTTTTTTTTTTTTATAAAACAAACTGTTACTGAGTGCATGTAAATAAGGGAGAAAAGATCAGAGCCTGCAGTGATACTGAAGGGCTTTAACAATTGAATATTTCCCACGATCTGTGTAAACATGAGCTGCAATTCTTGACAAAATAAGTCATGTGATTACAATCTTTTGAGTTACTCTGTGAAGGCGAAAAGTTACTTCAAGAACAGACTGTCTTTGACTAAAACATGTCAAAAGTCTTTTTCTTTTGTCTTTTTTTGGTAAGGATGTGTGGGAGAGGACAGCAAGAACATTGAATGTATATACTTACATCTATTTCTTAATATCATAGCTGAATGGCTGAATTCACCCTTTCCAGTAAGTACACCTAGAATAAGGTGCCTTAGAGTTCCCTTATATTAGTTCTTGTAGAAAATACATATAGGGAAAACTTGTAAAAATGGACAGGAATTAATTTTCATGAGAAAGTAGTGACTCGAGGACAATATAGACTCCCTTCTTGTTCAGAGGCTCTTGCAGGAGGCTGTTGAAGAACAGCAAACTAGCAAAGGCCAGCATTCATTTCATGTTCGATATTTGGAGACCAATAAGTGTATTATGGATAAGATCACCTTCTTACTGCTATCATATACTTATCTGTTGAGAGAACCTGAATCCAGAAGACTTCAATACCCAAGAGATTTCTTCTCTCCACTGTTTGCTGATGTTCCCTTTTGTAGGTCCAGACAGTAACAAGGCTGAGCATATATTCTACAGCATTAGATACAAACACACGTGTACACACACACACTACATACAGAACAGGCTAAAAGAAATCAACATAACATTATCTTCACTGGTACCCGAATAAACGCCAACAGAGTTGCAAAAACTTGAGTAGTGCAGCACAAATACATTTGTTCTTTACAGCTGATACAGGCTGAAGTTCACTAGCAGGCAAATGCATACCCTTCCTCTCTTGATCCACAGTCAGGTTCATATCCTGGGGTCTTTGGACTCCTGTTGACCAGCCCTCCCAGGTGGGGTTTCTGGTCTACTAGTTGTTCTGGGACTGGGTTAGGAGCTCTAGGAGGTGTGGTGTGAAGTTTCAGGTGTGCCAATGACTGACAGTTGCACTGGAGGCTCCCAAGGAAGTGGGAGGCAGGGGCAGAGCACCATTCCAGCTTGGCAAAACCTGATTTGCCCTCTCCCACATCCACACAGTTGTTTCAAGCCATTGCATAACTTTTATCAGTCTCCCACACCCTTGAACTCTAGATCAGATCTTAACTACGTCCAAGATCTGTGCCAGGACCCTCTTTCTCATTCCTTATTATTTTTCAGTTATTTACTTATTATTTTCCTGTTGGTGTTATTATTTTTTTTAATTTTTTTAAGGACATCTGATCCATGATATTGTCTAATTATGTTCTATTTATGCCTTGTGCATCTGGGTGTTAAGCTAGATTGTTTTCCTCTTTCTTGTTATTATTTTTTACCCAATATACTGGCAAATATATATGCCCATGCTTTCTAGGTATCCTCAAATCCTTTACTGTACGCATATTCTTCTGGTTTGTCCCATGATATGTAGTCATTCAGGGCTCTTAGGGTTGCATGCTTATCAACTCAGTCAATCATTCAGCTATGTGAGACACTGGATTCAAACCTCTTGGAGGATTATTTAACTTTTTGGTCAGAACCAAATCAAGTGTGTGCATGTGGGGAAGAGCCAGGCCATATCCCAAATGGCAGCCGGGAGGTCCACCCACACCAAGACCCCTGGAATCCCTAACCCAGCCTCTGATTGGCTACATCACCCCTCACTGTGGCCTGGAGCCACAGAGTAGTCAGTGAGCCAGGAGTCCCACCTGAAAGGAGTGGCCACAGAGGCCAAGACACATAAGACCAGCACATGTGGTCTCAATCTTTTCTCTCAGGACCTGCCATCCACCATGTGAGGCTGGACTTCAACAGGACTCCTTGGTGGTAGCTATTTAATAATCTATTTTTCTCTTATTCTCCTCTCTTCTTAAGCTCTATCTTTACTCCTGTTTCTTCTCTTAATCTATTTCTTTCTTTACTCTTTCCTTAATTAATATTATAAATAAAAAAAATTGTGGTAACTTAAAAGCAGTAGGTTGGATTTTTACTAAGCTATGTGAGTTAACATGTGCTAAGTCATAGCTTTGTGGAATGTTTTGGTTTTGTGTTACCCTTTTTAACCTTGTGCCAAGATCCTTATTTTCTCCCATGTTTCATCAGTAAAATTATCTCCTGAGAAAACATGTGGAGCATTCTCTCTTTATGCTATCTCAAGATATTAAGGAATTGAAGGCTCTCCAAAAGTTCAGTGATCAAGCTTTTGAAATATTCAATAATTTTAAAAGCAAAGTTCCCAATCTGGCTTGTGGTGCATGGAGTCTTACAAGCTGCTGGCTTAGAATGCACAGAGCTGGTTGCAATGATTCACTTACATTATATATATATATGTTGTTATAAAATACTGATAGTTCTTAAAATTGGATGTGAGTTTAGTTTCTTACATATTTAGATGTCAGTTCTCATTTTTTATAAGTACTCTGACATCAAAAACTTCATGTGATTGTCTTCAAAGTAGAGAGCTCTCAGACTATGATGATTTAAGTCAGGAAAGTCAAAGTGTTCCAAGATTCATATTTAAATATTAATAGTAACTATTAGGTTGTAAATTAGCTATTTGCCCATGCTATTGATCAGATAACTGTATGCCTAGTTTTGCATGCCTAGGTGAAACACTGCTGAATCGTGGATTCAGCTAAGGATATCTGAAATTTTTTCTTCCCTTTGGCAACCAGAGGATGTGGAAGAGTTGTTATGACAGATTTTGCAGGGTGAGTTCTGCTCCATGCATCCTTTCGTGTTCAATCTTCTGAATATGGTAAAAATGATTGATCTTGGGAAGTCCAGTTATGATGCTTCTTTTTTTCTGCTTTGTATGTGAAAAGTAAAATGAGAAAAGCAGTAACAAAATAATGTCTAGAGTAAAGCAAGTATGAGCTTTGGGAGGGTTTTACTATCAGCTTAGGTATTTTATTTTTTTTTTCTTGTGTTCAGGCTTCTTCTCCGAAATAGACATGTGTTGGACTGAAAACTCTAATAGTCTGACTGCTGTTTACCTACCTATGTGACAACTGTGTATGCACAAGTTCATTTATATTTATACCTTGATTCCTTGTCACAGATTGACCTCTGACTGTGTTTGTCTGGCACGCTTAAGCTAGTTACAGTTAAATTACTTGCAGGTCCTACTACAGTGATTTAGTTCCTAAAATGGAAACTAAAATCCAGTCCTGGTTTTAGAGATGGCTCTCTCTGGACATATTAGGGACAGAAAATTCAACAAGATTACTGACTCAGGAGACTAGATTTATTTACAAAATCTGGATGAGATTAATCTTCATCCTATCACTAACATTGCTCAGGTAGAACACAATTCTTCAAAGGCTTTGGGAGCTGTTCACTGCTTATGAACAGCTTGGCAGTAGTTTTAAAAACATTTTAGTGTAAATGCTGCTTTGGAATCACTGTTCAGAGGAAACAAACAAGCCAGAGTTCACTGCAAAAACTTCTGCATGTGACATAAAAAAACCTATAGAATTTTGGTTTTTTTCAGAGGATGGAGGCTATTCTTAGACTATGACATTCACTGTCATGTTTGAAGCAGAGATGTCAAAACAAATGTATCAGGCCATGCAGCAAGTAATTTATCTCTGTGGAAAACATTAGAATAGAGAGAACTGTGTCTCAGAGATAGGCTAGTAATTAGGTATTGATTGCTTTCACTAACACATTTTGCACAATTCTAAACAAATGTAAGATCGTTTCTGACTCCTTTCTTTTAAACCCAGATGTTTGTCACGCATTCATTTGAAGGATTACAAAATATGAAGCAATTTTTACAGCTGATTCACTTGGGCTTCAATTGATTTGGCTTCTATAAAATCCCTCCATTTGAAGGGAATTTCAGAAGAATCAGCAGTATCTCAGTTCCTGTCCACAACAGGACTTTTACTTTAGATTAGATTACAGGAAAACAGCAATTGGCTTGCAAGGGAGGAGAGAAATTGTCCCTCCTTAAAGGTGCAACAAACTTTTGAGAGCTAAGATAGTTGTGTTCCAACTTTGGCTTATTGTAAACTGTAGATCTAATCAACCCTCATTCTTATTGTCTGTTTTCTACTTTGTAGTCACAGTTAATGGATATAGTCAAGGGTGTATTGTAATCTAAGCCTCCGCTATATTCTCTGAACACACAAACTGCCTTGTAAATTGCATCTATGAGTATAACTGCTCCCTTTACTGTGAAAAGATGACATTCTACATCTTTTGAGCTAATACAGACAATGAACCTGATACCTCAGGTTGGAAAGTGGAATAGTCGCCAACTCAATTTTGAGCACAATGAAGACAACTGCTCCTTAGTGAACTCCAGTCACACATAGAGAGCATCTCAAAAGAGGATGGTCAATACAGTTAAAATTCTAGCTCTGGATTTGTGTTTTTTTCATGTAGAAGGAGGCAAAATTAATGTTTTTTTCATAACTATGCACCATGGCAAACAAGTCCCTTGAAACTCATGCTCTAAGCTGCTTTCTTAACCAATGAGTTGTCTCTTGAGAATCAACATACACCTATCCTTTCAGCATTGATGTGTAAGACTGCAAAGAGTGACACAGATTGCATAATTTGCCACCCATAATCCTACCTGTGTAAAGACAGTAGCAGAAGCAGCATTTCACTAGGGGCCACAGCTAAGAGAGTTGCTGGAATCTATTGTAATGTGTAGTCCACTGGAGAATGAAGATTTTATCAAGCTGAAAGTTATGTGAACATGTTGGAAACAGGATTATAGGAAAAGGTGGACAAGATATATATCTTATCTTAATTTCCCTTTACTTATTTCTTCTGTAGTCTCTATCTGTGATAATTCCTAAACCTCTTTCAGATATTGTAGTGATTTAACCCCAGCTGACAATTTAGCACTACACAGCACACACTCACTCACCTTGGGTGGAATGGGGGAGAGAATTGCAAGAGTAAAAGTGAGAAAACTGGTGGGTTAAGATCAAGGCAGTTTAATGGCTAAAATAAAAGCTGTGCATGCAAGCAAAGCAAAGCATGGAATTCATTCACCACTTTCCATGGGCAGGTGGGTGTTCAATCATCTCCAGGAGAGCAGAGCTTTATCACATGTAACAGTGACTTGGGAAGACAAGCACCATTATTCTGAATATCCCACTCTTCCTCCTTCTTCCCCCCAGTTATATATGCTGAGCATGATGTCATGTGGTCTGGAATATCCCTTTGGTCAGTTGGGGTCAGCTCTCCTGGCTGTGTTGCCTCTCAACTTCTTTTGTACCACCAGCCTCCTCAGTGGAAGGGTGGGGTAGGCTGAGAGGCCTTGATTCTGAGTAAATGCCACCCAGAAAAAATGAAAACATCTCTATAATATTGACCCTGTTTTCAGCACAAATCCAAAACAGCCCCATACCAGCTATTAAGAAGAAAGTTAGCTCCATGCCGGCCAAGACCAGCATAGGCATTCTCTCCTTCATTGCTTTGTTCTTCTAAGGAGACAAATGGAGGCTGAAGGTTTTGGCTATCTTACATTCAAAAGAGCTTGCCACTCCAAAACAATGCATTAATCAGTGATTGATCAAGTAAAGAGCCTTTTGAACCAGATGAAGAATAGTTGTGATTTTGTTTGCAATATGTGGTTTTCTATGGTACCTTGAAGTATAAAAGACCCTACTGCTTCCAATTAATTCAGTAGTGAAACTCTCATTGACTTAAAAGGTCAGCAAGATCAACCCCTAATTTACCAACATTTGTAATTCCCTAATTAAATTTTCAAAGTCCAGATGCTAAACTGATTTGTAAGCCTTTGATATCCTGCTAAAGTCAGTGTATGGGTTGGCAAACTGGTTCTTTGGCTCTTCATTAAGATCATGGAAATTCTCTAGCTGATCATATCATCTTTGCTTTGTCATGCAGCAGAGAATTCCAGTCTGGTTCCAAGCTAGTAATGTAATGTCTTTTTCTCTCATGTCCATCTCTTTTCCCTGCAGACAAAAGTAATCTCCAAATATTAGAAAGTTCTAGTTAAAGAACAGACTTCAAATGTATATTCCTGGGTATAAAACATTTGAATCACCACAAAGTAGTATAGAAAACAAAGTAACTGCATGAAGTACCTATTAAAGACAAACTGAAAGCTCCGAATATCTTGCTTATCTGCAATAAAAATTGTTGTTCTGCAGTATGAGAAAACAGACAAATTATTTACAACTATATACATTAATAATCGTATGATAAAAATAATGGTGCTGCTGTCTGCTTGTAACAGTTTACTTATCTACTTTTACATATACTTCCCATCTGAACAAGTAATTAGGTGCAAATTTGCAAGACTTCATTGCAAACCTGAGGCATCAGCATCAGAACTGATATTTTCTAGAAGCTGATACAAAGCAAGGAGGGATTTCTTTTATGATCTGATTCAAGAAAATAAAGCTTTTGTGCTCATAAGCCCATCTTATTCTTATATAGAGAGATTCACATCTACATATACGTGTATATATATAAATACATATATGTATTTATCTGGGCTGTATCTGAACTAGAAAATTACTCTGTGGCACACAGATAGTATATAGAGTGCATGGCATCATCACAGAATCACTGAATCACAGATTCTCAAAATCACAGAATGTTTGGCGTTGGAAGAGACCCTTGGAGATCATCTAGCCTACCCACCCTGCTAAAGCAGGTTCATCTAGAGCATGCTGCACAGGATCACATTCAGGCCCGTTTTGGACATCTCCAGAGAAGGGAATTCCACAACATCTCTTAACAGCCTATTCCAGTACTCTGACACTCTCAAATATACAAAGTTTTTCCTCATATTTATATAGGACTTTATGCATTTCTCAGTTTGAATCTCAAAGAGCAAATCTGGCCCATATACAAAGAATTTCTTGCTATAGGAAAAAAAGAGAAGAGGTTTATGGAAAAAAATTAAAGAATGGGATGCAGGAATGCTCTTGTACAGACACTAACAAAGCAGGCATTAAAAACATACAGGAATCTGCACCCGGTAACACCTGTGTAAGGAATGAAATCTCTTGTTATTCCATATTATGATAGGAGTCTCCATTGCAAACATGTTAGCAATGGTATCTTCAGACAGAATGAGTGACAGTTCAAGACCAATATCCTGACAATTCCTGATGCTCACCTGCCCTGTTGTCATCTGTGAGTAGTCTGTATCAATTAGGATCTATCATGGTTCAGCACCTTAAGATATATACAAACCACCATCCTACCTGACCATATTTGCATCCTCAGCAAAGTTTTTACTGAGTAGTTGTGTCCTGTCTAAGTTTGCTTTGTTATACAGCAGAAACTGCTTGGATATATCTCTGAGATGTTCAGATTCTCAACCCAACTCCCTGAAGTATACAAATCGTATCTATTAATTGCTCTGGAAACAGTATGGACTGCCTGGAACAATCTTCAGGCCAGTCCAAAATTCTTACTTGAAGAACTCTTATAGCCCCTAGTCAAATGCTTTGTTGTGACAGTCTTATGATCAAGTTCCTTAGATTATTAGGGAGATGCCTCTGGTGGAATTAAGGTGGAAATAAGATCGTATGCCAAAGTCAATAGTATGGATTTTTATTTAATAGTAAATGTGAGGTAGAGAGAGATAGAAAGAAATAGGAAAAAGAGAGAGGCAGAGAAAGAAAATGATAAAGAGACACATTAAGAAGAAAAAAAAAAGGTATCGCCACTCCATGGTTTCCAATGGCATTAATCCTCTTCTTGTGGTCTTCTCAGTGATGAGAGTCCCAGTCTTGTCAAAGTGATTGTTGCCATGGGGATCCATGGAGGAAAGCCTAGGGTGGTGATGGATAAAGCCCATGTGGTGAAAGAAGTCTATGGTGGTACTGGAAGTCCCATAAGATGTATGAAGCCCAAGGATGGCTTTTAATATGTTTGCACTAGGTGGGAATGCCTCTGATACCTTCCCTGGGGCTGATGTAATACTGGATCATGGGAAATTTCAGGAGTATTTGACACCTTCTAAGATGTTACAGCTGCCAGTTACCTCAGCGTGGTTGAGATCATTTATAGCCCAATTTGACCCATTAGCAGAGATGAACATATTCAGGTTGCCCAGTGTGAACTGTTCCTCTGCTTCCCCAGAGGGGAGCTATCACAGCTGAATCATTTGTGGAAGGATAAGGAAACATTATCCCATGTTGTAGGATTTTCTTCTTTCCTTATCCTGTTCAACACCCAGCTTGCAGCCCAAAGTGTTAAGTGTGCACACCCTCAGCACCTGGGTGGTTACTTTGCACATCATCGCTTGCACTTTGATTGTCTGAGCAATCAGCATTCCAGTAATTCATATTTGTAGATATATTCTTCTCCTGGGATAATTGGACAATAGTACCATCTTTATCTTGCTTCAAGTTCCCTTCATGGCCCAAATTAGTAAGGATATTTAGAGAGGGGCAGGCTTCAGTGAGCAATGGCTTCTTTGCACAATTTGCTGCAGTGGACAAAAGTCCTTAGTGATTTTAACAACGTTTAAGCCACAAACCATTTCAGTGTCTCATAGACAGCATCTGAGAACTCAGCCTCCAACTCATCATCCATGCACAGATTAACAGGGAGTTCCCAGACTACTCAGAGAATCCGGACATTTCTAATCTAAATATACAGAAATCAATCTCTGCAGTCTAGATTACGTTTGTTAAGACTAAATTTAGATGACAATCAGTTGTTTTGAATTTCTCCAAAATTCCCTTCTCTTGCTACCACTAAGAAAAACTATCTTGCTGCTCAAGACTAAAGAGAAACCAACAAATTACTTTATAGTTTATATATATTGGAAAGACTGAATTCTGCAACTTCTACTGAGTTTGCTTTGCTATTGTTGCTTTGCCCTGAGCTGTCCATTGGTCTTGTGAAAGAGGATTCCTGTGTATGCATACTTTGTTGCAGTCTGGTAGAGTGGTTAGGTTTTGGTTGGTTTGGCAAGACATTTGTACTTATATGGTCTCTGTATTAGCTTTCTGTGAAGTAGAATAGAAGTGAAGTTTGGGGTGAAGAGACACCTGGCAATCAAACCCAAACTAGCACAAACTCAGGAGTAAAATTTACTGCAGGGTTCCTTTATAGCAACCTGACATATTTGGTTTAGACAACAAAATTGTCCTCTGCCCTCTTCTGTTCCATTAAGTAAAAAGTGAACTAAACAAAAAAAAAAAAACAAAACAAAACAAAACAAAAAAAACCCAGCAATAACAAAAACCCATAAACAAACAAAAATAAAAATAAAAAAGCATAAAACCAAACCAACCAAATAAAAAAATGTGTATTTGCCTTTATACATCCAGTAACTGCAGACCATAAAATAAATAGAGACTCCCTTTGGATTGATATGTTAAGAAGTAATAGAATTCTTTCTTGTCTTTCTAATTAAGCTGTTTTCTGCCATGAAATTCTTATTCCAGGAAATTAAAATGTCGGGATACGCGAAAGACCATACCGAAGGTGGAAACAGAAGAAACCATCACAGAAAAAGAAAGACACTGTTGAAGAGGCAAGCGAAATGGAGATGCAACCTGTGTCACCTTATATCTAAGGAGAATTCTCAAGTTAAAAGTTGATTAGATAGGATTTTACTGTTGTATTAGAATAGGACTAGATTTGTCATAATTACAAATGTTACCATTGGTCAGTTGTACCCCAGTTCTCCCAGTTACATACCCCTTATTGGTCGTTCGGTTCCCGGGCTCGGGGTTTCTCCCCATTGGCTAGCCGTTGCCCATAACAACGGCACGTCCCTTTGTTCCACCTCCGGCTGGCCACTCCCTAACTCCTCCCCGACCTACCCTTATTAGGAAACGCCCTTCCCCTTTTTCCCTTATTTGATGTAGGTCTGCCCTAACTCCTCCCTAGAATCCACCCCCATTCCAGAACCTTCTCCACCCTATGTTATATAAGCCGGGCTCACACTTGAATAAATGACCATTTTGCACCCCATCCTTTTGCAGAGTGGTCCGTCCCCTCTTTCCCTTACAGACCTACGTCATTAAAATATTTTGTTGCAATATTTTATCAAAATTTCCAGGAGAATATTATCACTCATTATAAATTTTTTGCTATGACATGTATGCAATATAATATATTTGAATGATGAAGACAAAATCCCCCAGCAATTTACTTCACACGCACACACACACACACACACAAAAATAAAATGCTTTTAACTTTCTGTCCCAGCTTACAATGAAAGACTGTTTTAGTATCTCACACTACAGTCCTGAATATAGATTTTGTATTCCTGTCAGCTCAACCATGGCATTTCTTTTAAAGGCCTATAGATTGTCTAACTAGGACTCTCTATCAAACATCTCAACTTTTAAATTTGGAAAAAGGATAATAAATCAAACTGAGAGAATACCTGACAATGTTTTTTATCTCCTTGCAAGTTACAAGTGATAGCATTTCTTCTCATGTATAGGTGGAACAGCTGGAATAAACCACCTTCAGTTTTTAGTATCGTGAATCATACATTTCAAATAACTTTCTTTCAGTTATTTTTCCACAAATTAATCTAACAGACTAGGAGCTGTATGATGATGGATTCATTAAACAGTCTTGAATTTTTTTTGTGGACTTGAAATCGGTGGGAGTTGGATCAGGCCCTAAATCAACCCAAAAATTTAGAAACATTTCAAAGGATGATGCAGTTTCACATTTTGTAAAATAAGTGCAGACTGTAATTCCAGGCCCGTAGTTTGGGAGTTGAAAATTAGATTGAAATGGGGAACTTTCAAGTAAGTTTTTTTAAGGGTGTAAGTCAGCAGTTAATATCACTGTTTCAGAGCTTTATGGAACACTTTTGACTTTGTAATATCCTTTTTTAAAATGTAATTAAAAGGGAGTCTTTAATTTGTGGCATCTCAGGAGTATTGTATTTACCTACTTAAGGTCGGATAGATAATTCTCTGTGTGAGTCAAGGTGACAAGGAAAGGATTTGTGGGTTTTTTTTCCTCTCTTCTATAATATTCCTACTGCAGAAACTATTTTTGATTCAATAATGACATTTGGTGGTAATCCCAGAAGAGTAATAATTTTGCCTGAAGACTAAACTGAGTGAGTGGTGATCTTCTTTGCTGTCAATGACCTATAGATGACATTTTGTACCTAATTAATTAGATGTATTTCTTTTGAAAGAAATGGTGATTCATGCATAATTAGAAAAGGCATCAAAGTTGGAGCTGTTGGCTTATTAATCTCATGGAGCTAGCCTATGGCACTTAAAGACCATTTGTATTGCTCATGATGTTGGTGCTACTTTATGAGCAATTAGCACTCTGTATAAGATTGATTCTCTTGATAGTTTTCATTTTTCTAATGCTCAAAAAAATTGGATTATTTTAGAATTCAGTAAAAACTATAAGCTGTAATGCTTATAAACATTTAGATATTAGTGATTTACAATATAGGCAAAAATTACCTGTAATAAAAGACTTTTCCTTAGGCTAAAAAAAAAATGGAGCATCCCCCACCCCCACCTCTGAACTGTAGAATTCATAAACAATGCATTTTCTGAATTGAAAGAAACAGCAATTCTGTTATGGTTGATTTTTGGGTTGTTTGTTTGTGGGTTTTTTTGTTTGTTGGTTTTGGCTTCTTTTTGTTTGGTTTGGTTTTGCTTGTTTTTTTGAGAACCAAGGAGTGAAAATCTCAATATGGGGTACACAGTCCTTCTCTGTAAGAGTAAAAAGGGTATTCTGTTTATTTATCTTTCTTCTCAGTTGCTTAATATTAATTAAGTTTCCCATTGCAACAATATTTTTTTAAATATATCTAAACTTTTAAGACATACTGGTTTTATAAAGCAAATTTATTAACAGGCTTTCTGGAACCAGTCCATTCTCAGCACAAGGTTTCCACAAGTTTGAATTTCAGTTTTGCCTTAGTTTGAGGAAGAACTAAGATATCTATGTTAGCCAAGAAATAATCCCCCTCCTTCAAATTTAGAAAACAGAGCTTTAATTAGGAAAAATTTATGTAAAGGAAGAGGTAACAGTTCTTAACCACAACACATATATATATATATATATATATACACAACAACAGTCTGCAACAAACCCCTCCACCCCCAAATGACAAGGCAAAACAGTCTAAAAGGTCCTCTTGGCTACTCCCCAAAAAGGGAAATGTGATTATATCCACGGACAGCAGGTAGCGCTGTCGCGCCTGGCCGGCTTGGCTCTCCCCTCAGGCGAGGTAGCAGGCAGTTCGCAGGTTAGTTCCTGTGATAGAAAAAATGGAAGGCAAAACAGCAACAATCCTGTGTCCGCAGGGGCAGGGAAACCGGAGCTTTCTCCCATCTCTTTTTTTCCTCACGGCAATCTTTGTGGTAGTTATAAATGCTCACAGATGAAAACAGTCGAGTTGAGAAGGGAAAAGAGGAACATCATCCAGTATCAAGTGATGCCGGGATCGGAGTGTGTGTCCCCGTCCTCCTACTCCACCGAGCACTGAGCTCTCTGACCTGTTGGTGCAGATGATGGCTGTGGTCTAGTCAGAAGTGATGGTCGTAGTCTAGTTGAGAGTGGTGGTTTCCTCCTGTCGAGGTCCTGCTGCTCCTCTGGATCTGACGAGTTGCCCTCGTGGTCTTCTGAGCCCCGTTTATGTGCCCTCAGTGAACACCAAGTCCCTCCCCCAGGGCAGGGACTCACACAATGAGTGATTAACTCTGTGAGTCATGGGGTATTGTTGAACCATTGATGGTCCATTAGCAGCCACATCCCCTCAGGCTGGGTGTGGAGGTGCTAACGCCTCCCTGGGCAGCTGCTGCAAATGGTCCATTGTTCTTGGGAAATGAATAGAGGGTGTAGAATACATAGCTTTGATCACCCCCACACAGTGATAACTGGTCCCTCCTGCTGAACTACGACAAGTTTTCACCTACAGCTTGCCAGATTGGTCTGTAATCCCTGCTAATTATTTCTCTAGAGAGTCTGACTACTTCAATTTTGCTAGGATTTGTTCTTGTAGAATGCCTGGCTGTTTCTAACTGTAACCACTATAACAACATTATATTCTTTCTGATCGAAGATATTCCAGGAAAGCTAAAATGCACATTATGATACCATGCAACATGCTTAAAAAGACATCCAACAACAGCTTTGGAAAATTAGATGCCACTGATAGTTTTATATTGTAATTTATACTCAACCATTTATCACATGTGTGGGCTGTCCAATACACATATATGATTACGGGTGTATTTTTGTGTGGACATCTTCCATATGCTATAGCTGAAAAAGTAAGTGCATATTTTCTAAAAAAAAAAAAGAAGCTAGCTAAATATTCATCTTAATTAGAACGTAAAATTTTTATTTTGTCTTTGATCTTTTTGAATATTTCTACTTTGCAATGAATGTAAAGTCTACTAAGAGGCTTTACATACAAGTTCTTGCTGAAGCAGAACATAATTCGGAAATCTTTTGAGTTATAAATTTTGTGCTTAAATCATAATGGTGACACCAAAAATTCCCACAGGCAAAATCTGTAGAACAATCCTGTAACTATATAGAATCATAGAATTGTTAAGGTTGGAGAAGACCTTTAAGATCACCAAGTCCAACTGTTAACCCCTAACACTGCCAAGTCCTCCAGTAAGTGATGTCCCTAAGTGCCACATGTACATGTCTTTTAAATACTTAGGTGATGAAGACTCAACCACTTCCCTGGACGGCCTATTCTAAAGCTTGACAAACTTTTTGGTGAAGAAATTGTTCCTAATATCCAATCTAAACCTCTCTTGGAGCAAGTTGAGGACATTTCCTTGTCCTGTCACTTGCTACCTGGGAGATGAGACCAACCCTCATCTTGCTACAACCTTGTTTTAAGTAGTTGTAGAGAGCATAGAGGTTTCCCCTGAGTCCCCTTTTCCAGACTATAAAACACCAGCTCCCTCAGACGCTCATCATAAAACTTGTGCTCCAGGCCTTTCCTCAGCTTCAATGCCCTTCTCTGGACACCCTCCAGCACCTCAATGTCTTTCTTGTAGTGAGAGTCCCAAATCTGGACACAGGATTCAAGGTGAGGCTTCACCAGTGCTGAGTACAGGAGAATTATCACTACCCTAATCCTACTAGCCACACTATTTCTGATATAACATAAAACTATAGTTTTATAGTTCTACAATTTTTAGCCATTGAACTTATTCTTACTGTTTGGGTCCATACTCAGTTATTTTACTAAGTGGTTATATCTGTACTGGGAAAATTAATAGTGCTGGCAAACCAATTTGTCAGAATAGTTAGACAGATAAAAGAATCCTTGTCAAAGTTTTGATCTAAGTCACATATCAGTCTCCCAAAGAGAGAGAGTCTCCCAAAAGCACACAGTATTCACAATTGTTCTCAAGTGCACTCTTTTGGAGGCTTAAAGATTTTAACAGTGAATATAGTCAAATCCTCTCAATTAACTGCAGAACTAGGGAATGAATTCCTGCCACTTTTTAGCTACTAGTATAGTTTTAGCTCTTTGCGTGATAATAATTTGTGCTGGGCTCTAAATTACTGTTATAAAAAAAGTAGAGACTTAAATATTAACCTTTGTTCTCCACTGTAGCTCATAAATCAATAATCCAGACTCTGCCTTCTTGAGTTAACAGAGTCTAAGACCAAGTCTTTCTTCCAGTGTGATCTTATCCATCCCACATTGGCTCATTTATGCTAATTTGCTGGCTCCCAATTCATCTTCTTTCTCCTTCTGAGGACACTAGTTCTCTTCTGCATCTCTGCTCATGGCCAGGCAAAATCTCCACTGCACTTTTCTTGGCCCAGTCTCTTTGTTCTCTGGAGAACTTTCACAAACATTCTTGTTTCTGTTTTCCCCTTCTTTCTGCTTCTTTCATTCCCCAGTTGCTGTCCTTGCATTCCACTACTAATGTATTGGGTTTGCCAGGTTTTGGTAGCAGAGGCCTACAGGGGTGTCTTTTGTGAGAAGCTGCCAGAATCTTTCCCCATGTCTGACAGAGTCAATGCCAGCCAATAGATGTGCCACTAGCCAAGGCCGAGCCAGTCAGGAATTATAGTAATGCCTCTGCAATAACATATTTAAGACAAGTTATTGTGCAGATGTAATTGTACTCAGAGAAGAGAGAAGTGATAATATGTGAGAGGAACAACTCTGTAGACACCAAGGTCAGTGGCGAAGTAAGGGGATAAGGTGTTCCATGCACCAGAGCTGAGGTTCCGCTGCAGCCCATGGTGCAGCCCATGGTGGAGCATCTGCACCCCTGCAGTCCACATAGGACCATGGGAGTGCAGAGATCAACCTGCAGCTTGTGAAGGAGACCCATAACAGAGCAGGTGGATGCCCAAAAGAAACCTGTGATCCTGTGGGAAGCTTATGCTGGAGTAGGTTCCTGATAGGGACCTGTGAACCCATGGAGGGAGGAGCCCATGCTGGAGCAGGTTTCCTGGTAGGACTTGTGACCCTATGGGGCACACATGCTGGAGAAGCTTGTTCCTGAAGGACTGCACCTCGTGAAAGGCAGCCACACTGCAGCAGTTCATGCAGAATTGTAGCCCATGGAAGGAACTCATGCTAGGGAAGTTTGTGGACAACTTTCTCCCATGGGAGGAACCCCACAGTAGAGCAGGGGAAGGAATCTGCTCCCTAAGCAGTAGCAGAAACAGCCTGGGATGGATTGACCATAACCCCAGTTCTGCACCTACCTGTGCCACTGCAGGAGAAGAAGGAGAGAACAGGAAAGAGGGGAGAGGTGGGAGGAAGGTGTTCTTTAAGATTTGGTTTACTTCTAAGTATCCTGCTCTGATCTGGTTGGTAATAAATTCAATTAGTTTCCCCAAGTTGAGTCTGTTTTACCCATGACACTAACTGGTGAGTGATTTCTTCCTGTCCTATCTCAACTCTTGAACCTTTTGTTATAATTTCCTGTCTAGTTGTGGACAGGACTGAGAGAGAGGCTTTGATGGGTGTCTGGCATGGAGCCAGGGTCAACCCACCATGACTCCATCTTTGTTCCTTCTTACAGTTTCTCTCTCATGCTTTTAATCTATTAAATCATGACATTACCCTCCATTATTGCGTGCTCAATGGAAAGGTTTTCTGAGAGCATTGAGAAAACTACAAGAGAATAAAAAGTTCATGCCAATCTTTGTCTTCTTACACTTCAGTATTTAATATTCCCTATTCTTTCCTAGTTTTTCTTCCCCCCCCCCCATTCTTCCCTTTTTCTTCCTCTTCACCCTCCACCGCTCTCAATTTTTCCCTCTTTCCTTCTTCTTCTCCTTCCCCTTCTCTTTTTCCTTGTGTTTAGCAGCAAAAAAATCTGTTTTCTAAGAGTCATTTCTCAGTCTGATCCAAATGCCTAGTGACATGAAACACTGCTAGATATTTACAGGCTACTTATTTTAATGCAACAGTAAAATAAATCGGTATGTAAAATGCCTATGTAGTAAACTGCCAGCAGTATCTGTTTCCTTAAGGCTGCAATAACTCCTGTATGAATTGTTTTTTGCCCCAAATCTCTCTCTTCAGAATTTGGACTGCTTCAGTGCATCACTCTCCTGTGGATGTAAATAAATGATGACTTAATGGACTCTGATTCAAGCAAGTGTATTTTACGGAGGAACAGAACTGAAAACTGTGCTCCTTGCTCCTGACATGTATATATATAGCAGTAATGATATTGAAATAGGCCAAGATACTTTTGGAGTGAACAGATCTTTATGCCGTAGTTCATTCTGACTGTTCTCCTACTTCAAACTTCTGAAATGTACATTTACCAGTGTCTTGAGTGACATCTCCTGGAAAAAGTAAATATGGTCATTCACGGTAATTTGGTAGTGAACTGCGACAAGAGATTTGCAGATTCCATTCCTGCAATTCTGTTTTTCGAAATGGGAGATTTATGCAGAAATTTTATTTCCTTTCCAAGTGAAGCTGGAGTAAGACACAGAGGTTTTCCTCTTCTCACAACAGTGCTAGCTGACTCAAAGCCCTTGACATAGTAACATAGTAACAGCCATAAAATAGTGTAACAATTTGTCTTTATAATTGCATCTTTTGACTAGGTGTCTCATGAGAACTATGTAACCTTACCCTTCTTTCAATGGCACTGGAGTAAATCAAAAGAGGCTACAGAAACCCACAGAGCAGAGTCTGATAAAACTTGTCTAAAGAAAAATCAGGCCAGTGCACTATGAAGAATGAACAGATGATTTTAATGCAATCTGGAAGAAAGAGATTACTTCTACCCGTGTTTTGGTCTCCTGAACTCCCTGGGTATGGCTTTCTGAATTATACAGTGCACAGTAAAACTAACCCAGTATAGTTTACAGCTAGAAACTGGATTAAATAAACATGCTACCAGTAACAATGTATATTTCAACAGCTCAGATAGCTAAACTAAAACAAACTTTCACTACTGTGAACCTGTTATAGTTTCAAAATCCTTCATGGAATTTTTTTTCTCTCCCTTACCTACAGGGAAGTTTGGGAGCTGGAGCCCACCCCCCCACACACACTGTCTAGAACTAGCTAACAAAAGGATGGCTGATAGCTTTACATTCCAGCTTAATGACTGGGGAGGGTTAGAGGAAGTGGAACTGGGGGACAGAGGTTTTTTTCCAGTTTTTTTTTTTTTTTGCCACACTTGGCACAGACTGCTGTGCGGTGCCAGCCACCAATTTCTGGGCTGGTGGAAGCACTTGGAGGGAGCTCCTTTGGCTCGGCCTCCCAGCTCCGCTCACCCTGTGCTGTTCTTCGGAGAGAGAGAGCAGTCACCGCTACCTGGATTTGCTACAGACTCCTTGAGGGCCGGTGCCACCTCCAGAGGAGTTGCTAATCCCCCACCCTCAACACTTACGGACAGAGGGCGAGCAGAGGGTCTTTGCACTGCCCACGGGAAAGGTTTCGGCCCGTCCTTTGTGGCCGCCATTCCCCAGTGAGTTTTTTGGAACCAACACCTCTCCCTGGTTGCCGTCTGTGTCTCCCTGGAGCTGGTGAGTGACTTTTGTGGCCGCTGCATCCAGAGGCGCAGCATCACCTCCCGCTGTCTGCAAATAGACCTGCACCGAAGGACTTGATTTGTTTGACAGTTTTTTGTTATGGTGTTGCTGTTTGTTCTGTTCTGTTTTTTGGTTATATATATATATATATTTGTATTAAAGAACTGTTATCCTTTTCTATACATTTTCTGGTTAAAGCCTCTTAATTTTCAATGTTGTGGTGGCTTTTTGAGGCCTCCTTCTTAGTCCAGATAGACATTTTAGTTTTCTTTTAAACTGAGACAGAACGAAGAACATGCACTTAAGATAAGAATTGATAACAGAAAGGGCAGTTCTTCCATTTCATGTGATCACAGAAGGCAAAGCAGGTTTAAAAAACAATGCATCAGTAATCTTTCAACTTGTCTCTTAGATTTGAATTTTATTTTATTGATCAAAAACCTAAAGGCAAATTCTTTCAAGAAAAATATGATTTATTGTGATAACTGCTTCTATTATTTTCATAGGTTTGTTGCACACTGTCTCAGGAGGACTAGATGATCTCCAGAGGTCCCTTCCAACCTCAAAAACTCTGCAATTCTCTGAAAAAAACATGCAAACCTGAGGCATGAAGAAGATAGATATAGTAATATCAGCATTTAGGTGGAAGTGAAAAAGAAGGGAGAATATATTAGTACAATAACCTTTAAATTATCGAGAGAATTCTGTAATAAAAACTCTCTTTTGTTTTTTCTTTTAATTTTTCCCTAAATGAGAACATGATGATTATTCATGGTCACTGGTCTATCACTAAGGTTCTGGTCTCTATTCTGAGCCACAACTTCACCATACTCAGAATAAAGATTCTAAAACAATAAACTGAGTGAAGAGGAGTTAAAAAATAAATCTTAATTCATTAATAGACTCCAGAACTTGCATAGACTGAACATTCAAATGAATCACATATATTTAAGTAACTCCATATAATATTCCTAACAGATCTAATAATTTTATTGAATAGTTTCTACAACAAATAATCGTTCCTTCTGTAATTTAAACAGACATCACATATTTTCACGTGCAGCAGAAAAATGGCCTTTGTGTTTCAACTGATGTAAGAGAAAAAACCCAATTTCCTTTCAAGTTGTGTCTACTCCTTTTATATTGCTGTGCAGCAACAAGATCAAGTTCGGCCATGGGTTTTGATGTAGAAAGGGATCATCTTTTGTTCAAATGTGACTCAATTCTTGTAAAGATTTTCAGATTGTTGCATAGAAGATGAATTAGTCAGATTTGTTATTTAAAGTGACTCCATTAGCTAAATTCAGTGTTTAAGATGAGTTTGAGTTACCACTGCCTTCTGTATTTTTGTTGTTGTTGTTGTTGTTGTAATGCTGGTCTGAGAGCACAATGTAGACACTTGCAGTGGTTTCAGAAGTAGACATCAGTTGCCTCCAAAAAATCTGCAGGCCAAGTATAGTATCAAAGTATACAAGTATAGCCCAGTATAGTACAGTATATCTTTCTGAAAGCGTATCAGAAGAAAATATTAAGCATAAGTCCAAAACTCTAATTTGTGTGGAGAGGAAAAATGAATTAATGTGAAATTAAGAAGTATTTAAAGTTACAATTTCAATTATAATGATTAAAAAAAGTAAATATGTTTCTAACGCAAGTGCAACTTGTAACTGTGTGACTATCTACATCTCTCAATCTTCTACACTGAGAAGAAAGCGAAAATTACCTCTCTCAGTTCTAGGTTCTCTGAATCAGTCCTAAGTGGTTCACCTTTAACTATAGTAAAAAAATAAGATTGTGTGAGTATATAGGTTCCCTCTCAGTTTCCCCGTTCCCAGTCAGCTCATTTTTGAAAGCATAAATTTAAGATTCCTTAAGATGACTTTTACTTAAATAAAAATGTCTTTAAGCCATAGAAGGTTGCTGAAAATTATTAAAAGCCTGAGAAAGTCAGGTACACAGGTTTAAACAGAAAGAAAAAGATTTTATACCTAATTCCTTTGACCTACTTAAAAATTTCCAGTTATAATATTGGTAAATCCACTTGCCAAAATCCGTAAAGATTGTGAAAGCTAGTGTACTGGTCTTGCTAGGTTGAGGTTAGTTTTCTCCATAACACCTCATCCAGTTCTGTGTTTTGGATATGAGATTAAAACAGTACTGATAACATACCAATGTTCTAGTGTTTGCTGACTGACCAGTGCACAATGTCAAGGTCTTTTCTGCTTCTCACTCTGTCCCCTGGGGGGTGCACAATCTATTGGGAGGAGACACAACTGAGCAGGTGACATGACCAGAGATGTTCTGTACCATATAATGTCATGGTAAGCAATAAAAGGGAAAAGAGGGGGCTTTGTCTCCCTGTATTTTTGAGGATGTCCTGGGCATCAGACTCCTTGTGGGAGGTGGTGAATTATTGTTTTGACATCACTTGATTTTGTTTCTATTTTCTTCCACTTATCATTCTCTTATTAAACTTTTTTTTTCTTTTTAATCTTGACTTCTCAGTTTCTTGCTTTTAGTCTTCCTTTTCTTTTCCTCTTATATTGGGGGTGTGAGGGGAAGGTGAACAAGAGGCTATATGGGAGTTACGTTAGACATTAGGAAGAAGCTCTTCACAGAAAGAGTGATTGGGCATTTGAATGGGTTGCCCAGGGAGGTGGTGGAATCACCATCCCTGTAGGTGTTTAAGAATTAAAGACTCAGTGCCATGGTCTAGTTGACAAGGCAGTGTTAGGTCATAGGTTGGACACGATAACCTCAGAGCTCTTTCCAGACATAGTGGATCCTGTGATTCTGTAACTGCCCATCAGTGTTATAGGCAAAAGACCATAATCTTGAAAATTTGGAATATTAAACTTTATTAAAGTAAAATGAAAGAAAAAATGAGCAAAGCAGTGTGTCGGGCACCCAGAGAGACTCCTGCTCCGCATGGGCCACGCCTTTAATGGATCTACAGCCCCCTTTTATACCCTCTGTTTTCCAATCAAAATTTACTCCGTTCTCACTTTCATTCTAATCTTCCAATGAAGATCCACTTTGTCCTCTCCCTGGGCTCTGTCTCCTTGCTAGAGGCTGTTCTCCTTTGGTTTCGCTTTGTCCTGTTGCTAGGCCCTGTTTTCTTTTGGTTTTACTTTGTACTCTCTCCCCGAATTCTGTTGCGCTGCTAGGGTCTGCTAGGTGTTTCAAAGATGAAGGCAGCAAGTCCTCCCTTTATCAATACAGTCCAAAACACACAACCAGCACAGCATACTGTGGTTTAACATTTAGCAACTTAAACATTACATTTAGCGATTTAAGAAAACCTTCACAAGTATAATACCTAGCACTCTTTAAGAAAACTTTCACAAGTTTTAATTTGATTAGCAAATTATGTTTTTGCCTTTATTACCCACTACATCAGGATTAAACCAAATCAGCCAGCAAATCTGAAGAACTGCATTGACTTACAAATCAGATATTTAAGAAAAATGATTATTTTGTGTAATTAGTTTTTCCTAATTTCAGAACTGACAAAGGGTTTTAGGTGGGTTTTTTCGGTTTGTGTTGTTTTTCTGCTGCTGCTTTAGAAAATTGAGTCAGATTGACAACTGGAACAATAATAGCTTTTCAATTCATGGGAACAGAGCATCAGATAGTCATATGAATATTTATAAACTCTACCATGTATCAACAGGTATGGAACAAGACTAAATGATCTGACAATGCTGCAAGCCCTGTCAAAATTATCAGTAAGAATAAAAATTCCTTTTATATTCAAAGAAAGAGCTGGTCAGGGATCTGAGGGACAATACATTTCTAAATCATACTACCAAATGCACCTTCCAGCTGTGTTATAGGATACTCTTGAAAGTCTTGTGCTGCAGCAGTTACTACTGAAGTACAGTGCATGAGGTTTCTTTCACCTCACTAGTGTGAAATATTCAAGTCACTTGCTGTCTTCAAAGGGCATTGCAGGCACTCAGCGAACAATCATCCCTAACATGTTGGGTCTAATCTCTATTACTAGCTTTCAAACAATAAATGGATGTTACAAGACAAGGGTTGCAGTGGAAGGCTGAGAGGTAGGAGCTACACTCATACTGCTTCTTTCAACATATCATGGTTTAGCCCCAGCTGACAACTAAGGACCACAGAACTGCTCACACACTACCCTCTAGTGGGAGGGAAAAGAGGATCAGAAGAGTAAAAGTGAGAAAACTCATGGATTGAAATTAAGACAATTTAACGGGTAAAGTTAAAAAGCCACTCACACAAGCAAAGCAAAGCAAGGAATTCATTCATCACTTCCCATAGGCAGGCAGGTGTTCAGCCATCTCCAGCAGGGCTCCTTCACGTGTGACTTGGGAAGACAAACACCACTACTCTGAACATTCTCCCTTCCTTCTTCCATCTTCCTGCTCCTTACATGATGAGTATGATGCCATGTGGTCTGGAATACCTCTTTGAGTCAGCTGGTATCAGCTGTCCCAGCTGTGTCCCCTCCCAACTTGTTTGTACTCCCACCCTCATCACTGGTGAGGTGGGGTGAGATGCAAAAGGCTTCGAGGCTGTGTAAGGGCTGCTCAGCAACAAAAACATCTCTGTATTATCAACGGTGTTTCCAGCATAAAGGTAAAACACAATCCGAATACCAGCCACTGTCAAGAAAGTAGCTCTGCCCCAGTCCAAGGGAGCACATTCCTCCATGCCATTTCAGCACAGCACACCCTAAAACCCTTATGTGTGCTCTAAGGGTCTCTTCACATACCCTGGGCTTTTCAACCCTTTCTACCAAATGCCACAGTCTAATCTGTAAAAGTGCAGATTCTATCTAAGGGTATGTATTTATATCTCAGGATGCTCTGAAGTCTGCAAACAAATTAAATACTGATGTCCTGTGAGCAAAAATGAAAATTATTTTATCTTATTTCTTGCTTGCCTGACAAGCCCATAGTAAATACTGGGATGAATGTTGACATGAATACAAAGTGAAAAGGTAGTTAATTATAGCAGCAAGTGGACTTGATGAGAAAATACTAATTGAAGTTCAGCTGTTTCTGTAGCGAACTCTCCACCAGGACTATCCTTCACCTTCCATTGCCTGTCTGACCTCATCACCCTCTCTACCATCTCTAAAAGTCTGTGTGGACTGGCTCTTCTCAGTGGAGGAATAAAAGTCAGCAGCAATTTATGCCTATCTCTGTGTTTCTCAGAGAGACAGTGACATCTTCCACTACTTATAAAATACTTACAAAATACTTATACAATAACTGAAAAATTAATTGTGTAAACTTAGATGATGCCACTCCCTGGATTGTGTGATAAAGATAATAGTGAATGCTCTAATAATGACATGCTTTGGGTCTCAGCTGTATTGTCTGTGATTCTACAACTTCTTAGATGAAGGCTAAACAAACAGATGTGGACCCACATATATATTTTTATATATTTTTGTTATATTTATTTTTTATTCTCAAATTTCAAGATTTTCTTAAACATTTTGGAAACAGTAGCTCCTTTTGACTCCAATAATAGAGAAGATTCTTATGCCCTATGATTCATATATTTCTACAGGCTTTGTGAGAGAATGGAAGAGCTCAATTCAGTTATTTAAAGGATTACTTGAGATCAAGTATCTCACCCAGTTTTAAGGTGCCAACCAAGGGTAGTGTGAGTCTCTCTCATAGGTTTGGCATAGTATTTACCTCTCTTCAGTGAAGGTCCTGGATGTGAGATGTCTCAGAGAACTTGAAATATCTCTAGGTATTTAATGTAATATTTAGCTGTCTGACCTGTTCCAGTACCATCCATGTATGCTCCATGTCATGAGAGCAGCCAGAAATTAATACAGGTTTTAGAAACAAAGAAGCAAGTATTTTTAACATTTTTCAAGCAGACAGCTGGTAATTTATATCTAGCAGATAGGCTTTATAACAGGGTAATTATAAGAACTTTCTTGCTTTTTTCTTCCCTTTTTTTCCCTCTATTCTTTTAGCAGACATAATTAGTACCAAGCATTGCACCACTGCAATCTCTATAAATAAAGCTAGAACTTTAAATTTTAAAAATTCTCAGGATAATGGCTACTAAATTTCCCTTTTCCTGTCAAATTTTCATGTTAGATGTCATCGTAGAAAGCACTGCATGATCTTCATCTAGTTATTTCACAATATGTTTATGAGGCAATAAAAGAACCACTTTACTGACCAAGAAATCAGCATACAGAGAAAAATTTCCACCTAGATTAATTAATACAATCAATAAAATTATAAAATCATAGGAATCATGAAGTTCATTCTTTCATGAAGTGTATGAAGAATTAGATTCCCAAGGGAATAATCTTCAAAAATCAGCTATGTATACAGCCACTGAGTCTTGAAATGAAAGGTAAGAGACTAGTTAAAAGTTCTGCTCAGGAGTCTGAGTTACAAAACCTACTTGCAACAAAGGCTTATTCCAATTTTTTCCTTCAAACTCACTGATGAGAAAGTATTCACAGTGTAAACTTCACATTACAAGATTCAGGACAGCCATGAAATTAGATCACTGCAGGGAATCTTCAGCTGATTCATTACAGTGACTTACTATGGTCTTTTCACTTTTAAGCAACAGACCAAGAACAACAGAGAACTTTGCAAAGCTTCATCAAAGAAGTATCTCAGTATTTTTAGGAAAGAAAAGTAAATCAGTTGTGGGACAATAATCTCTGTGAAGTACAAATTTAGAATCGTAGGATGAAGTCACCGCAGGCAGGTAACATGCTAGAACTGTAATGTTTTTGCAGCATTTATCCAAAACATCACGATTTATTTAAAGCTTCTTTTTCTTTATTTCACATGCCTTGGAAAATATTTAGTTGGGCAATTCACTGGAATCTCATGTAGGGTTTGGGCCTATGCTTCTAAGTAACGCTACAAGCTTATATTTGATAGTGAAATGTTTATCACATTTTCATTCTGTTCTGTGCCAAAGGTTGTTTCAAAAACAATTTTTACAATGAGTTATATATTCTTGAGACTCAACCTTTGACTGAGAAATATGGCATCTATTGATTTGGAGGATTCTGAAAGATTGTGTTTTATTCATAAGATGATTTTTTTATTTGGAGCCACTGCAATTTATCCACTGAGTTATCAATTCATCCCTACCTTCACAGAAATTAAATTATTTTTGTTTTCTTTATTGAATAACTTTAGGTTTTCCAGCTTTGTTAGGAGTGACTGTAAAAGATATTTATTAAAAAAGGTATGGAATTATCAATAGAAATATAAACAGAGCAGGTTTTTTTAATAGTATCCATACATTTGCTCATTTTTGGCCATCAAAATAAAGATGTGAGCATAAAAGAAGCCTTTCCAACTTGTATTTATGAGGTTTCTCTAAATGTAAGGAGAACAACTATGTGCAATTAACTGCACAGCCAAATTAAAAAAAAATCTAACAAACAGACAAACAGAAGAACATTTATGAACTTTTTTTTTATTTTATTTTTTTTCTGTCACGCTATGAACTTACAGGTGTTTGTAAAATAGTACATGCCACCTGTATGAAGCATGGGAATTCTAGTTCCTTTTTGCTTTTTTTGCAGATCATAAAGCAGAAAAACAATTAATTAACAACAACAAAATAACATCCTCCTGCCAAACCCATGAAGGTTTACCTCACTTTTAATAAGTTTTCCACATTTAGGCTTATGTAGACATTTAAAATTACAAGGAGATATCTAAATGTCAACATTTAGATTTCAGTTTCTTAAACTTCATTTGAATCCTATGCTTGAGAAGGAATAGGCTATGAGCAATCTCTTCTGTTGTCTCATATCTCCAGAATTCTCTTGTACAAACTATACATATAGTCCTAGCTGCATTCCTGAATATTTTTAGAAATCCAAACTCCAATTACTGATATGGATAATTTGTAATTATCTAATTAATAATTAATAAATTAATATTAAATATTCAATTAATGTATTTAAGCGGTTCAGGTGAAAAAAACCCCACCAGATTGTGGCTGGTAGACAATGTTAGATAATCTGTAGTTTTTCAGTCCAGTTCACCTGAGTAGAACTCTCAGTTTTATTCATAAGTATGTCATTGGGAGAACTAGGTGTCATTTTTGCACTTCCTAGTTTGGGGAAAAGTGTTCCAGGAAGCTGGTTGCTTTCAGAACTTTTTTAATATTATGACAACATTGATTGTCAAAGAGCATGGTGAGTAGGAGGAGGAAAGAGAGGGAAAAGGATATGCCAATATACTTTTCTGTCCAATTGAAGCCTTTGCACTTAATCATATATATTATATATATACATATATATAAATAGAGCTGTATCTTGCAGCTTTGTTGATATTTTCTCTTGCTTTTCCGAGGGCACAAGTTGGCAGCTGAAGGTGACCCTAGCATGGACAGTACCTGACTGATGGGGCACGGTCCCACAGAGTCTGAGCACAGCAGGTAGTGCCAAGGTCTGGTACAGTCTCAAGCAACAGCCCGCAACACAGAAAATAATGCACCAGGGCCAAGGGAGTGAGAAACAAGAGCAGGTGATGGCAAAGGCAGGGCTGGAGGTAAGCACACCTTCAACATATCTCAGGGAGGGGTTGTAATGAGCTCCTGGGATCATGGGAAGGGAAGCTCTGGGTGAGGTCTGTCAGGTACATTAAGGTGTACTGATGTGCCTATAAGAAACGGAGGGCATTTTCTATTTGGAAACAATGAATAGCTTGCCACTGATCCCCAAGGGGAAGGTGGGCATTTTAAGCTTCTATAGTACTTACTAGAAATTGATGTGCCCTCATTTTTTCAACAGCATTAGTGCCTCAGACCTAAGTTTGTTGGATCAATTGTTTTCTGGATGACTAGAATGGAAGGATTGTAAGTCATAGCTTTTATTTATGGCCTTCTGTATGGATTTGTCTCATATCTAACTGACATAGACTCTGCTTAGCTCGCATATTTCAGAAAAATCCATTCCTTAGGCACTTGGTTTTTTTTATGTCATACTGGGAGCCAAAACATTTATTGGCTGGTGAATTTTCCAGGAAGCAAGCTGGCAACCGATAAGGTGTTGCTTCTCTAATTTAATGGAACTATGTCTAAGCACCTTTAAGGAATCTGGCTTTATATATGCTGCTTCTCATCCATAAAACAGAGTAAAAAGAAAAAAATTCCAGAGTTCATAAGTTGTAAGTACGTATAAGTTTGCAAGGTCCTCAGATATTATGGTATACAGGCCACAAAGAAATCTTTTCTAAGAAACTGTAGAAGGGTTAGAGATCAGAAACAGCTTTTTAATTGCCAGCCAAACTGAACAACATACAGGTACTTTGAACTGTTCCCAGTTACTCCTTCAATCAATTAAGGGAAAAACTGTTGAGCAAATCTTAATACTGAATTAATGTGAAGAAATAATGAATCGCCTATAGACATTGTGCAAATGGAAAAGATTAATTAAATTAGGCATTTATTTCAAATTATTTGCTCAGCTGTCATTGCTCAGAATATAGTGGGTTTTGCATATGTAACTCAGGTACTTCAATACAGGTCAGGGAAAATACATTTTTTTTTTTTTAAAGCAGGTGCAGATTAAGAAAAAATATCATTGAACAAAGTATAAAATAGCTAGACTAGATTACTGGTTATAAAAAAGAAGGTAAAAGGCTGTCATTAAAAAATAGCAAACAAAAAAACTAAACAAATTGATTAGAAGAAAATTAAAACATCTGCCTAACTTATGTACTTTTTTTTTTTTTAAATGGAAGGTTCTGGATTGTATTTGTTAGGATATTTTCTAAGAGTAAGTTTTAAGACTATACTTTGAAACCTATTGAGTTCCAAAACAGGGCACACTTATGCAAAAGGATACCTTTGGAGCATAAAAAGGCAAAAAGAAGTATGAGACAGACTTACCAGGGCTGTGAACTATGAGAGGGAAACAAACAACCACTACTCAGCAGAAAGTTTTGGAGGGCAGGTAGATTTATGACAGGAAGCTCTAGAAATCAGTGGCACAAGAAGAAGAGCACAGAAAAAGGAACAAAACAGTACCATGGGAATTGGCAAGCAAAAACATGGAAAAAGAGTTGAAGATGGTGGTGTCAGCATAGCAAAGGTGCTATTGCACAAATAAAAATGGTACCTTGCCCTGGCTGATTCAGGTACCTCTAAGGATGGTGGTGTCCTCAGCCAAAATGGACTTTGTGGGACTTCCTCAACTTTCCCACCTGAGGCTGCAGGGAGGGTTAGAAATGACGTTTATGTGAAAGTCTTCTATGATGTCCTTATGGGTGTGGAATGAGAAGTAGGTTTTTTTGTTGTTGTTGGGGTTTTTTTGTTTATTTGGGGTTTTTTTGTTTGTTTTTTTTTAAAGGAAAGAAACCAAACTATAGAAAAATTAAATATATGTTGGGGGGTAATTTGTGAAAATGCCCTGCTGAGCCACAAGAACAGATCCATGCAGAATGCTAGAAGTTGACTGAACCTGTCCAAGACCTCCAGCCCACACCAGCATAAAGAGTGAAGGTTATGCCTTGGAGCATCTCCAAGACAGTAGTGGCTTCTCTATGCAGACAAAGATTATAGGATTTTATGTACACATTTGCTACCCAGAAGACCCCTTGAGGGACTTTTCAAACACCTGCCAAGAAAACACTTGAGCTTCCATATGACCCTCTGTTCCTCAGTAAACAGCTGGGGTATGTGTTCCAGCTGTGCCCATGGAAATGTGGAAGACCCTGTGCAAACTGCTCTAACTCAGAAACAAGCTTTGAGCGGCAGCTGGACTAGCTAAGGTCTAGTGGTTGGTTCCAACCAAAATTCTTCAGCAGTGCTATTAATATTCTGAACTGAACTTTTACTGACAGGCTATAAATTTCACAGCTTATAGTTACAGAAAATTCTTTGGTTTTTTGAATTTATGTGCTGCTTACAAACATTTAAATGCTGGGGCTCCAGTGTTAATGTAACAATTAGTTATTTTTACTCTTTGAAGGTGAAACATGGATGAAGAAACAAAACACGTTCCTGCTAGTCTGGAAGAACAGAGGCTCTCTTACACACGTACATCCTTCTATTCACATTCCAGCATTCATGTGTAGGCTATGCTGTCCAGTTCCTTTACCTCTAAATCCATGATGAAGACATTAGATGTTACGAAGAGTTTTTATACTGAGCTTTTGCGCAAAAGGTACATTTTCACAACAAAGTATACATGAGAGCTGTAAAATATTGGCGACTTTATTCATTGGTTAGAGAGAAATTGCACCAATCCATTTACTGATGAAGTCAGCTGGAAACCTTTGGTAGCTATTGAAATGCCAATGATGACATTTTAATAAAAGACATATTTCTGGTTTTATGTTACTTTTTTTTTTTTAAATGCTAATGGAAATTGAAGATGCCATAGGCTAAGGAGTTTTTTCTAACTAAATAGAACTAACAAGTAAACTGCAAAAGACCTAGGTAAGTTATGAGAAGCTGTATATAAAACCATTCCATGCTAATCAATAAGGTAATTTAATTAAACAATAAACTTTCTAATAATAGACAAAAGGAACCAGAAATTTGCTCAAAAATTAAAAGCTTCACCAATGAATACAAAACCTGTTCTTGAACTAGGAGAAAAGTATTTTAAAGTGCCTAATTAGTGTTTCAAAAATATGTTAAGATTCCATTTCTACTGTATGTGTCTTAACCACAATTTTGCCATATCTGGAAAAAACCCACTTTTAATATTCATTTTATATTCATTTAATATTTATTTTATATTCATTCTTTTTATCACAAATTGTTAATTTTTAAGTAGAAATAGGTTAATGAGTAGGGTTAGTATTAAATACTTTAATTCCTTTTTCAGTGTCAGTTAATTATTTTCTTTCCTACTTTTCTATTTCCACTTTTGTTAAAATGAGTTTTATAATTATATATTTGGTAAAATTCATAGATGGAGCACTTTTGACATAATCATATTTTATTCCATTAACCAAGAAAATGAACACAAAATTGAAAAAATTTTCTTTAAGAAAAATTCCAATGTTTGTTTGATTTTTCACAAAACACAATTTAACCAGTCATGTTTCATTTTAGGAGCTCAGCCTGAAGGATGTAGAATAAATCTAGTTTGCAACCATGGTACTGTAATGTCCTAGACAATTCAGAAACAGCCGTATTTTTAGTGTTGTGCAATATTTTAGAAAACGACCATCTTTTTATGATGATAATTAATAAAGTGTGGAAGTGTATTCTTTGAAGTTTGCAAGTTTGATAGAAGCTTATCAAGAATACTGACATATTCCTGTCTGGGTATCAAGTTTCACACATATCTGGTTTGCACTGTTTGTCATCTCCAATTTGTCGTAAGATATTGGATACATGTTTGAACAGTATTCACAGGCAACTAATATGACTAGAGACAACCAGAATTGTTTATCTACAAACTGAAGGCAAACAGCCTTGAAGTCTTCCAAATCAGCAAATAATAACAGCATAGAAACACATTCTCCTACAACATTCCTTGCATTCTATGCATCTAGAGGAGCTGAGAAGGCACAGAAGAGAGACTGAAGAAGGGGTAAGGTTGTGAAGGATGGTCAGGGTGAAATTCTTCTGGAAAACTGTTAGTGTCTAAACACGTATGGTTTCAAGGAACACAACAGTGACTCTTTTAAACTAGTTAAGAAATTAGAGAGTTGGTTTTTTTTCTTTAATTAAAGCACATTTCAGTTAAAACACACAAAGTTTCAATACCATTTTAAGATGAAATAAACTGTCCCAGTCACTAAAGATATATCCCTCATTCTCTCATTTTCTTGCTTCTAGCTTCTGTCACCTCTGAACTGCCAACTCCAGGAAGTTCATATAGCTGCATGATGAACTGATCTGGTTAAAATATTTTTGTCCAGGTTCCTGAACAGTTCCCTGGGCATCACTTCTCTCAGCAGCACCTTACATTCAGGAAATGAAAGGTGCATATCCATAATCATTGCAACAAATCTAAATTGAGACTGCTGTGATCTCAGCTGCTTTTCCATCCCCTGCTGTGCACTCTACTGCCTTGCGCTGGCACTATGTCTTCTGTAATCATGTACTGAAACATTATGGTGAGCTGAATGGATGAAAATTCACAGGGTAAAAGAAGAAATAAAACAAACAAACAAATAAATAAACTTGTTAGTCCTTAACTGAATCAAGTCCCTGAAACAGTTTACAATGTGGCTATTCAATCCTTCAGATAGCAAAAGTTAGGGAGCAGGGGCAAATAGTAGGAAAATATTAGGGCCATGACAGGCAAGGATTACTTTGCTGAAGAAGTATATGGAGACATTATATTTAGATCTGTAGAGAAAGAAAGGTAGAGTTTAGATAAACACACTACAGCATAAATGCATAGGGACTTTTCATTTTGTTCTATCTCTGCAAGAAACTTGAAAACAGAGGTGACATACTCAGTATCAGATGATACACAGATATTAACTGGAATATCAACCAATTTGAGAGGGTGGCATAAGGCCCTGTGTTGAATCAGAGCACTGTGATGCCCCTTTAGCTTAACACTAGCAGCAAAATTCCCCACCAGCAAGGACTTGGATTATAATTCAACTTCAATGTTGTTATTTATTAACTAAGGCCCCTATAGAAACCGAAACCTCTTTGGTCTTAATTTCACCAAACTGTAAAAAGGAAGTGATTTTGAACTCTCTACCCTTGCAAGGTAAAATACTACCAGAAAAATGACACACTGGCCATTTATGCTTTCTTAGAACAATGCCAGTTTTTCCCAGCTTTGGGCATGAGACGAGAAAGAAAAATCCCTGCTCATTTTTAGTTTTGGATTACCTCTGCATCCTAATGAACTTGCCAGACTGCTTACAGCAGCTTTGGGGCCAGTTTGCACTGGGTGTGAAAACAGCATCAAGAAAACCTGGTCCTCCATCTTCTAATAAAACTAAAGCTCTATGATTATGTTTTTCTGTGTGGTGGCTGCATCAAGACACAAAGCAAAAAGAAAATGAAGTGTAGAAAAAAAAGACAGATGCAGAAATATCACCTGTATTCTTTAGTGAATTTCTACTACCCATTATCTCCTTAATTATCAATTCCTTTCTGCTCCCTTCAGTGACAGTGTCAGCAGCCTAGTGTGGCAGAAGTGAGCATCTCAAAATGATGTTAAGCACACAAGCTAAACTGTAATACTGCATTAAATATTTCCTATTTAGACAAGAATATGGCTGTGCTTGATCTCGCTGAAGTCCCCAAACTCTCACTTCACTGAGACTTACCCAGGCTCTAAATCAACAAAGCTGAGGACATGTTGTTTTCTAACAATCTGTTCCTTTAAGTTAAAAACAGCTGAACATGATCTTGCTAACTCCCAGTGTGCTGCTGTGGCTGAGAGGGCTAATGCGATTCTTGGCTGCATAATCAGGGGAATACTCAGCTGGAGTGGGGAGGTTATATTACTGACATAACAGCATAAATGTTTATGTTTACTCTGGGACTCGAGGTACAAACTGTAGTATACACATCCCCTAGGGAGGCAGCTATTCTCCATGACTACAGTGTTTAAGAGAATGGTAAGAAAATGAGACTGTTTACCACAGTAGGAAGAAAACAACTCACATGGGTTTAGGTGTCAAACAAAGAGATGCTAGGAATTGAAAATACTGATTACTACAATGTTTTTGTTAGTCTCGTGTCTATATACAAGCTTTTCCTACAGCAGATTGAATAACGGATGAGAAACAAAGAATATGTGAGTGTGAAATGTATACTTCTGTATTTTATCTGGACTTACTGCTCTCTTACATCTTGAAAAAAGGTTTTTGCACTCAACAGTTAGCTTAGAAATACTTAGCAAATACAGAGTTACACAGAAAGGTGAAATAGACTGAACTCTGCTATGTTTGGATACAAATATATGTAAAGAAATAGAGAACATGCAGATTTTGCCTGACAATTTCAAGGTCCTCTTCATGTCCTTTTTTCCACATTGGAAAGAAGCACTACTTTCTTCTGATTATGGAAACAATGCCAAATTTTCACATCAGCTTTTTATCAGCCATCTGTATTTACGGAGAGAAAAAAAAAAGAACAAAAAACCCAACACAAACAAACAAAAACAAACAAATGAACTGCTAAAGCCACAGTGAGGGAACCACTTGCTGCAGACCATTCAGCATGGTATTGAATGATGATGGAAATACCCAGAAATCCCAGCCTTGTTTTCCCAGGCTAATACTTACCCAATAGACCATGCTGGTTCTGTGAGATCACAAGTGCATTTTGTCTTTGAAGCATGTTATCCATTACCTTTGAAGGGGCTTCTTTTAATAAAATACAAATCAAACACATCTAAAATAAATCAAACACAGCAAGGCTTTGAACCAGATCCCAAGAGGTCCTGATAACATAGCCTGCATCTAAAAATGTGCTGATAACATACTCTACATTCACAAATGCCGCTGATCTCAATTGGAGTTCGAGGTGCTCAAGATCTGACTCAGGATTTGAATCCAAAGGAGGAAAGAAAAAAAAGGAAACAAACTAAAAAAAACAAACAAACAAATCCAGAAAACTCCAAAACATGTAGGGCACAAAGGCGAAAGGTGGAAATACACTCTAAATGTATTCTGCCCCTTATATTGAAAACAGCAGTTGGCCACAGGCACAGTCTGAGTGCCTCATCTTTTAACTGTAAAGAGGCAAAATTTATGCCCTCAGGCTTCCTATTCTTATAAGTCAAAGATGTTAATGATGTGACTGCCTACCAATGTGACAAAGAGTGCCACTGCTGAGTCCCTTCCTTTAAAGCAAAGTACAATTCAAAAACTTTCATTTTGTCACTGAAAATCCCTGCTAAAGCTCTGACATCTTTTCTGACCTCACATACAGTGCTATAATGTAATCCTAGTGGGAGCACCAGAAGTTCAAAATTCACTAAACCTGTTGGAAGAGTTAACACAGTAGTGACTTCTATAATTAAAACATAATTTCAGCTCAACACCTCAAAACCCAAGTATACCATTACCCCCACTTTATCAGTCAGGCACTGCATAATTAGTCTATACAATAATATTTAAAATGGACACCTCCATGTTCTTCCATACCGAAATATCCCATGGTAGTCTGGTGAAATTTTCAATTATTTTAGCTTCAACTATGATAAGCAGAGATGACTGCCAAATGGAAGACTTTGTTTACAGCTGCTGCACTGAACACCTTTTAGAAAAAAAGAACATTCCTGAAGAAGGATTGTAAATTAGATGATAGCAAGGTTCTGAACATGTAGTTCAATGTCAAGATGTTACATCAGCCAAAGCAATTTGAGCTGATATTCATTTTTTTTTCCAAAATGTGCGATTTATTTCTGGTAAACAAGGTTATTGGCTTAATGAAATACTTGTTGCAATACAAAATACGGTATTGAATCGACTGATGATTTAGGGATTCATATTATAAAAGGTTTTAGAGGATAAAGAATAAAATTTCAACTGACAGATGACAGTAAGAGATGTGAAACCACCAATTTTCTGTCTCACGTTTGGCCAATATAAAATGAAAATAATAGCCGCGTTAACTGTCAGTCTTCAGAGGCATGACATTCATGTTAAAGATCTGTATCCACTGTGTGAGTTATTGAGAATACAAGCCACCAGAAATAACAATTCTACCTAATTTAAAATCTTTGTGTCAAAAGAAGAAATGAAAGATTGGAAACGACAGAGGTGAATGAAGCTGTCGTTCTTTTAATTTTATTTAACTCCCCATAAAAATCTTTCTCAGTTATTTCTCTACATTTTTCTTATCCAACAGCACCACCATGTGACAGTACAGACTTTAGTGTTAGAGTTTCCACACGCATCCTCTCAACTAGATCTTCTTTTGAATTTAGTAACTGAGATAGATGTAAAATGCTGAAAATGTTAAATATTATTAAGAATGCAAATAAACACCATACTAGTGAATCAGTGGTTCCTAGAGCTTCAGTCAAGACTCTTTAGAAAAGTTTTCTAGTATTAAGATGCAAAGATGTCTTTTTTATGTGAATATACAAGAAATACCTACCTACATTAAAATAACTGTATCTATATATTTTTATTTACATATTTAACTGGTATTTAGTGTAGTAAAAGAAATGGTTCATCTCTATTTGAAGATTTAAAAGAATGATTGTTATTTTTTTTGGTGATGGCTTCTAAGACCAGGCATGAGACACAGGTGCCCTGTGGAAGGTAAGATCTCTGTAGTAGTTCTCTGGCAACCTGTTAGTAACATCTCACCTAAGTGTACCATTTTGGAATTCCACTCTGAGTTACCATGCTCTATCCACGCCCTGTGCAGGGAGCATAAAATAGTTCTTTCAGTCTATTAGCCCAGGGCCAAATCCTTTTCATACATACATAGCTTTTGCATGCTCTCCCTCTTCAGCCTAATGAATATTTACCCAGAATATGCACAGTGGAACTGATTGAGCAGGGTAGACTGTAATTGCACCGTTGCAGAACATGTCCTTAGTGCATTCACATCAGAAATACTGAGGCAAAGAAAGAAATTGAGCCTTAGTTTCTCATACCTTAAATGTATTAATCACTGAACAATCAAATCAGAGCAGGGCTGAGGCCTCTGCTGGCTTAAATCCAACAGATATTTTGTGAAAATATCTATGAAATGAAATCAGGAAGTGGAGATTATTTGTGGACATGTCAGGTACAAAAAAAAGAACTAAAAATCTTTGAGTACTTCCAAGACAAAGGCATTTCTGTGCATGCTTGTTAGAACCTTATTCAGAAAATATATATGAACAAAGGGTGACAGGAGAAATGCATCAGTTTTGGACCACAATATTGGAATCAAAAATGTCAGCCATGAAAGAAACATGGCAACCAAACAATTCATGAATCTTCCCAGGATTTTTGTATACACCAGGATCAGAATCAATTTCAGGGGATGCTTTCAATGTTGTAATGATGAATTTGGTTTCTTCTAGTTCTGGTAATTTCAGAAATTTCTAACTTTCTTTCTCCCTTTTATTCCATTCATTAAAAAGATAGTTCTGTGCAATTTAATTTGATTTTTATATTTTCAAACTTTTAAATGAAAGTGTGGTATAAAACTTTATTAAAAGAAAAGATAATGCCCAATAAAAATACAAACTAAAACCTTTTAGTCTCTCACAATAAATAGATCTTATAAACTGTGTTGCTTGACATAGCATGTTTGGGGTCAGGAACTCTGGAGAACTTGTCAACTGAGTTACAACTGCCCTTTTTTAACAACTTCATTAGACCACTTAGAAGGGAACAATCATTATGTTAATACTATTTGTAGATTGCACTTATTCAGGGGGCCATTCAAACCCTATCAAGGACATAAACATGACAGAAGTCAAGCTAGAGGAGTTGAGTAAATGGATATAGAAAACAAAATAAATTTTTGAAAGAAAAGAGTAAAAAACCAGATCTAAGAAAAAAATGAAGGTCTGAAACTCTTTGCAAACAAGAGGGATTAAAAAATGAAAGTTAAATCAGGTAGTGATGTTAGGAACAAAGCTGCAATTAATTCATAACACAACATGACAAAAAGCAAATGTAGTGTAATTTATAATGATATACAAAAGAAGCATTGAGTCACAGAACAGAGAAATGACAGTGCATCTGTTATTTTGTTTGGGAGATTATCTCTGAGTCTGGGGTAAGCAAATACTGTAGAAAAAATGCTAGAATAAAAAATTGAGTAACTAATAATGTGTGACTCATTTTTCATGAAACCCTATAATGCAGAGAAAACTGCATTGTATTAGTAGACAGCCCTTCTTGTACTTCTTGGCTCTAAGCAGTGGTTCTTAGAGCCAAGAAGCACTGCTACTCATCCATTCTGCTTGAAATTAGCTATGATCTTGCACTGGCCTTTTTAGCTATCAGCGCAATTGCTGCAAGCGTGGGTAAAGCCTTTCCCAAATCTTCGTCCATGAAGCCCAGCCATGATGATGATGATTAGCTATGATCTCCCGTATTATGTTTGTCACAGTTCATGGAAAGGCAGTAGCTATAGGTTGCTCCAAGTAGTCCCAGTGAAAGTGATTTCCTGCTTAGTGGTATGGCCACATGGTAGACTGTGGCCTTTTTTTCTGTACTGCATTGATCCCAGGGACTGATGCTCAGTTTTAGGATAAGTGATGAGAAGTAGCTTGCAATGACACTGTTCAAGGCTTTCTGTAGAGAGGAAAGTGATTTTTCCTTCCATAGAAAATTAAATATTATTTTATTATTTACTAGGTATGAACAGCACTGGGTCTTCTGGCCTCATGCACTACTCCTGTGACAGTAAGATATAAGGAATTTGTGTCCTTTTAGTTCTTTTTGTTTGTTTGTTTGTTTGTTTTGCTTTTACCCCAGCTTAGTGTGTCCAAAGCATTGCAATAGCAGTGCTCTATCCCACCAAAGTATTTTTTATATTTTATGACTATTTTATATGTGTTACATACCTTGTGGTGGTGATACAAGGACCAATAAGTGTGCCAAGCGTGTTGGGACAGTTTTAGAGCACTGTGTGAAGTGTGGGTTGAATCACATTTTTATGTTGTCTTGTTTACATTGGACTGTGTGGCTAGTCCCTTGAGTCAGAACCGGATATCTGCTTTATTCAGGAATACTCGAGTTTCATGAATCTAAGAGAGATCCCAAGAATGAAATAAAATGTTTATTGCTTAGGCAATCACAGGAGCAGGTCTCTGTCTAGCAGAGAAGGGGTAGATTATTTAGCAACATGGCAATACCTGCTTTAAGAATAGCATCATTAATAAGAATACAGTCAAACAAACTACTAGAAAACTATTAAAAAGAGTTTTTGAATAAGTAAACAGTATTTATACCTTAACAAATACAACAAGACTGTTGCTGTGTCTGGGCATCTCTGTATACAGGGTCAGGTGACACCAAAGTTTTACCCTCAAATTCTGGACTATACAACCTGTGCAAAGCTAAGAGCACAGGAGAGATTCTCCTCAGTAAGCTATTAAACAGAGATGACCCCTTAGATATACTTCAAAGAGTCAAGGTGCAAAAATAAGTGTATTATCTGGAATGGTAAAAGAAGGTGACACTCAGAGTAATAGTCCATTTTTAAGTGACAATATAGATCAAATGTCTGTTCTGTGGAAAGAAAAAAAAAAGCAAAGCAAAACAGAAAAGCTCCTCAGGAATTTCAAAAGTAAATTGAGTAAGTATCTAAAAATTTGAAATATTTTCTCTCTTTTTGAGCCTATTAATATTACTACTGCAAATGATGGTTTTCCTCCTTTGATTAAAAATTGTTACACTTCATTCTATTAAAGTGAGCAGCATGTTTAGGACTTTTTTCAGCAAAAATGGCTCACTCTTTAAAACTATAAAGATAAATATAAAATGAAACATTGTTTTAATGAAAATGTTATTTAAAAGTCAGTATAGGTCTGTTCTCTACATGTCATTATCCTTTTCAGAATGCACACACACATATAAACTCTGTAAAGTCTACTAATGTCAAGAGACATTGTTAAAATGGATTTTTAAAATAATCCACAGAAACATATTAGAATTTTCAGTCATCTCAACTGAGTAAAAGGTTAATGAACTGCCATTTAAAACAAACAAACAAACAAACAGCCCCCCTCCCTCAAATTGTGAGTGATTTTTTTTTTTCTTTAAAGCTATTTAAGAAAGAAAATAAACTATAGCAATGCACCTTGATATGCAAATTTTTGCAGGATATTTAAGACTAGAATTAAGTAAATGAATCCAACACAAACTTCATTTTTGCAGTCTGTCATAGGTCAAAACAGAATTAGACTTATTATTGTATAAATCTACTAACAATAAACACTTGCAAAGGTTGCTTTTTACTAACAGCCAAATAGTTGTGTGATAAAAGCTGAAACTTTCTTTTGGTTACAATAATTTCTGTGGTTTAAGATTCGAAAATCACTTTCTAAATTTTTTTTTTCTACAGAGAAATGTAGTTTCTTTATTGTAACAAATCCTAATTAAAAAGATATTTTTGTGTTGTCAGGTACTATGTTAGTTCACTTGCCTCATATTGATATTTAATATGTAGTTTCACACCTGAGTGTCACAGCTTCTTCTGCTTTAATATACACAACATGTCAGTACAATATTTTCTTTCAAGCTTTACACTCATAACTATTGTAATTACACCTGGTAAAGAAAAAAGGTATAAAATTTATTCTGAAAGACCCTAAAACAATTTGCTTTGAGAGGTACTCAAAGGAATCATGTATGGTGCCAGATAAGGAGGCCCTGCTACATTCCTTTTTGCAAAGTTGTTATTTTAATTACTTTTTATTATTTGTAACCACTGAAAAATATTTCATCTACCATTGTTTTCCTTTTCATTTGTATTCTTTTTAATTTCATCTCTCTTTTCTATCCCACTGGTCTTTTGAATAGAACTGAAAATAATAAAATGTTTTCTTTTTTATTTCACATTAGCAAATTCCATGTATACAACACTTTGTACTGCCAACCACATTAAAGACAACCACCTTAAGAATCATTTCATACTTGAAAGTGGTGTCCCAAAGACAGTCAGTTATTGTGTTCTTTATAATGAAAAGTGTAAAATGAGGACAATTATAATTTAGATAAGCTTACATATTGTATCTTTTTCAAAGTATGGCACAGAATCATAGAATCCATAAGGCTGAAAAACACCTCTAATTTCATGGACGGCAAGCATTAACAAAACACTGCCTGGGCTACTACTAATCCATGTCTCTAAGCACCACATCCACACAGTTTTTGAATACTTCCAGAAACAGTGATTGTATCACTACACTGGGCACTCTGGTCCCATGCTTGACCACCCTTTCAGTGACGAAATTTTCCCTCATATCCAACCTAAGCCTCCCCTGGCACAACTTGAGGCTATTTCCTCTTGTCCTATCTCTTGTTACCTGTGAAAAGAGACTGATCCCCACCTTGTTACTGCCTCCTTTCAAGTTGTAGAAAGCAATAGGGTTCCCACTAACCCTCTGTCTCTCTCATTATTAATTAATAGCAAGTAGTTAATATACAGCATATTCCATAGTTAAAATACCTCCCAGCTGTAGACACCTAATGGTTATCTATCTGAATAAGAGTTACCGCTTTTTGTAGTTGCCTAAGGGCCACTGGGTGTTTGGATCTCTAGCTAGGAGTGGAATAAATCTTGTTCTTGGGATGTTGTTTGCTTTGTTAAGTGTGTGGAGCAGTAAGGTAGGATGGTCCAGAGCTTCACTATTGTGACACACATTTTTCTCCTGGGCCTTTATCATCCTTTACCTTCTATTAATCAGCCTTTACTGTACTACAATCTCTGGTATGTGGCTAACTAACTCTAGAAATTAACTAGAGCAAGTTCTGCAATTTTTAAGACACAGGCTTCAAAGCTGAGGCCATCTATTTTAAATTATAAAAAGAATTCAACTTTATTCTCAGCTCTTCTGTACCAGGATGTTCTCCATGGTAACAGGAAATTGTGGTCCAGTTAAAGGATACGTTAATAGTGTAGTGGTAACAGCACAATGTCTTAATAGTGTAATATGGTGGGAGTTATCAATGCAAAACTGAATAGAGTGCTTTCTGTCTTAGTTTGAACTATCTCTGGACAACCACTGAATTTTAAGTGATTTCCAACAACAGACATGAAACAGCCCACTTTTACTTAAGAATGAGTCAGGCTTACCCAGATTTTCTTGACTCTTCAGTCAGGATTCAGAATTTGCTCTGATTTTAGCATCAGGTTTGCCGTTAAACTCAAACTGTAATGCTTGGTAGGCTGTTAGAGTGCAAACTAGGAGGCAACAAATTTTTATGAAATACATGATCCAGCTCAGTGGGAAAATGTTCTGATTACAGAAAATGCTGAATTAATTCAGGGTATACTTAGAGGTTTAACACACTTATTAACAAAACCACTCCTCAGTTAGTCTTTATTAATTAATAAAAGCACTGACAGACTGGGAGTGAGACACCCACCCTTACAATAAGCAGGCAAGAGTTGTTGGAAAAAAATATGAGTTTCTGCCAGGGTGAAGAGGAGTCATGGGAATGCAGCTGCAAATCCTCACAGAACTGCTATAAAGGCAATGAAAAATCACTGCTGAAGCAACAGAATAAAATAAAGAGAGATGCTTGTAAGCCTGCCATAAAAGAGAAAGAAAAAGATACAGAAATAAGAAAGAAATCAAATGATGGAAAGAAATATTAAAAGAAGAGAAATGGAAGGAAGTCAGGGCACAGGACAAACTATATGATTATTATACTTCAATTAGAAGAAAATGGAAGAGGTGGGGAAGAGATGCTAGGCTGTTAGTAGTAGGACCAAAAAATAAAACGTTGTCATGATAAGAGTAGAAGAAAAATATTTTTTTGGTAATACTAACTGTTTGCATTCATGGGGGAAGAAGAATGGTCATGGCTTCAGATATCATTCCAGCATTGCTATTTGCCATGAAAGTGGGTAAGATACTATCATTTTAAGACAACTAGTTGGTTGTAGGATCAACTATACAAAATATTATTGATTGTGAATGGAAGAATCTTTTGTTTGAATTCAAATATCTTTACCTTTTCATTTTACTTTTAAAAGTAAATAACCATAAATATTTTGAAGTGTACAGTGTTTAAGAAATGGCCAACTGCAACTGAGAAATTCTCTTTCTTGTTTTATTTTGGCAAAATTTCACTGAAATAAATTAAATCTAAAAATTATAATATTATGCTAAAGAATAAAATTCTAATGCCAGGACTCAATGTTTGCATCTTCTTTGCTTTTGCCAAAGCCATGCAAAAGCTAATTTTTTACTCAAAACCCAGAAAAATCACAGGAGAAACAGAACCTGGGGTTAGATTCCAAATAGGATTCAGCCACCTGACTGTTTCAGAATATAAACTCTAAATTACATATCCCTTTTTAGCACAGAAATAGGTACAGATCTCAGATTTGGATCTTCAAACTGGTGTACTGAGTGTCAAGTTGTCTAGTCTGCCTACTTGAAAATGCTGCATATATCACAGAATCACAGAATATACTGAGCTGGAAGGGAGCCATCAGGATCACCAAGTCCAGCTCTTAACCCTGCACAGAACCATCCCTAAGAGTCACACCATGTGCCTCAGAGCATTGTCTAAATGCTTCTTGAATTCAGACAGGCCTGGTGCTGTGACCACTTCCCTGGGGAGCCTCTTCCAGTGTCCAGTCACCCTCTGGGTGAAGAAATATCCAATTTCCTAATATCCAGCCTAAACCTTCTCTGATGGAAATTCAGGCCATTCTCTTGAATCCTGTCACTGGTCACCACGGAGAAGAGATCAGTGCCTCCTGCTCCTCTTTGCCTCACAAAGAAGTTGCAGACTGCAATGAAGTCTCCCCTCAGTCTCCTCTTCTCCAGGCTGAACACACCAAGTGACCTCAGCCACTCCTCATATGGCTTCCCCTCAAAGCCCTTCCCCATCTTTGTAGCCCTCCTTTGGACACTCTCTAATTGCTTAATATTAAGTAATGTCTTATATTGCAGTGCCCAAAACTGCATACAATATTCAAGGTGAGGCCGTCCCAGTGCAGAGAAGAGTGGGACAATCACCTTCCTCGACCATCTAACAATGCTGTGCCTGATGCCCCCCGAGGACACAGCTGGCCCTCCTGGCTGCCAGAGCACTGCTGACTCACATTCAACTTGCACCCCCTGCTCCCTTTCCATGGCACTGCTTTCCAGCATCTCACTCTGTCTGTACGTACATCCAGGGTTCCCCCATCCCAGGTGCAGAATCCGGTACTTTCCCTTCTTGAACCTCATATGGTTGATGATTGCCCAGTCCTCAGATTTGTCAAGTTCCCTGTGCAGGGCCTCCCCGCCTTTGAGGGAGTCAACAGCTCCTCCCAGTTTTGTGTCATCTGCAAACTTGCACAGTATCCTTTCCAGTCCTGTGTCCAAGTCATTAATGAAGAGGTTGAAGAGCACAGGGCCGAAGACGGAGTCCTGTGAAACCCCACTAGTGAGACGTCTCCAGTCTGATATCACCCCATTCACTATTACCCTCTGATCGATGAACCAATTATTCATCCACCACATTTGTTTATCCATCTGTGTGCTGAACATTTTGTCCACAAGGATACTGTGAGAGACAGTAACAAAAGCTTTACTGGAATACAAAAACATTACATCAGACTTCCCTTGATCAACTAGGTGACATTTACCTTGTCATAAGAGGAAATCAGGTTTGATAAGCAGGACTTTCTCTCATGGATCTGTGTTGGCTGTGACCAGTGACTACATTATGCTTCTTTCTAAGTTTTTCCTTACTTCAGCCCTCAAGGTCCTTCTGCATTTTGCAGCTTGTAGTTTTTGGGCATAATATGTAATCATTTCAAAGTCAAAGTCAGAGGAGAAACCGCAGCATATTTCTTTCCAAATTCAGGGACAATGGTAGTTAAGCTGGTTTCTTTTCTTCCTTTCTTTTTACAATAGCCTAGGTTAGCAATATCAACACTTACACAGAGAAAACAAGACATAGCATCAAGATTTTCTTCACATCAAGAGAGTCAAACTTAGATCCAAGAATTCTCAGATGGTCCTGCTATATAGAGAAGACAAAAACTGGCATTCTCATTCCTTTGTGTAGAAGTCCTTTGCATCCGTAATTAAAATTAATTAGCCTAGAGAGATCACAAGACTGAAAATGACTTTTTCCTAAGTGTTTTTTTATAAGCTAGTGGTTATTCAAGATTACTCACCTAACGTGTCATTTGAGATACCTCATATGACTCATCAAGACTGCAGCTGCCACTTCAAACAGAAGTGGACTTCTTGTGGGTCCTGTGTCATATTTCCAATTACATATAGATGACTCAAATATGCCTTTCAAACAACATCTGACAACAGCAATTAAGAGGCAGTAATTTCTAGCTGCACCTAAACCACTGTACCAAGTACAAGCATATCTCAAAAATTCTATTCATCTACCTGAGATCCAGAGACTGTAATTATCTCTCTGAGAACAAGGGTGGAACTCATCACACCCAAATGCAGATCTCAAAAAATTAAGCCTAACTTAAGACAGTCTTCTGGATTCCCTCTACGTTCAGTTGTGCTCTGTGATAGTTAGGAACTACCTTCTTCTGGAACAGCTACGCTCCATAAGCTATAAAGGGAGTAAGACAGCTATGGGTTTAAAAAAGATGGATTGAATTAAGTTAATGTCAACTTGACTGTCAGTCATTAATTTAGAGACCTAGAATTAGATTTTCATTTCTACCATTTAAAATAGAACCAGGAGTTGCAACTCTGCACCCTGCAGCAGGAAAGCTCAATCCTCATATATAATACCTATAGTCAGGTATGGAGCAAATGGAAGAGGGAATATGTAGCTCCTACAGATGAGCCTCAGTGCAGGAAGTAATGAAAAGTTCATAAGACTAAACAGAAAATCAGCAACAAAACTATAAAAAAGAACACAATTGCAGTAAGGTTCCTATGAAGGAAAGGTGAGTTCATTATACAACAGAAAATTGTTTTGTAGAACTAGAGCTTGTTGAATTTAATTTCTTACATTATATTTCTTTGCCCAATTATTCCCTGATACACATGTGACTCTTAATAGCATTGCATTCTGAATCTTCTTTTATGCAAAGAACACCCAAAATGTATAGTTACTTGAAAATTATTAGTCCATTTCAAAGTAAGACAAATTCTGTCTGGTTGTTGGTAGCATATTATTATCACAGTTTGCTTAAAGAAACTGCAATGAAAAAAAAGTCATTTTTGTATGCATCTTTGCTCCTGGGCTTATAGCTTTCTTACAAAGTTAAATGGTGTTCTCCAATAATAACAAAAAGAATTTGATATGAACAGTTGGAAAATTTATTTTGGGAATATGAGTAATAGTTTTTTGATATACATTTCTGCCACTTTAACCTTTCACAAAACAAGCTTGCATTTGCAGTGCACATCAAGGCTGTCTTTGGAGTACACAGATGGTTCTGTAAACTGTACAGCACCAAAACCTTTTCACTGTATGTAGTTGATATGGAAACTGCAAGTCATCATAGAAAAAATGAGAAGAATTGTGGATAAAATGTCTGCTACTAATATTACATTGAAAACATTTTATTTACATATGAGGACCATGATTAACAAATACTAGATAACATCTTGTAGTATCTCATTAGGTCAGTTTGTCCACGGGGGTAAAAACAAATTGAAGTATTTCAGCTGGTGTTGCCTTGCACTGCACAGGGGAAACTGACCTGTCATTCTCAACTGAATAAACAGTGTTCAATATCTGCGAGGCAATGATTTTTCTCATGCATTCAGCTTGATTTTCACTACACACCATGATTATGATGTTCCAGGGATTTGAAGGAAAATTTCTAATTTGAGATCAGACCCAAAATTCAAACCTGAAAATGTTAATGAAATATCAAAATCTGCTTTAGTTTCCTTACTGGGGAACAGAAAACAGTTCATCTATATCCATGTCAGCAATTTCCAGCAATGGTGGCATAGATGCTATATTAATCTGAATATAAACCATTCTAAATGATGGATACAAGATCTTGCTTTTAAATATGCCTTCTGCAAAACATTACTCCTACATTCTTACTTCAGTGCATAAAAAATTACCTTTAAGAAGAATGAGCATCTTAAATAGTGTGACTCACTCCTGTGCAATATTATGGATTTCAGGTTTTAGGTTTGCATATCCATTGGTCTTATATTTTTCATATAAATCAGAATTATTCAAACTAAGAATAATTGTTGTTTTGATAATCAATTTCAATAATTATTCTGTGCTAATTTGCCCAGTAGTCACGCTCTAGGTACCTTTTCTAAGAGACAGTGCTTAAATTATATTCAAGATGAACCTCAGGGTAAATTATTCCTTTATTTTAGAAAAGGAAAATAAAAAAGAATTTACTTCATATTCATGGCAGCTATATTTCAGGATTGCCAGTATTCATTTATTTTTTAAAAATCCTCTTCTACTGCCTATAATCATTCCAAAATTTTTCTATTTGGAGTTAACAATTATGGAGTAGAAAGAGGAAGCTCTCAGTGGAAGAGAGGTGGAAACTAATTAGTTTTGCCTACATTAAAAAAGTAATATCTAATGACTTTCACTGAAAATATCTACTTGCCCTAAGCTGACAAAGAACATCTTTGAAATATGGTATAGTCCTTTAATTGCCCTAGATATGTATCAGTGTAGTCATCTATATGCTACAAAATCATTAAGATATAAAAGAAACAGAGTTCACACATAATTAGGATTTTGTGAGTTATCACCTACATGTCCTACAGGTTTCATCTGTGCTAGACCTGCTCTACCACAGGGCAGCAGAAGCTCAGTGAGACTTTCCCTGCAATTATTCTTATCTGCAGTAATTCCCTGAATTTTAAAAAGATCATTTGCATCTGGGGCACATACAGTCCCATTTCTAGTATCTCCTCTTTCTTCCCTTCTTGGTCTCCCTTGTGATTGCTTACTTCTTCTCCCAGTTAACATTCCTGCCACAGAATTCCAATAAACCTTTATGGCTGTAGAAGCAACATATACTACATCTCAACCATATTTGCTCCTATGAAATACCCCTTACTCATGTTATGCCCTTGGTATTCACTCACTGTCTTCATGGCAGAGTGAGGTAGCAAGTATGAGCCAAGCAGAGAAGACCAAAAAGCTGGACCTGAGAATGAGAGGATGACAAGAGCAAACGGAGCAAGATAGAGCCAGTAGAGGTGAGAAGCATGGGATGGAGAAGAGGCAGGATGGCCACTGTGAGTCACTCAAAGCCAGTAGGAACAGGAACCAGAGTGGAGGGGGATCACAGGCTCTGGAGCAGAAGAGTGTGAAGTCAGGTAACTGATGAACACAGTGTACCATGTGCCATCTACACATCAAGAAAGAAGACTGTTCAAACTCTAGTATTTGGGGAACATGTTTTAAAGGTGGAAAAAAAATCAATAAAGCATGAAATATCCCATTCACTGGGAGTATTAAAAGAAATAATAAAAAGACATTGTACACTTTCCTGTAAGGGAAAATTTATATATGCATGCCTCCCTAATGGGGAAACCTCTTGAAGTCCTTTCCATCCCTAAATTTCCAAGGCTATAGACTGATATAAAAACCTAGCTTGACTGTATTGAAGTCTGTGAAAATGGTGTTGGTCTGTGTGTGTGAGTCCATTATACAATGTCTAAAACTGATGGTGCTGACTTTTAAAAAAATGGAATGTACTGAAATTACCCAATACTGCTGAGCCAGTCATCATGAGATAACATTTTGTTCATATTTTTTCATGCTTTTATGCTCAGAAATTTTCAAGCTCAGGTTAAACTGCCTTCACTGAAAGACATTATAAAGTCTCATTGGGCAGTGGTCATTTAAAAATGAGACAAAAGTGATATACATGTAAACTTCTGGGAATGAGTTAAATGTTATTTATTGGGTTTGTAGGTTTGTTTTCCTCTTCTTCCCCCCAGTTTACCTCCTCCCCGCTCCTCCCCATCCCCAAATAAACTGCAGCCTCTGCAATTTTTTCCACAGATGTTTTGTTGCATATCTCTGCTGAGGAGGGCTGCAATGACAGGGATAAAATAGACAGGAAGAGTTATTTGGGAAAGTGTTAACCAAAGACAGTCCTCATATGCAGTATGGAATACACCTCTTACAACATTGATTTGCCTTAAATAAATTAAATGGGATATAGAAAACAAGAAAAAAGTAATAGCAAATAGCAAATTTATTTTCTCTGAAGTTTAGTGACGTAGAGAATCACAGCCTCATACTAACATGAGACAACCTGCATAGCTTTCACAAACACAAAAAGCCATACTATCTCCTCTGATCTAATCCTTCCTGGATGGAAGCTGGCAGTAACTTGAAAAAAACAGATCTTCCACTCATGGAAGATTCATGTCTGGTTTAGAATAACGTGCTTAAAGGTAAGTGAAGGCCCAGCCTACTTTCTTGGGTACAGTGTATAGTGGTCAACAGCTTAAACAATGTATCCCAAAAAGAGAAGGGACACTGTCTCCTTTTTAACAGTATTCTTCCTACGAGATTTTATTACCCCCTCAGTAACAGTAAGCTATTGGGTAAAGAAACCAGCTGCAAATCTCGTAAAATCACAGTATTTGTTTTGGTGCCTCTGCTCCACCCATCTTTATGAAAGAGGATAAGGAGGTTGTTGATTCTCAATTCGACAAAGTACTAGGTATTAACAAAATCTTAACATTTTCATGCTCATAATAAATGACTTTCATGCTTCTGTGAATTTGTTTTACTACTTTGGACCCATTACTCAGGACACCTATAGCAGCTCAGACTCATTAATCTCATTGAACCCATCTGGGATGTTAATTTCAGTTTTTTGATTCAGTCTTATTTGAGTATTTCCAAAGCACCACTTGAATGCAGGGATCCAAAATAGATATTTTTCACATATCTTAATTTCTAAATGCTTATATAATTTAATTGTAATAATAAAAACAAAATAATAGAAAAAATTAATAAACTACAAACCAAATAATAGAATAAACTTAATTATCTTGCCTGTTTTCATATTGAGCAATAATCTGACCGAAAGTCTATGGATCAGGTATTGCATAATTATTTGACATCAGGATGCTTTTGTTGTACCATCAGTAAGAAAGATGTTTTACTAATCTGAAAAGTTAACAAACAATCTTTTCGTCTTTCCTCTTCAAAACAGTCGTTATCATACAATTATATTACAATTAGTTGTAATGCTCATTTCAAGTACAGTAAGTTATGACGAATCCTCTCTACTTGAAAATATGAATCTATTTCATCTTATTATTAAAGTGGCTTATTTTAAAATTTAAATTATTTACCTCACATATCAGGTAAAACATTGAAATATATTTATCTCTTTAAATCTCACTTCTGATGCTTGGAGAAAGCTGCCATTTGAATATTTACCAGCTTACTGGTAGAATTAACCCAGTAGAGTTAAAAGGCCGTGAAAAGTATTTTTTTATTAATGTAGTATCACATATATTTTCCATGGAGTGTAGCTGATAATACAAGGAGAATCTGGATTTTCCCAAAATGTTCATTAATTTATTCCATATATCTCTATGCTCATACTGACTAGCTCTCAGTCTCTCACATTAATTAATTCCATACACCTTAGTCTCATATCAATTAATCTTGTGTTCATGTACCTTTGGAGCATTTGTCCCAAATACCAATAGAGGGGACCAAAAATCGTATAGTCTGTGGAGAAATCCTGAATAGCCAGTTTTGCATTTTAACATAATCTTATTGTGAGTGCTGAGCTGATTTTTTTAATGATGACTTTTCCACATTGGTATTCTTATCCCTAATATCCTCCTTGGGTTCTTAGGCAATCTTCTCCCATCCATCTTGTCTTTCAAAGGAAACATAAAATACAAGTCCAATGAATCTGATCACTTAAGGTACTACCAAAATAAATAAATTAAAAAAAATATTTCTATGGATTAAATATGCCTGTTTCAAAAGAGAGGAAAACACTGCGCCTATAAAAATAAATCCAACATTTTAAATGTCTTTGATAGTAGTAGAGAATGAACAAAACCAAAGGATTTCACCTTCAATAGTAGACTGCAGAGATCACACTATAATTTCCTGCCATACCTGTGTTTTCAAAGACAAAAGAATAAAAATAAAACCAATAAAACATAGGAATATCCTATGAATATGATATAATGGAAGCAAATATGAAAGTAAATGGAAGTGAAATAGTGCACATGAAATGTCTGATTCTTTTGCAATCTTAAAGACCAAGAGTAAAATCAATGTTTGATCTCAGATATTTGAAGTCAAGAAAAGTACTAAGTTGCTAACTGCACATGTACCTCTATATGTGCATCTGTTTGGCTGATGCTGAATTAAGCCCACAGATTGAATAGTTCTTTGAATTATGCCATTGCAAGCAGAATTTATAGTTGGTCAAAGAACTTTAAAGAACATAAAAATAACATTTGCCCCTAATGTAATGATAACAGCAACGTTTATGGGGATGAACATAGTCTCTCAGCTTGTACTAAGGGATGTGGAGAGAAAAGTTGGCCAAAAATCTGTAGGAACATGAAAATAAAGTAAACAAATAAAACATGGTAAAATGCTTGACCCATTTCTAGCATGGTAGATAATCATGAAGGGGTTTTTCTTACATTTGAAGAGGGACAAGATTAGACTGACAGAAGGCCTATGGAGAAAAACAAGACTCCTCCCCTCCCTATGAAACTATTAGCAATCCAGCTACTATTTTTACATAGTGGTTATGGTCTGATTGTTTACTCTTAAATGAGCAATCTCCTCTGGGAGAAGGGAGAAAATTAATCTGCTTGTTTTTGTTTCTTTCGCAGTCCTGGGGAAACAAAAAAAACCCAACAAAAACAGTAATTGTCAGTTGTTTACAAGAAGAAAAAAATAATCCATTTTTCTGACAAACTTCCCTTGTTATATTACAGTGAAAAATATTGACCTTGCAAATTACTTTTGGGTGCCAGTGGGATTCCAAGTTCTCAAAAGGTTTATGTAGAATCTTGTTAGCTTGGTTTAATGATAGATGTAACGCAGACCGTATTCTTCACTTGTATTATGGGCTATACCTATATAAAGGGCTCTTTCTTTAAATAAAGATAAACCAAACAAAGAGATTGAGCTTCACACTACTTAGTTATTGCTTCAGTATCTCTGGCGTTTTCGGATTACTACAGCAAGTTCTTCCCAAGAAAATTCTGACATGAAGGGAGCTCATTTAAACCAATGCTTGTGTGAGCTGGTTCATGTTGCTTGGTCATGAGCTCTTTCTATTGTTTGTTGTGGACAGGTTATACAGTGTAATAAGTTTCTCCCCACCATGTCATTGAGTTCTGTCACCTCCTTAAAATGAGGTGGTTTCACCTATACTGCCAACTATACTGCCCTATATTCATGCCAAGCATTGACTGACAGTTTTGCCAGACACATAGCAAAACCATTCCAGAAAATTATTCCAGAAAATAAACAGTATTGCAAGCCAGTTGTTAAGTCTGTTTAGTTTATGTACTTAATTTATAATGGCCTCCTAGTCCATTACAATTTGTGCAATGAAGAGTTAAATATTCCCTCTTGAACTGTGCACGGTGGGTGACCACAAATTTTGAATGCAATGCAGATAGACAAGTGTCGAAAGACTGGAGTGTTCTTCCATACGACCATGCAGTAGTACTAATTTCTGTACAGGCCATTTTATTTCAGGGGATAGTACTCATTAAGAAACTGAGCATTTGTATCTGAGGGGTTTAATTTTAAAGTCACTTCCAGTTGACCTAGCTGTTTGAGTCAAGGTCCAATGTAGTAAGACAGGGAACCTGTCAAAATGTACAATATCATAATAGAGCACACATGTACTAGAGATCTCTTATGGTCAGGTGAACTTGTGAATTTCCTCTTTTAGTCCATGTGCATCTCTGAAGAGCATTTTTAAAAATGTATGTATCATAATGGCATATTAAATGCTCAAGATTTGACATCTAATTTCTGCTTTGTGTTGTCCTTCATCTGACTCAACTTTAAAATAACTGCTCATTTTAGGCCTATCTGAAGTACAGAGCAGATGGCAAAATTGCTCATCTTGCTCCTAAGATGTAATCTGTTAGAAGATAAACAGGGACATAATGTAGAAGATTTAGAAAAATAAGTCAATTTCATCATTCAGGAATGTAAATCATAGAACTGTAACATTCTTTCTGAAGCTTCTTAATCATCAGTTACTAAAATAGTCAAACTAAGAATGTCAGCCTTACAGCTGCAGTTCTTAAAACTGATCAAAGCTAAACCCTATTGCTCTACAAATTTTAAATCTGATACTCTGCATCCTGCCTATCACCTGTTTCTTTTTACAAATTCAATCATGGATTAAGAAAGCTCTCTATACATACCAGTGATGGATTCCTTCTGCCTGGTACTTTCAGTGAGCCACAAATGTCAGACTAGATTTCTAAAAATTCATACTTAGAATAAAATGACAACAAACACTCAAGGAATATCTGATCACATTAGCTCAAGTTTTCCTCCAAAAATATTGTAAGTTTAGTCATACTATTAGGTCACACAATGATGAGTTAAACATAATTCTACACTGATGAATAGTTAATTCCCACAACCATGCTTATATAAAATAAAAATTTTAACCTCAAGTTACTGACAAGCAAGTTAACCCTCACCACACACTTCACAAGTCATTGTTAGAGTTAGAAAATTTATCTTCCTGAGATGTCATGGCTTCAAAGTAAGAAATATAAAATACTGTTGTGCTTTACTAGCTGTTGTGGCTGAAGTGATGGCAATCCAATAGCTGTAAAGAAGGTTCTCAACAATCTTTCAGTATTTCCTTATTTTCACAGGTTTCTTTTTGCCCATTGTTACTACTGGTCTTCTACTTCACAGATCCTCCTCTGACAGATCATGTTGTGCAACAGTGCTTAGCACACTGTCTCTTCTCTGGAAAAGAGATGGTATTATGAAAGATTCTCTAACTCTGGCACAGAAGGAAATAAAACTCTTTTTAGCAATGCCCCTAACCAGGGTTAGTCTACCTTAATCTGAAGACTGTCAACATGAAGCTGACAACGTCAACCACACAATCTCATCTTCTTACTATGATTTCAAGTATGAATGTGTATTCTCTGCAGTGTTAAAATGTATCAACTTTTAGTTTATCTAAAAATGTTTTGTAACTGGCATGAAAGCAGCATTTAGCTAATTCAGTTGACTTCCCCTGCAAACATCCTTAGAGGAGGCCTCTTTGTTAGGGAGTCCTTGGGAAAAGGACTTCATTAACAGTGTCTGGAATGAACTCCCTACTCAGTGTCAAGGAAAGTAATGTACTTTGCATCCCAGAAAATTTCCCCTTGGCTCCCCTAAAGAATATGAACAAGGAATAATAATGGAACAAGGAATATTCATTTACTTAGAGTTTAGGTATACGTGATTAATACAGATACTCTGTTTCAAAAAATCGTACTTTAATATATTCATATGCATGCCTAATTTAATGCTGAAGTGGTTTTTACATTTGTTTTCAATTATAGACCTTGAAACTACTCACTCAAAGACAAATCTTTGTAGTTCTTTTTGTTCATAAAAGTCGCTTAAAGAGGAAACTTGAAAACATCATTAACTGCAATTCATCCTTGATCCTTTCATCCCTTCAGAGCTTATTTAAACTTCAAAGTCTTGACCCATTCAAATGATTTAAACAAGTGCTCTGAAGTTGCACAAGATACATGACAACCAATAAAACTTCTCATAATGTGATCTCTCTTCATTTTGAAATTTTCTAGATAGGGATGACAAAGAAAAGCTGTAATATCTGAAATAAGAGAGTCATGTTAAGATTAATTTCATGATAGAGCATGATGGACTTTTAACATGGAAATACTTTGATCACATTTTAATTTCAGTTTTATAATCATTTTTTTAACATGATCATACACAAACACAATCTCCAATAGTAAAATTCATAAAAACAGAATGAAATTCAAAACAGTGACACGGCTGATCATGCCCGGATGGATTCTTTTTGGTTTAATTGTAAGATAAAAAATTATAAAGGCCTGTATAGGTCTCAGCCTCTGTATAGCCTCACTATTCTATGTCTTTTACAGTCCATTATTTACTTTTTTTTCCCACACTTATCCTATTTTCAGTTACCTGCCCTTATAACTAGCAAAATAGAAAACTGACGTAATGGTATTAAAAAAATCCCTATATTTTATGGTTAAGTAAACGGTTCTGATATCACATAAAGGTTAGAATGTCATTTTCATTGCCTTTAAACCATTCTTCATAACCAAGAAAAGCTTGAAAATTGAATCTTAGTGTATTGTAACAACAAAAATTGACTCTGGTCTTAAAAGAGAAAAAAAAATATCATGAGTTAGCACACCCTTAGATGGGATTAATACTGCAATAACAGTGAGCTAGTTTCTAATGACCATCAATATCAACCAGCTCTGCAGTGATGCTGAAAGAGAATGAGAATCCTGCCTACTTACAGGGCCTGTATAAGGGATACCCACTATCACCAGCCTTCAGGAGTGAGGAGGCTGCCCGGAAAACACAATTCTTCCCATCTCTTTTCAAGTACTGTAAAAGAGTATGGAAAGGGATACTGCATATATCATACCTGGAAATTTGTTTGCATTGTTTATTCTCTTGGGGAATTTATGAGAACTTGGTGTGCAGAACAAGTGTGTTCCAATGGGATGAGTATGCTGCAGCCTTTGAAAGGGCATTGTAAGCTGCTTTTTCTCCAGTGTAAACTTTAAGCTTTGACTAATATTGTTAATGTTACATTATACAAACTGAATAATGTATGAGATTATACTTCCATTATATGTGTATTTTCTCTCATTTTATCCCTAAAACCATTAGTGCAACCACTCCTTCTTTTCTTAAGGTAAGTACAATTAGTTTTCATTAGTGTTATTGATCATTGCAGATCAAGCTTTAATCACATTCTTGACTAAGAAGGTAAGAAAAGAGGCAAGCTAGAATGGATCAGTTTTGTCAGTGTGCAATCCCTAACTGTAACACACAACTACATTCCAACTTCTGTTTAGTCTAATTTCTTTCACAATAACATAGGTTAAAAGCCTCGCCAAAAATTTGCTAGGTCACCCCAAGATGCTTTTATCTTTCTTTCATCATTTTTAATAGGGTTGCTGCATTAGCTAGTGATAATCAATTATTGCACTCCTAAACCACTACGATTATTGATTGTTCTTGTTATCTGTGCTGTAATTTCATTTATTAAAGTGTGTGCATAAATGTAGCATTGTGTTGGGCACTTCATATGGGTGAATCCTTTAGAGTTCTTCCACTGAGTCGAGAGGTAGCAGGATCAGTTCACTAACAGAGGAATAGAGACAGGAATGTAAATCAAAAGCTCCACTTTTCTATACTCCTTTTGAAGCTGTGATATGGGATCAATAAAAGACCTCATCAGTGGCATACAACTGTGCAAGAAGTTTCTCATGCTCTAGTCCTAGATTTGACAGGTTACTCCCTCAGCCTAGTGAAACTGTTGTTTCCATCTTTGCAGTGGATGTTGCTGCTTCCTTGTTTCACGCCAATACTTAGATCTAAGGCCTTTTTCTCAGCAGAATATATTTCAATATCTTTTATCTGACTTACTAGTTGAAAGTGCAGAAATGTAGGCCTTCTTCACAACTATCATAAAAGAGTAGCAAGTAATAGTTGTAGACAATGTTTTCTTTGTACAAATCACCATGTAAAACAACAACTTCTACCACTGCAATATCTCTAAGACTGTAGCGCTTAGACAGTCATTTTTATTTTGCAATGCTCTACTGACACCTTCTGGAATACAACACTATTTTTATCTTTATAGCTAACTTGTGTACTGATAATGAAATATCATTCAATAAAGAAAACAATCTGATGTTGCCACACATACAAACTTACAAATATCAGTATAGCTTTTACATTCTGAATGCATTTTACTGATTTTTAAAGTATCAAAATCATAGCATAATCAGGAAAACATAATAAAAAGAACATCTCTAGACTGAGATAATCAGGTTTCAGGGGAAAAAAACCTATATTGCTCCTGCTGCTACTGTCTGTCATATTTAATGCTATTTATAAAAACCTTGGAGTAAAGGGATTACGCAAAATTCTCTGATTTATTTTTAAAAATATGCAGAGCTTAAAATTAGGAACAGGACATCCTTTAAACCTCTGTTTCATACCCACATTTAATTATTCAGTTTTCTTTGTTCCCCATCACTGTAGCTGAAGGTGGAAACCTTGAAGAACACAAAATGTCATCACTCAAGTGTAAGCATGACCCAGTTATCCATGACCTCCACATGAAGCCTGCAGGTACAGCACAAGATTTATGAGATACCTTCATCCTTCTGGAACTGCAGCTGGAGGCCAGGCATCCAATGTCTAAAGTGACAAGAAATCCTTATATTTAGGCGACTGAACGCCCTTGTTGCCATATTCAAATAGATTCACAGACACCCAGTTGACTTTTATCCTCAATGACTGAAATAATAAAAAAAAAAACCCCAACAAACAAAACCAAACCACAAAAAAAGCCACTGTCTCTTATTTAAAAAAATAAAAATAGTATGTGATTCATAAAAGTAGTAACTCAAGTTCCTGTCTTTGATGTAGTCACAATTATAATGCAGTGCAATGATACTGAGGAACCTTTTTGCTTTTTTTTTTTTTTTTTGAGAGAAAAAGCTGTTTCATTCTAAGAATTTTATTTTATGTTTATGGGGTTTTTTTAACCATTAATGTCTTTACATATACTGTACTGTTTAGAAATTCTGACAGATTTCTATTGGAGACATTTAGTTAAATAATAGGAATTTTAAAAAATGGCTGAGGGCTAATTCATGTGAATACACAGGAAATCCTCAGATTATTTATTTTGATTTTGTGTAATAAAAATACATTCTTCTTTGTACTTACATTGGATACAGTTATGTATTAAAAAGGAAAAAAATACACCTATATAATCACACAGGACTGCAGGGACTTAGGGGACAAAGTAAGGGGAAGAGTCCCTCAGGTTATTTTCTACAATAAATAGTAAATATAAACTGCCAGTCAGAATTAAGGACAGGCAGAAGTTGGCATATCACACATATCAGCATCTGTCTGCACAGCTGTTGTTTCCAGCAGGGTTTTGGCCTGCATGACTATTCAGTTACTCTTCTAAGTTATTCCAGAGTGGTGGCACCCACCTATCAAACAGGGACAATGACATCTTTGTTAATAAATACGATAACTGTTGCGGTCCACTGAGGGTTAAAGGAAACGATCCACACCATTGTGGGGTAGTAACAGGAGAGAACACTTTATTAGGGCACATGGGACTCTTATGGGGTTGGAGGATTCTGGAACTTGGATGGAGTTAGGGGCAGATCAAGACATGAAAGGAAAAGGGAAGGAGGGTTTACAACTAAAATGGGGAAACTGGGGGTGACTAGCCTTAGTTAGTCGAGCCGGCTAACCTAACCCTAACCGGCAAGCCTACGAGGTCTTAGGGGTACATGAACCAAGCAGGGGCAGTAACCGGGTTCCCCATAACCAATCAGAACAGTTGGACATACAAAAGTAATGAAATAGTAATTACCTATCTAATACATATTTATTCTGACTATAACATCTTAACAGTAGAAAAAACTTTAAAAAACAGTAGCTCCATGGCAAGAGGTAGATAGCAATTCTGACAGTGTCTATTTGGTGGCAGACAGCTCCATCCATTCATTAAACTCCCTTCGATGCTGGATTTGAAGTCCTGGATCTGAAGTTCCCCACAGGTGCTTCCCCCACACTTAACTATATTATAGAAATGGCTTTCAGCTAGGTTATTTTGGGAGAACTGTCCGAAGCTTGAAGACAAGAATGACCCAGGGGCCATTGGGAGCAGCTTCCACAAGGTACAGATAATGCTTTGCTTGAGTGCCTGTATGCCAACACATATTCTGGGAAATAAAATTTTCAGTCTTTGGAAGTACAGAAATTTGATGAGATAACTAATGTGACTCAAGTGCTGTAATGAACAATTACAGGCTCTTCAAGACAGAAAAAGAGAAAGGGTTGTGCTCCACAGAAAAGGTTGGCTTGACCTTCTGGAGATTAGCCATAGACGAGAGGACAGATCTGTAGATCTGACTTTAGAGGACTGGAGAAGATGATGTAAGAGAAAGAGATGAATCAGATGATCTCTAGAAACCTTTTCCAACCTAGATTTTTCTATGATTCCATCATGACATAATATTATTAGTAGAAAATGAACAATCCTTGAAAGGAAAACACACTGGGACAGACTGGGAATGTCACTGCCTGTGAAATGCTGCACAATTTGAATGATGCAGGATTATTCATGTGAGCACACTCCTTCAACTGGATTTATGAACATGACTTACTGTATAGGTAATGTGCAGTGATGTAAACCAGTCTCTTCTACTTTAATAGTTGAAGGAAATTTAAAAAATAAATCAGAGAAAACTGAGGACTCAATTTGTATTGGTTAATAATCTATGAGAAAAAGACTGGTGATACAAAAAAGCCAAGCAATACTACGCATACTTTTTTTTTTCCTTCAACAACACAAAACTAATATCCATGAAGCTCACCTTGTTTTTTAGCAGTTTGAGAAGATAGTTTCAGGGAAACTATGAAATAAATGCTTAAATCCTTAAAGCTGCCACTAGAAACTGAGTTTATGGATTCCAATATTGCTCTGTCCAGTTAAGTTGATTTCTACTTTTCAGGGTTGTTATTTAAACTATGAGATAGCCTAGAACAGATTTCCGTTTTGCTGTTGCAGTGATTATATATTTTTAAAGATGTTTCATCATTTTTATGTTTGAGTGAAATTTTATTAGTTACTAAAGAATATTCCTTACAGAATATAGTGAAAAAAATTCACAATACAAATTGTAGCTTTCATTTTCTAAAGATATACAAAATTATTATATAGGGATGAAATTTACACGTATAACCCATTCATATCTATTGCAACAGGAACTCTCCAATATTCATAACAACTGCCAACCAGCTGATCAGACATGTGAGACAGAGTTAGTTCCACATATAAAACAGTGGCAACATTTGAATCAATTGTGTTAGCAATGACAGACAGCATGGAAATTTGTCTGGGTTGTTTTATCACAGAATGATCATGGAACCATAGAAAACTTTTGGTTGGGAGGGACCTTTAAAAGTGATTTAGTACAACCTCCTGCAATGCGCAGAGACATCTTCAACTAGACCAGATTGCTCAGAGCCCCATGCAACCTTGGCCTTGAGAGTTTTCAGGCATGGGGCATCCACCATCTGGGATGCCCCATGGCATCCTCTCTGGGCAATCTGTTCCAGAGTTTTATCACCATTATCATCACAAAAAATTTATTCCTTATTTAAAAGAGAACCCTGCCTGTCTTACTACTGCTGATATCATCAGAACAACCTCATGGCTGCACTCTCTTAAAAATGAAACCAAACCTGGCCAGACTAGATTACTGCTACACCTCCTATCGAAAGCAGAACCATTTGCAACCAGCACTCTTCTTAGTGGATGCTGGACAAGGATGCCAAGGTCCTCTCCTGCACCTATGGGAAACAGAAATGTGCTGCATAGAGGCTAAAGAAGGTAGAGAGGCAAACACAAGAATCTGTATTTATACCTATTGCAGTAAATAAAAGGATAACTTAGGGACTCTCACTTATCCCCTGTTCTGATATTAATTTGTTGTGAAAACAGTACCTAGCATGGTTTTGGCCCCTTCTAGACTGGAAAAAGTAAAAAAAAAAACCACTTTCTTCTTTAAGAGGATAGGGGAAGAAAGAATTTTAGGTCAAGCCTGTGTACAGTTCCAGGTGTAGCCAATGTCACATTAGACAAAGACATCTACAAAAATTTTAGTCTACAATCTTCCGCATAATACAAAGAAAAGAAATCAGAACAAATACCAAAGTTAAAACTCAATTTTACTGCTAAACTAAACATGACTAAGTAGGGACAGAAGTAGGTAATAAAGTGTGAAACTGCAGATGAATTCAAATGAAAATACTGAAAAATCAATAATTTCTGGTTGTTCCTATAATAAAATATGGATAATAAATACAAAGAATATTTTTCTTTTTAACTAGATAGCCCTTTTATTTTTATAATAGCTCTGGTTTAGTTTGTTGTTTTGCTCTTTTTTCTTTTTGGTATTTGCTTGAATGATTCTTTTCAGTTTTCTTCAAAGAATATACCCTAACTATAGCAATGAGTCAGACTCTAAGTCGGGCTTTCTCGCTGGTTTAGGAGGTAGTTCACACTCCTCATCTTATTTGCTTGAAGAGATACTAATGCCCTGAAACTTTGTAACCTGAAACCTGTAAATCCTAGTTTTCCATGAGTTATATTTGACTATATCTCCCTATCAGATGCAGAACAGTATTTTCTTGACATGGTAGGCATTTAATTAAAAAAAAAATTATGAAAACACTGTGCAAGATAACCAAATAACATATCCACTTTATTTAGTTATATACAGTTTTATAGCTGAAGAAAGAAAAAAGGGCAGAAGTCTGTAAGGTCACTTTCTAGGTAACGTAAAGGCATTTTTTTCCCCCATAATACCTCAAATTTCACTGTTTTCTCATTTTTCAGTGAAAAGAAAGCTTCTGAAGTTATTCTGTCATATGAGGCAATAAAGCCGATTCTACCATAAAATGGAACTGTTTCCCTAAGTTTCAGGAAAAAAATAATTGGAGACATGTAATGAGCGTCTATAACATAACCTCTGACATTCTCTCAGGTGCATCTGAGAATCTCTCACATTCTTCTAAATCCCTTATACTCACACTATGAATGTTGGCCTTTTATCTCTGAAAAATTGTCCTGTGAAAACTATTGACAGAGTTCATTGTTCACAAGATGAGCCAAATACATCTCAGCTAAAATTAAGAAGCCAAGTTTCCCTTAGCAAGTGGTAACTAAAGTATGCAATGAAACAATTGTACCACTTGATGGCGCCATTACCAAGTTGCCAGCTAAAATGCACATCTTGAAAATTAATGAGTGCAGCTGAAGCTGTCAAGAGGACAGAATCTACTCAGTTTTCTAGACGTTCAATAACTAGAGAGCCTGGCCTACTTAACAGTGGGTTACATCAACTTGTCAACCTTGGAATAAATCTTTATACTATTATGATGATAAAGTACAATTTAGTTTGCTATGTGAGAATAGCCTAGGAGCAGACCCTCACCATTGTTGGCTTTGTGGTGTTTTGGCTTTTTTATTATTATTTCTTCCTACTTAATAGCAATATATTTATTGGTTTATTTTAAAATATTTAACTGAACTGGTGGGGTTTCAACTGTTTAACTCCTTTACTGAGTATTTTGCTAATCTTTTTTTTTTGTTCTTCCCAGGGAGGAAAATAAACAAACTTTTCCATCCTAAAATAAATTAAAAAGGAAAATGTTTTGAAGAGCTCTGGCAGTGGTCTAGGGAAATGGCAGTATCTCTGAATGCCCTTGTCAAACTTCTTATCTTGTTTTGCAGGTCAGTTCTTTCCCTTAGGACTTGTGAATATCTCACATATAAAGTAGAATGCAAGTAGATATGTATGAGGTTCTATTCCTTTCTGAAAGAAGCACACTTAAAACAACAGAACATATTGTGGACATTTGATTAATATTGCCTACATGCCAATAAATTACTGGCAGTCATTTTCAGGCTTCATGGAAGGTGATCTAATGAATATAAAGAGGATATGAGTAATTCAAAAATAATGGGAAAATTTTCCATCAGCTGCAGGCTCTTTGCATACTAAATTAACAGCTAAAACACTGAAGGACTCATTTCAATTTGTTTTATGCTTATAAAACCAATTTTCCACCTTCTCCACTCTAAGGGAATTGCTCATTGGAAGCTTTTCCTGTTTTCAGCTGAAACTTATTGCAAAACTCCATCCAAGGCTAATGTTAACTGACACTGTAGACTGTGCATGGTATGTCAGAACAGAATCACAGCATATTCACATTTCTTTCCTTATTCAGGGGTAAGAAATAGGTTAGGGGCCTGTTTTCCACTTCCAGACAGTAAGTGCTTTGAGAGGAGGGTGATGAAAGGGAAGAATTCACCAGAGCAGAATAATTGCCTTTCACATACATATCATAAATTCTCTGCTGAAAGGAAAACACATCCATGAGCAGAAGGACTTTAAAGATCCACATAGATTAAATAAAAGTCACTGATTCCAAGATTAGACTGCTTCCTCATATGGTATAAAACTTTATGTTGAGTTGAGCTGCAGTGATTTACACCAAAATAATCTGACAAGTCTGGAGGTGACAAACCGATGGATGAATTACATTTGGCACTTTATAAGAGCCTTCTCATAGTTTTAACAATTTCTTTTTCCATTTATTCATGTTTTTGTAACACTTTCTGAAGAACTTTTTTTAAAGAATTTAGGCTTTTAAAATATTATAGGCAGCTATTTTAACTCCCATTCCCCTTTATAGGAGTTGTGATATTCAAGGTTTCCTAGTTCTGTTTCCAGATTGGTAACTCTTAAAGCCCTGGCTCCATTGTATGCTCTTTTCTGGATGCAGCATTTTGATCCATCATGCTGGACTTTCATTCATTAAAGATCTCCTGATACAGCAGTCCACAGTAGTGTCTCTCTCTTTGACAGGTATTGTTGACATCTGTATGTCATATTAAACTTAAGATAATGTATTTACATGAAAGATGGACCATTTTGACCTCCTAACTACCTGTATTCTTTTTGACACACTGATCTGCTCATTCACTCTGAAATAATCCAAATAGGTGGGTAATACGACTTTTTCTGCAGAACAAGACATAATACACAGATTTCATGACAATTTTCAGGGTTTAAAAGAAACTCATTCTGTTATACAGAGCAAGAAATACACATATCCAGACACAATAAAACAACAGTTTCATATCTTGCCCTAGTTTGCTGTCCAGTCTTGAATACTTCCCCTTCTTCTCTCCATCTGTCTTCTTCCATGGAACACAAATTTTCTCATTCTCTACAGGCTTCCAGTACAGGATCATCTGGGATTTGCATGATAAGTAATCCAGTGTTATTTGTATCAGTTCACTCTTACCATTACACATGTTGACAAGTGAGAAAACAAAGTTCTTGTTTCTTCGTAATATGAATTATTTGGATGGTGCCCATTCCAGAACTATCGGGACAGGATGCCAATTGCACATAATATCCATGTATCACAAAAGACCTGCTATTCATCTCAGCAGCATAATCTTCATTAATCATAAGGAAGCAAGGGAGAAACCCATTGCCTTGTAAGCCTGTGATTCAATAATACGACTTTTAATAGCCTCATGGCATGGCTTTGATAACAGTAAGTAGATGATTATCAAGCATGGCTACCAGAGAATGCACAGACTAATGGCAGTCTGCGCGCGTCCGCACGCACAACTACGCGTGTCGCAGACCCGGGAAGGGATAGCGAGAAGGAAAGAGGCGGAGGCGGGGTTGTGGCTGCAGCCAACGAGGAAAAGAACTGAACCGTTTATTGAGAGGAGCAACGACTTTTATAGCCTCGGGAGGGAAGGTTCGAGAAAAAGGGGCGGATCTGAGGGATTGACAACTTGGATTAGACATCTGATTGGGTAGGAGACGGAGACTCCGCCTCCGGGGAGTGGCAATAAGAGGGGCTATGGGAGTGGTCTGCCCGATATGGCAAGGCCTACGTGCCGTTACCATGGGCGACCAGGGAACCAATGGTAACTGTTCCCAAGCCCGGGAAACCGCTAACCAATGGGGGACTATTTCTAAGGGAGAAACTGGGGAAGAACTGGGGTACAATCAATCAGAACATTCGTAATTATTACTATTGTGTGACTATTCTAATACAATAAAGTCTCTAACTCTAACTCTAATTATAACTATAACTGGCATCTTCTCTTCGGGATTTTCTACTCCGGTCCTTGTTACACAGCTGACTCTTCCTCTGATTCCATCTTCGTTGGTGTTCGTGTCCTCCGCCACATGATGTAGGAATCCCTGATTCCCACAGCAGTCCCTGACCCATCAGCTACTGAGCCTCTCTTTCCAACAGAAAGGTAAGAATCACTGGCATGGAAAACACCACGTCCTACATAAACTATAATAGTTCTGTTAAGTGTTTGATTTTGCTTTGCCTTTTTGATGCCAAAACCAAGCTGTTTCTTTCTGTGGTATCATACTGTTCATGATTTCCTTGGCAGGCAAACACAAGTTAATTTTGGCCACAGATGCTTTGTTTGTGCTCCAAGCTCATTCCTGTCTTAGGCTCAGCTCTGCTTTACATACAGCTATACAACTTCTCCTGGAGTATAGGGAGAGATCAAATGAGCCTGCACAAGGCCAAGCAACCAGTTCATGAGTAGCTGCAATCATATTTTGCTGGTAATGGGTTAGAATATTGAATGTGTTTTGCACACAGAGGATGCAGGAGTAGCTACTCTTTTTTACAAAAAGAAGTGACAGTAGGGAGATAAAGAAAGCTGGGCTGTGGAATGTGGTTTTGTGCCACTGCAAAAGCAGACACTTATGTTTTTGTCTGCACTATTTCTTCACTCATGCTGCATGATGCCTCTTTTTTAGCTTTGTCGGTCTTGCTGGCTACCCTACATTGCACTACATAAGCTCTCTTTTTGAGCGTCTTCAGCTGCAGCAAAAGAGGGGTCAGACTATGCAATCTACCTGACCCAGTAATCAAAACTTTGAACAAATGCAAGTAGGTATCTTTGTAAGAAAATGTACTGCACAGTACCCAGGCTATACTGCAAATAAATAAAATAAATTCTATATCTTCCAGAGTAGCTTTTTCCCCTGCTTCTGGCTGGCCACATGTAAAACGTTTCATTTTAAGCATACAAGTTTGCTGTAATACTGTCTCCTGTATGGGCAAGAATTAACCTATGCACTAGGATTCAACAGTTAAGGATAATTTTCTCACTGTAGATACCATCTGTTTTGCTCTTTAATTACATTACTCTCCATAATATATTTTTTCCTCTTATGAGTAAGTGGAAGACCATTAATTTTTACAGGCCCAAGAAAAAGATTCAAATATTTGGCAACCCCTGTTATCCAGTGACCATTTTCTCTGTTCTCATAAATCAATTTGATTGGAAAAAAAATAAGTGATTATGGAATAAGGGGCAAAACACATGAACAGTTTGCAGTCAGCCAAACAGCAAGACAATATAAACAGATTTTCACTTCTTTGGCATAATTTTCTAGTTTTGATTTCATTTTTGTAAACACATAAACCTGCAAAAGTCCCAGGTACCATTCATATTTATGGGGATCTCAGAGTAGAGACCTATCTCTGAAATATGTTTACCAATACATCAAATCAAGAAAAGACATAACTACCATAAGGGAAATTTGAACCTACACTGATAACCAATCAAAAAAAAACCCAAAAGAAACCCCCAAAAACCTTTGAAACACTGATGTTTGCACACAAAACATTAATTATACCATTTGTATCTATTTGGTTACAATATTGTTCTTGGTTTTTAACTTCTTCTAAGAGTATGCATTGTGTGGGTTTCATAGAACTTTAGAGCTTTTAAAGTACTTATGTAATTTTGAAAGCCAACTGCAACTTGCTTGTGTTAGTTTTGTTAAAATTCCTGTACATGATTGTACATGACTATTGCTCTACGCAATATTTTACAAGGTGAAATCTTATGTGGATAAAATTTATTTACATTTTTAGCCAAAATGATTTTCATTACAAAAAAAAAACCAGTTTAAAAAAATATTTACAAAATCACTTACATTGGCTTAATGCCTTCCTTTTTTCTCATTTGCCCAGTATCTTGCAATAAAGCAATAAATTCATATAGGGAAAATTCCATGCTCTTGACAGCAATGCCATGTTCATCCTCTGAAATTAGGCCACCTCTTTCTGAAAGTAAGTCAACAGTAATTGGTTATGCAAATATCCCCTGTAATTATTAAAATCTTTCCATGTATGAATAAGTTCTGTTTCCAAGCTGGCCACAAGATGATTTGGTCTGTCTTTATCTTCCTCTCCTTCCTTGCTATCCTTTTCCAGGCAACAGCCATTGTACCAGTTTTGAGAGACAGCAGGGTCAGGCTTAAGGAAGGCTAAAAAGTAAATTATATGGTCTTCCTCCCCACTTAACTTGAATAATTGGCTGCCATTGCTTGTTTTGCAGATTCCCAAATTTTAGTCTCCAAAAAGTTAAATGAGCTTTCACAAAAGTTGGCTAAGCTTTCCTTGTCATTGACTGGCAAGTAACCTACACGATATTAACCTTTTGAGGCTTACTATTCACTCAAAATAGTGTCAGAGAGGAAGTATAACTATCATCAGAGTTATGGGTCTGCAGAACTACACAACTAAACACCATCTTCCTCAGCATCTGAAATGTTTACTCTTTTTTTAATAGGGAATGTTGGCTGCTTTGACACGAATTCTTTGATTAAAAGAGTATAATATAAGCTTTTTAAATGTTCCCCCAAAGACCTCATTCCTGTGTTCTAATAGCTCAGAGCACATCATTATGTGTGTACATTTTGTCCAAGTGCATGCCATTACTTTTGTCTAAACTCAACTTTATATGCTGTTTTCTTGATGAATATCAAAAGGTCCTTTTGCAGTTTTTGTATTTGCCTTATTGCCTTGAATACGTTAGTAGTGAAGAAATTTCATTGTCTCACTCAATCTCCTGACAGTATCATACACAAAAAGCTTACAGAGGACAGGACACAACACAACTCCTTGCCACACAGTCCTCTGTTGCTGTGACCTCCTTTCCCTGAGAAAAAAGGGAATTTATATCTACTCATTTTTTCTCTTCCCAGGAGTTTTCCCTTAATTTGAGGGTCTTTCCTTGTATCCCAATACTTGTTAGTCTTTTTAAGAGCCTTTGCTGAGGAGCCTTGAAATATTTTCATCTTTGAAATGTTTTCACCTTTAAAACGTTTTTGAAGAGCAGACTGGAAGAGGTAGAACAAGCAACAATATGAAGACATTTCAAACACTGCTGTGTTTCTGCAGGACATCTGCTGAGGGGGAACATGGCTATAGAATATCATGACACCATTTTGCTGCTTATGACTGGCTTTTCTTCCTGCCATCCTTATTAAGTAAATCAATTTGGTGCATATTTGAGTCTTCTCAGTGCTGGGATATTGTTGGGGGATATATCTGAACATAGGAGCTGATGAGGACTTTGCAGTTTAAAAACTTCATTAAAAAAAATGCAGTTGAAAATAGTTGCTTAAGAAGACAGAAACCTGCCTGCAGGGCTAGAAAACAAACCTTAGATGACTGCATTTAAGTTGTTCTAACTACAGAAACATATGAAAGTGCCTGGTCTGGAAATAAGTATATAAGGGGAGAGGAGGACATGGTGGGCAAAAGGGAGATAACTTATATTTTGATTATTTAATCCAGGAATTCAGAATTCCATTATTTAGAGTACTTTAGAATTTTTTCTGTGTCTGTATAAGAGAGACTAGAGGCTGTCAATGTCCTCCAAAGAATGTCAAGAAAAAGGAAGACCCTGAGAGACTCAGGGAACTGTGACAGCTATATAAATATCATTAACCATTTCAAAAGGATCTGAAAAAAATTATCACCAGTGACAATCTTGAGCAAGATATTTGCAGTTACAGTATTCATACTCTTAGCAATCACTTCCTTGAAGTCTGCTTTTATTTCACACTAGAAGAATATGAATATTACATTGTTAATTAACACTTACTAATTTTGTTATAGATTATTAGAAGAGACATGGAATTAAACACTAATGATATTCTAGAATTTTACCAGGAAAATACATGTAAAGCAGTTGATGCTCTTTCATCAAGACTCAGCTTGATCCTTAACTGATTATAATTGAGACTAATTTGTTTTTCTAATTGAATAGCCCTCATTCACAACAAAGCTGTTTCAGTGTATTATATTGAGCACTTGAAATGCTCCCTTTGAATATTGTAAACAACTTAAATTAAATGTTCTTCAAGTCTGAATTGATTTGTTTCATGTCACTCAGTATAAATATTTTTCTGTAAAGTCAAGATTCCAAGTTGAAAGTTTTGTTTCTTTTTTTCTTGTTTGTGTGTGTCTTCGTGTTATTGCAGAAATGAAGTTAGCAAACTTCTTTTTCTCACTTTTAACCCTTTTAGCATCCCTTGCCTTCTATTGCTTTCAGTTATTTTAAAGCCACCATGCTGTTGCAACAACCTACTTGACTAATTTGTGAATATGGTGACTACTTAGAAACCTCCACAGTTCAAATGAGGACTATATAGATTCACTTAATTGTTCCAAGTAATAAATACATACAAAACTTTTCCAACTTGAGAAGCTCTATAAAAGCATTCCATGTTTATTATTTTTTAATCTATTTTTAATTAAGTAACAGAGTAATATAAAGTTTTAACAGCTACAGTTTAAATACTGCTATTACAGGACTTCTACTAATAAGGTTTTATGAGAAAATATGAAGGTATCTACATATGCAATATATCCATTAAAAGATGAGTAATCAGTTATTTCAAAGTCTAAGGGCTTAGGTTTGTACAGCTGAGTGAGTTTGGAAAATGTAGTTAGTAGTAAGGAAAACACAGATAGGTATACATTTTAGCCCCTGATCAAATAAAGAATTTAAGTATGTGTGAATCTGTGAATTGATTTGGGTGGGACTATTCATCCTTCAGGATCAAATGTATTTTGAATCTACATTCTTTTCTGTTTTCTTAGAACCTTACCTGGAGATGGTATAAGTTTGAATAAAAGAATAAAAACAATTGTAATAAAAATAGCCTTATCTGGGACATGAATAAGACAAATAAGAGAGCTAGTTTTCAAAGTACAAATTAAAACAGTCAAGATGGTTGTAGTTTCATCAACACACTCAAAAAGATTCTAATAGCCATTTATTGTGGCACTTGGTACCATCTGAACCTGTCATTACATAACTAGATCTGTGCATATATATGTAATAACTGGAGCTTTTATTCCAGATAGTAAAAGGGGTGTCCTTAGATTTTCAGAGTGGGTGATATACTTGTGCGAAGACGATCTATGGATAATTGCTATACGCCTCTGCAACTACAAAAGAGAAGACAATATAAAGAACTAGCTAGATGTGAAGCTCATTCTAGTTTCAGAAGTGTACACTCAAAATAGAAACAGCTAAGGTAACATGCATGTTTTCTTCAGTAATTTATGAACATGCTATAGAGGTATTATATCCACTTATCAAGACTGTTGAGGCTTGCTGCCTGACTGATTACTGTTTTCCTCGTTGATAATGTAGACCTGCATTTTTTAGGGGGTCTGTTTTGGTTGTTGCTCTGTCTATTTAGTGTGGTCAACAGGGGAGTTGTTACACTGAGTGCAAGGTGTGTGTGTGTGTCTGTTTACTTCTAGGCAGGAAGTGACGAGTCTTGCTGCTATCAATACGCCTGTGAAAAATTGGGACACTATTGCTAACAGAGTCTCTTCGCTAAAATGCCTTGTAATAATCAGCTCTTAATAAAATCAAGCTTGAAATACCTCCCCAGCTATATTATAGCTTTCCTTTTATGACTGAGAGCAATTCTGAATATTTTTTCATGAAGCTGTCTAGGCCAGAAATTAAGTCATGTGGTTATAAAAGAACTGTTAGGTCAAGTTCCACTGGCCCTAAACCAGCAACATTGAAATTTGAGGCCCTGAAGGTTACTAAAAAACTGTACACCAGATGATTTATTCTCATAGACATCTGTCTCCAGCTACCATGGTGATCAGCATTCAGTCTGTGGTTTGTATATCAGGAAATGACAGCTCTTTAACAGAAGCCAGAGAAAGCAGCAATGTCAGTAATGAGCTCCTGTGTTCTGGGCTGCAGAGCAGTTTGCCGAGTCCTTTGTTTTCCTCTGCTTCAGAGAAGACAATAGTTGTTATGATCCCAGGGACAAAGAAGGAAAAGGTCTGGAGAAAGAAAAACGTGTAATTTGGATGAAAATATAGCAAAATGCTTTTGCTCTTTCCTTTCTTGCCCTACAGAGCACCCTCTTACTTTGCCTCTCTGTTTGAGCTTAATTTTGTAACAGTCATACAGGACTCTAATCTATACCATTATTTTCAATATGTCCTTCCTTATCAAGGGGGTAAGGCATTAAAAATTATGGCTAAACTTGGTGGATAAAAGTTCAAATTAGTAAGTTCTTCTCTTCTGTGATGTAGACCAGTTATCCTTCTTTAAATTAGAAAACAAAAAAACAAACAAACAAAAAAAACCAGCAGAAAAAACAAATGGATGTTTATTCAAATCATGGAACCAAATCTGATGTCTCCAATTTTTTAGAAAGAAAAGTTGATATAAATTCTTGGTAGAATCTCTTGTATAAGAAAAAATTCTTACAGAAGACAAGGAGATCAAAACCAACTAATCAACCATTAAAACCCACCACAAAAAAACCCCATACCAACTCCAAAAAATAATATCTTTGAACTAACTGAATTAAAACAAATTGAATAAATGGAAATAGCTGAGTGGATATACAAGAAATGAAAGTAATAGACAAAACTGATAAAGCATAGGGATAATTTTGTTTATTGTGAACATGGGGTGTAATCTAAAATGTACCTTTCCTATATGTTAGTTCTTTGTAATCTATTATGCTCATAGTATACTGGGTAAGTTAGAAGAACTGAGATCATCCTGATTCCTGAGTTGACTCCTGCCTGCACTGAGGCAGTCATTTCATAAAGTGAGGCCTCCGAAAAGCTCACAAGAAAATTTTCTAAAACTCCAAACTCTCATCTCTGATACTCACTGGAGGGTCTTGGTTGACCTGATGTGCACCACAAGACAAGCCACATAAATGAAACAGCAAAGTGTAAGGTTCATTTCTAGCAGACACTGCTCCTTCATAAGATCTGCTTGTGGAGAAAGATTCTTTGTACAGTAGAACCTAAAACAGAGATCTTATGAAGGAGTTAGTTTTCATAAAACTGAATTCAGATTTGGCCTAGCTGAATCTGAATGGGTGATTTGTAAAATCTGGTTCTTCTTTCAAAGTTAAGTGGAATCTACAGTGTATGAGCAGAGAACACTGCCATTTGACACTTTACTTTTTCTACCTTCCTAATCAAAAATTGCTAAAATGAAACAATTCACTTATATCAATCGAAGATTTATTCCAGTAAATAATGTCTTTTCTAATATGCATAAAAAACATTTCTGAGTTGTTTATGTCTCCATTTTAAACATTACTGCGTTATAAATGTTATTGTATTTTAACATGACTTTCTGAGTTTCATCACTCCTTTGTGGACAGTGAGGTCAAAACCAACATCACAGATGCAAATGGTAAAAGTTCCCTCTAAGTTTAAGTAGCAAATTTAATCTACATTTTTCTTTCACATTTTGAGGTGACATGCCAGATTCTTTAGAAAAGCACAATAGACACAAGGTGGAGCCAAAGGCCCTTGAAGCAAACTATTCACTACTCTTTTTTTATTATTATTTATTTTTTAACTAAAATTCCTTTTTGAAAGAGGCAAGTGAGAATAAGTTCCAAAACCAACATTTGAAGTGAGTTGTTAAAATAGTTAGAAGTGGCACCTATCTCTTACTATCTAAAATTTAACCATAAGGAAGTCAATACATTTTAATAATTAAAAATTACTACACTTTTCAGCCCATATTTTGCTTTTAAAGCAAAAATCCAAATTTAATGAGCTTGTTTTCCCTTAAATGGCATATTCAAAGCAAAATCTAAATTCCTAACAAGTTTTGAATATTTTTCTAAAAAAAAGAAAAAAAAAGTAAAGAAAGCTTGTCCTTTGTTCTTATTTCACTACATTTTTAAATAACTGGATATTTTACTGTTTGGATTTTTATTTTATGTTAACTTTATGAAATGTGAAAGAAAAGGGAGCTATCATCTAGATTACATATATAGTTTTGTTCACATAAGACACCTTAGAAAACCAAGAGTAAAGTGAGAGGGAAATTAAAGCTACTCTCATTCTAATGTGAGATGATTAATCTTTAATCCTCCGAATTGGGTTGATAAGGATTGTCATTACTGCATGCAGTAAGCATATTTTATATCAGCTCCTCTATGGTTTCAATGGCAAAGCTCACATCAAACTGTATTTCATCACCCTTGAAACTTGAGAATATTTATTTTCTCTTTTCTCCTGACAGCACACTTGAAGGATCAGATGACTGATAATATTGCACAGCTGACATCATTATCTAGTTCTATGCACATATACACGCCTTCATAAAACAAATGAACAAGACTGGAAATTAAGATCACACTCCCACTTGCATTATTATCTCTAGAATTTAGTTGATAAAAAAACCTGATGTCTTCAAAACTAGCCATGTTAGAACTGAAACCGATGATTTACATATCTGAATTTTCTATTTCCCTCTTACTTTAACAAAAATATTTATATGTTTATGCAAAAAGGAAATTTCCAAAGGTTGAGACCTTCCTTGAGCTACAGCCTCAGTTAACACCTTTTCTGTTGGAGGCTCACCATGCTCCAACTAAAAGAGTGGCAGGAAGATCTGAAGCACACAAAACCAGACTCAATTAATCTATGAAATATTCCCATGCTATTGCCAGCTGTGCTTAACTATTAATATTGAAATAGTTTATATTAAAAATGTTGATTTCAAAATCATACGTATAACTATACAGAAATATTGGCTCTCACATAGATTCAGTGCAAAACCATCTCAGAATGGTTTTAGAACCATTCTCAGAAATACTTATTGTTCTTTACTCTGAGTGAAAAAAAAAAAATAACCAACTCCCCTCACCGCCCCCCCCAAAAAAGGACAAAACAAAACAAACAAAAAAGAGATCCTCAGGGCTGACAATGTGATAGAACATAATAAGGAATAATTTCATCCATGTAACTTCTATCACATGCTTGCATGGTGATGAATGATTAGTGAAAATTCTTGCTTTGAAGATAAATCAGTTACAGTTTCTTGGAGTGATTTAATAATCAGGTTTTGTAATTAATGGTTTCAAAGATTGTCCCTGTCCATTCTTATCGATGCTTCCACTCCTTCTTGCCCCATAAGTATTCAGCGGTGCTGTGCTTTGCTGAATTGTCCAGCTTCTTTTTCTGACACTGAGAAAGAAATGAAAAAGGAAAACACACACACACACACACACCAAAAAAAAAAAAAAAAAGAAAAAAAAAAAAAGATAAAAAGGTTGATATAAGGACAAATAAAAGTGGCCTTCTATCTGAGGAGCCCTCAAATCCCCCCTTTCTTTCAAAGCATTTCCTACTGCAAGAAACCACTTACAGAGAATAAACATCAGTTCCTCTAACACAAAATAGTCCCTTTCTATGGAAAATGATAGAATATGAAGGGTCTGAGATCTGTATCCACAAATATGTCCATATCCCTAGCTGCAAAAATAGATGTAGAAACCTCACTCAAATATTGAACAAATAACCTTGGAGTTGAAATTTTAAACTCCTCTTCTTTTGAAACAATGCTCATGTCAGTAGAACCTGTGGCCTGGGAGGACCCCAATATTTTAGTTGTCTTGAATGAACTGGGGAAAATATATTAGACAGACTTTCTCAGGTAAAATCTATTTAGCAAAAATACCTGCCTGATCCCATTTTAGTTGGGTAAAAGAGGTTACTATTCTATGTTTCTGATCTCCTTATGTTTTACAGTAAAGAATTACAAAGTCTTTAATGTATTTGATGAAAATATCTTTCCTTTTTATGCGTTTTAAAAATTGCTATTTTTGTTTTCAGTTAAAATTCTGGGTTTATATATTGAGGCAACAACATAAATCAAACTTTTCTGTTCATTCACCATCTTCCTCTAGTCCCTCATTAAAAATTTCTTCAGAACACAAACATAATACTCCCTCCCCCCAAAAAACCTCCAAACAAACACACAAACAAAAAACACCAAAAAACTTAAATATGCAAAATTTTTAAAACTTCTTTTATAACATTGTTTTGGGTTTTGTTTTTCCAGAAGCTACAGAATTCCAGAATAAATTATGACTATTGCCAAATCATACACAATACTGATAAGAACTGGACTTTTAAAACACCCAGTTTTGGAAATAATATGTGGGATTTGCCTGCCTTTACTGCAGATGTTTGAAACTCAGAACTTTTCATCCTACCCTGCCATAAAGTTAACAGATAGAAATCTCCTCTAGAGTGTGGTTTAAGTCTTCCCAAGAAGGGCAAGAATTCAAGTTAAATGAATCTTTGGAAATATCTGTTCCTTCTCATTTGAGAACAGAGGGATCCTTCTATCTCACTTCAGATATCTAAGTTTTACACATGCATATAAAATTAGGAAATCCTATCTAGGATTGCACAGCAAATTAATTCACAGTACATTAAGTATACTCAAGAAAATACTGAAAGACTTGTAGCCTTTCATAAACGAAAATAAAAAAATTAAACATTCCAGAATGCAGATGTGGTGCGGTGTTATTATATAGCAAGATTCTTCTTTCTCATTAAATGGTGTGTCATAGACTTGTTTCATTTCTTCAGTAGAAGCAAACTCTTCATATTTCTAAGAACTGCTCAACATTTATCCATGTGATGCATTTTACTCCATGCATTTACTGATGTCATTATTAACTATCTACTCTACAAGGCAGCAGTTCACAATGCAGTCTGACAAAAACAGTCTTCACAACGTTCAGTTGTAAAATGATCTTTCACATAACACAGCCTTCACCTCCTGACTTCAAGGATCCTTCAAACAGCAGCTGCTGAGCAGGCGTAGAAGAGAAAAATTACTGTGTAAACAGCAAATTCAATTACTTTCCTGACAATGAACTACACAGACAACCCAGCTGAGAAAGAATACTTGACTAGATGTTTGTAAGATTTACTGTTAAGCCTATCCCCCAGCCCCTGGGATGTACTGTCCTGTCAGGTTGCTGATAAATTATGAATAATTGAAACATGGTCTTCAAAAACTGTTCTCACACTGTAGGATTTGTCCTAAATAGTAAAAGAGCATATCCCTAGATCAGACCCACCATCCCACGTCAATGTAACAATAACTTCCAACTCGATATTTAAAATTGTGTTGCATGCATTATGTTTTTCCTTTCAGAAGTAATAGATGAGATTTCACTTAAAGTAATGACACTTCACAGAATATGGGGGAAAATGTATTGACTGCTGCCTTTAGAAACTAAATTTCATTTTATGCATTTCTTTTAGAAATATTATGGGAGTTAAGAGGAACAGTGAATTGTTGAAAACTTTTTTTATTGCTTGAATATATTTATATGTTTTCTGTGAAAGAAAAACAAAATACTTATAAAACAATCAAAACATTTTACACCAAGAGATGTCACAATTATTTTATATCTTTCCAACATGATAATGCTAGTTGAGATTTTATTAAAATGAACTTAAGGAAGTTAGGCATCTAATTGTCATTAAAATTCAGCAATAAATTCAGTGTGAAAGTTGTTGTTAATGTATGTGCGTGTATCTGTGTGTAAATATACATAAAAACATTAAATATAGATAAGTATGTGTGTGTATCTTTTTTTATCTATGTGTTGTAATACAATGGGAATGGGATGAACAATAAGAAATATATTATCAGATATTTCATTAACATCCTCAGCTGAAAAGAACCCCTGACCTCAGAGAGAGATCTCACAGCTTCCTTCATGTTGAGACTTAACTGGGTTGCATCTTCTTTCTAAAGCTCCAAGTCAAAGCCTCCAGCATCCTAGGAACAGTTGTTCCAGTGGCTGCTTGGGATCATGTCTTATGTTACCACCAGAGCTGAGGATGCATATGCTGCTGGATTTGGTCTGGCTGAGATGGAGTTCATGTTTCCTGCAGCAGACCTCACAGTGCTGTGCTTTGCTTAGGTAGCTGAAAAGGTGTCACCAACACTTGAGTATTTGGCTACTGCTGAGCGGAGCTGGAACAGGACTGTCCAACATTCTGTCCTCCCACCAGTAGCTGGGAGTGGGAAAGATCTTGGGAGGGCACATAAGCAGATCCAAACTGAACAAAGGAATATTCCACACCATATGACATCTGCTCAGATATAAAAGCTAAGAGAAAGGAGGAGGAAGGGAAGCATTTGTTATTTATTAAGTTTGCCATCCAAAGCAACCACTACACATGCCAAATCCCTGTTTCCCAGGAAGTGACTGGACATCACCTGCTGATGGGGAGTACAAAATAAAATATTTCTGGTTCACTTCCCCCCCCCACCCCAGCTTTGCTTGCATGAGCATGACCTTTGCTTTTCTTTAGCAAACTGCCTTTATCTCACCCTATGATGGTCCTCTTCAGTTTGTTTTGGTTTGATGTTTTCCATCTTATTTTCTTCCCCTGTCCAGCTGAGGAGGGAAGTGATAAAGTGGCTTGGCATTCACCTGTCATCCAGCCAATGTCAGCCCATTGCAGGTGTTTTGAGAAGGGGTGCTGGCCTCATCTTTATGCCCCTCTTCATTAGCTGCTGATCAAACTGCTTCATCTGTTGGCTTTTTTCTTAACTGCTCATTTATACCTACAGAACTGACACCAATAAGCTCTATGGTGCTTTGGCTACACATATGAAATCTCAACTTTACATATGTTCAATGGACTGCTTGGAAAGAAACTTATCTCTTGAATCATTTTAATAGTACAAAATATTGCTAGCTTTCCTACAGTGAGCACTATGTCTTCCTCAGTCTTTTCTTCTCAAGGGATGATAGTACCAAATGAGACATGATCTAACCACAGGTGAAAGTCTTCAAATGCTAAATTAAACAAAAATCCTCTGTATACCAGTGAGAGTTTTTGTTTGTTTGTTTGTTTGTTTTTTAATGTTTTCAGTGTATGAAGATTAATTTAAATTGAATTGTGTCACTTACTGGTCCGGGGGGAAATGGAAGCACTCTCTCTTTCATGATCATGCACATTCCACTGTTCACAGTGGCACATTCTTCTGTTTCTGCAAGAAGCTACAACTATTTTTATAGTTTATAACTGATGTTTGCTCAGCTACATTTAAGGATAGGCAGGCAGCAGACAAAAGAACGTCAGTCTATTCACATCCTGTGAATCATAGAGTTTTATCTGTAAACAGTGTAATTTAATATAAAGAAAAGGAAAGAAAAGACTGGGTTTGGAGTTCCCGTGAATGTGATGTGACTTAAAATTAGAGCAAACAATAATGTTTACAAAGGCAGTAGGTATCCTAAAACCATCCCTCATGTTCTCCCATCTGCTACAATAAAGCAGGCTTTCATCCTCCACAAAGCTGATTAAGAGAAGTAGAAATATTCCATGTCCTAATGAAGAAAAGATGTCTCTGACTAATTCATCTTTTTTTAACATCTTCCTTATGAAGATGTAATGTCCAGTACAAAATTGACAAGTAGCACTGTTTTTAATGGTGTGGGAAGTACAGTCAAAGACCTTATTAAAAAAAAAAAAAAAAGCAAACCAACCAACCAACCAAAACCCAAAAACCCCAAAACAAACAATAATTCTGTTATATTCTACACAGAGCTCTGTAGGGAGATTTTTGAGTTTGTTGTTACAGAATTTAGTTACAGAATTTGCTTTTAGATTTATCTCTTGTCACAGGGCTCTGCTCCAGGACACTCAAATTCAAATGATAGTTTGAGGTACATGGAGATAAACTGGAAATCCTGGTGCAAACAAGAAAGATAGTAGATAGAGTGTGTATGTTTCTGCCAGAGCATGTTGTTCCTCTGGAAAAAACATCATCAAAAAACATGGGCAGTGCAATATAGGCAAGTGAATGTGAAAAAACTCTGAGAACTGAAGCTATGGAAAGTTCACAACATTGAATAAAATTGGTATTTAACAAACTAATTTAACAAGGGTATAACGGTGACTTTTTCTCATGCAATTCAATAAATTCTTGTAATTCCAAAATGTATCTGAATGTGCTGTACAATTCAAGCAGTTTTTGGAAGTAGACACCACAACTTAAAAAAGTCACTGTCAGGTAAGTCCAGCACACTGCAGATTCAAAAGTCAATGTCAGTGAAAGAGCAAGGGGAAGTAGCCTAAAGTTGCACCAAGGAAGGTTTGGATTGGATATTAGGGAAAATTATCTTATCCAAAAAGATTGGAAAAGTATTGGAATGGGCTGTCCAGGATTGTGGTTGAGTCACCAGTCCTGGAGATATTTAAAAGTTGTGTAGATACGGCACTTAGGGACATGATTAAGTGTTAGACTTGGGAGTGTTAGATTTGCAATTGGACTTGATATATTAAAGGACTTTTCCAACCTATATGATTCTATGTTTCTATGAGCAGTGTGATTTTCCCTCCAAAAGGCAGGGTATGCCTAGATGAAATGTGTCGCACTTGCCCAGCTACACCATCAACTCTCAGCTACTACTGGATGTATTCATCCTGTTAGGCATCCTGTGATGCTGTCATCAAACAAGCTCAGCATAAGCCAGGAGAGCTGGCAAATCCTCATTGTTTCGATGTGGTGCCATTTAAATGCAGATAAGACATTTGTGGACACCAGCTGGTGCAGCCACATGGCCCTTCACTTTTCTACATGGATTTTTCAGCTCAGTGAAGATTAGCTCAAGGATCTCTGTGCTCCATAGGCATGTCAGTGTCAATGACTTTTCTTCATTTTATCCTTACTGGAGAAAAAACCCACATCTGGTCTGTGTTTTATGCAAGTTCTCATGCTTACTAGTATTCCATATATTTGACATAGGATTCATGTGGTCACAATGCACGTCTTTGTAACATGCAGGTTCAAACATTGCACATCATTGTAACTTCCTAATATTTTAATCCTTAAAAAAAATCTCTTTATACATGTTGGATTTATGTGGCAAGATTTCGATGGGATGGTAGAAAGACTGCAGGAATAATTTCTGTGTGAAGAGGCCAAGGAATGCCCCTGCATTGGAAAGAGACAATTCCAGCTGACTCCAAGATGGATCCACTGCTGGCCAAAGATGAGTCAATCAGTGACAACCCGTAGACACCAAGGTCACTGAAGGAAGGGCAGGAGGTGCTTCAGGTACTGGAATAGATTCCCTTGCAGCCTATGGAGAGAAGACTATGGTGAGGCAGGCTGGAGGATGACAGTAAAGCAGCTATCCACCTACAGCTTATGGAAAACCCCACAGTGGAGCAGGTGGACATGCCCTGAAGGAAGCTACGTGCCATGGAGAGCACTAGAACAAGCTGCTGACAGGACCTGTGAACCTGTGGAGAGAGAAGCCCATGCTGAAACAGTTCATGTTAAAAATCCAGCCTGTGAGAGGAGAACCCCACACTGGAGCAGAGGAAGAGTATGAATGAAAAGAGTTGTAGAGATGAAATATTAAGAACTGACTGCAACTCCTATTCCTCATCTCTCTGTGATGCCTGGAGGAGGGGAGAAAAAAGAGGAGTCATGGATGAAAAAATAAAGCTGAGTTTGGGAAGAAACAGGGCAGAAAGTGGTTTTAGTTTTGTCTTTGTTTCTATCTTCTTCTATTATTTTAGTTGGCAATAAATTAATTTTCCCTAAGACAAGGCTGTTTTGCCTACAAAAGGTGAGTGATCTCCCGATCTCCCGGTCCTTATCCGGATACACTAATTTACTCGTCTTATTTACTCCCCCATCATGCTGAGGAGGTGGACTGAAAGAGTGGCAGCCAGACAAGGATAGTCTACCACAAGATAACATCAGTGTGCCTCACATAATGGCTAATTTAAAATTAAATGTTCATAATACTGATATATCACTAATTAAACTATAGTCTTCAACATTGTTAGCAGAGAACTCTGTATAGTGAAGGAGTTTAAAGTAGTGATAATTACCTCTAATTCACATAGATAAGTCTATAAGTCTTCTGACAAAATAAATTGTGTGTAACAAGTTGCCATGTGTGTAAAATTACTTAAACATTTTGTTAATTGATGATTCTTAAGAAAACAAGTGGGTAAAAAAATATCAGGAGCAGTTCCTAGCTCACAGTGTTATTAACAGGTTAACAAATTTTTAGACAGTTGAGTAATTAAACTTCTCACTGCAAAGATGTGTTTATACTTTCTGCTTATGTTTATATCAATACCATTAGCCCCTAGTACACAATTGCACTCATAAACCAGAATTGCCAAAAATATAAGATTTGTTATTGCTGCTGTGGAACAAGCAAACTCAGGTTGACATGAGCAATCACTGCAGACTGATTAGCGTGTGGTGTTCCAGCCCCACTATTGCTTGCTTTGAGATAATATTTTATTGTAAGGATGAATTATATTCAAAAAGTGCAGTAATAATATGCAGAGAACCATGCCTACTCATACTCATTTAGCAACATGCCTTTGCTGATGCTTATATCCTTGTCAGTTTATCCATTACAAGAAGGAATATAAAACTATGTTGTTATAAAAATCTTGCAGGCTTTTTCGAGACTGTCAGAAAACACTGGTCATAAACAATAAATACAAGCTGATAAAAATGCCTCATTTGGAGAACAACCATAGTGTTTTATGTTGTGCAGCACAGTGCAGGACTTTACTGACAATTTAGAAGTGGTTTTGTTACAAATTCCAATTGCTCATTGTGGCTCACAGCCTTCATAATGGTTGCACTCTAGGCAACTAATTTAAATCTCAGCATTAGGCACACAGGGAAAAATCACTAATCTACTATATTCCCTATATGAGAAGGGAGGGATGGGACACTTTTAACACCAGCAGATTTTGTCTGCCTAAGTTTAAACAAGTGCTGTGCAGACAAGATCCCACTTCTGTAGGCATGTGCTCTGCATTGGGCCTTGATTTTCCCAAAGAATTTAAGATGCTTAAAGGGAATTTCTTCAGTCTGTGCAATTTAAATGTGTAATGCATCTTGGTTTCTCATCCCCATAAATAAACACCAATTTCTTTATGTCACCTATTTGAATTCAGCTACTTTTGTTCTTGGGGAACTGTATGACAAGAAAATGACTTGTATGGGCAGCTTTGGGTTCTTTCCTTAACAATTATTTCAGTGCAGGAACCAATACTGTATATATAGACCTCCTTTTAATATTGTTAAACAGAATGTTATTAAAATAAATATTTCAAATTGACTGTTTCTTAGATACCACTTTTTTTTTTTTTTTTTAAGATGAGTATTATGAGCTTGATCTGACCTGCTGGACTTTGTCACTTCTTTCAGAAGCCAGTAATCTATGCAAATGTAAAATAAAGTTTTCTATTCTAGATGTATATCTAACAAATAGCACTAGCATTTTTCAGAGGACTGTGAACTTAAAGGAATCAGTTTTATAAGAGACTCTGCTCCCATATCTGAACACTTGCATCTATAACTCTTACCATAACTGACAAGTTCCATTGTAAAACCAGCTCAATGAAATTTCTGAAGGCATTCTTTTTTTTTAAATACTATTAGAATGGCAATCTGAGGCATTTGATAGCACTTCTAATTCATTGAATTAATAACACTTTTACAAGCATTTTCTTCTCTTTAGATAAAGCTACACAGTCATTCAATGCTGGACCACAGCCAGTGCATTTTGGTGAGATGACACAATGATTGTTGAGTTTTTAACAGAACTCCCATGTTAACTAGCCAAGATTTACTCTCCCACTAAGCCAGGGGACAATATACAGTGATAACCTAACTACACTGGCAAACTAGAAGGAAACACATTTCAACAAAGATAAAAAAGGAGATGAAAAACACCCAAAGAAAACAGAAAAAAATACACGAAAACTGAGTGCTCAACAAACTCATTGTTGGCTTTGCTTGTACTGGGTCAATGCCAAAAAACTTAGAGAAACAAAACCAAGAAGTAGCTTCAGCCAGGAATATCAGAAAATGATGGTCAGGCTACCTTCTACAGTACAATTCTGAAAAACTTTTCTCCTTGTTTTGTCACTGACCTTCATCTCATTTCCATGGCTTTTTTCATAATTTTTGTTCCAACCACTTTACAGATGTCTTCAGGCTTATTTCCCTCCTTTTTCTCCTTAATTCCTTTATCAAAAGCAGCACCATCACACAATAATTCCCTCCAGAAGAATTTATATTGGCTTTTTTTTTATTTTTTATAAGCAATAGAAACTGGGCAAGCATCTCCACACAATCTCTGTAGGGACTGAGAGGGAAAATTATGGTGCTACCACAAGTCTAACAATCTACCAATCTACTTGCTCAGTTGTAAAATAGATCCCTTTGTCTGACATATTGTTTGTCTTGTCTTTTCAATTTGGTTTTGTAGTGGTATTGTCTTTATTTCTATAGTACCTTACATCAAAAAAAGGAAGGAGGGGGGGAATAATAATAATTATTCATGGCTGTAGGTTGAACTGAAATATAATGGTGATGAGAAAATAAAGCCAATATTCTAAGATGACTAAAGGTAAGCATAGATTGACATGACAAAAATGTTAGTCTTGTATAATGTAAATAGTCCAGAAAGAACTAACTTAAGGTAGGAGAGCAATATATTTATTGCAGTCAATTGAAAAAAAAAAAAAGAGAGAGAGAGAGACCAAGAGTAATAAAATAGCATCAATTTGTTCCATTATTATCTTTCATAAAGTCTGTGTTAAAAAAAGCAAACATGGCTGATGAAAAAATTAAGTGGAAGAATACTTCAAAGATTATTCTTTTCTCCTATATAAGAATGCTTTACTCAGAAATGCAAGAAAAGTAACAGAAGTCATTAGATAAAGCAGGTGCTAAAGAAAATAGGGGTTGACAAAAATATCTGCACAATGATGTTGTTTTTTAAATGGTCCATAGGATTTTTGTGGTGGAAATGTCTTAAAAGAAACGCTTACCTTAAAATTTCACTCTGTCTTTAAAAATTAGGTATTTTGCACACTGACATTGATGCTCATATTTAAAATATCAAGAATGGTGTCAACATCAAAAAATCATTGAAGACTCACTATAGTATGATGCTCCCTGGTAATCATTTCTCCTTTTGATTTTAACCCAGGGCTCAGATTATAAATAAATAAACAAGCAAACAAACCAAAATCCAACTGCAACCACCTGATAAGTGTATTTAAATTCTGATTAGTAGTTTCATCAATGTATTTAGAGAAAGACAGGACAGATCTTAACAGTCAATGCTCTAAGTGGAGTAGGATATGTCACTACATTTCACTTATCTGTACTTTCCAAAATTATCATAAAAAAGCTGCTTAAGTCAAATGGCTAGAATGCTTGCAAAAACTCAGAAAGATTCCCCATCTTGAAAAAAATTATTTTTTTTTTCACCTGATATAATGACTGTCTAAGAGTCATTGAAGTTGGGAGGGACCTCTAGACATTGTTTACTCCAAGCTACTTGCTCCAAGAAGAGTTGGTCACAGAAGGTTGCTCAAGGCCATGTACAAGTGAACTTTGAATATCACCAAGGACAGGAACCTCTCTGTGTAAGCTGTTCCAGAATCCAACCACCCTCACAGTAAAAACATGTTTTCTGATGTTCAAACAGAATTTCTTTTGTTTCAACTTGCACCTCTCGCTTCTTGTGTTCTCGCTGAATATTACAGAGAAGACATGAGGTAGCAGCATGGCTTTTGAGCTGCTGAGTTTTATAGAACCACACAGTGGTTCTGTAATAGTCAGGAGCTGTATACCTTTAGCATTTGTTGAATTCTAAACTCCTTAGGAAACAAGAGTTCTTGGTATTCAATTGTCCTAGCAAGGAATGAAGTTTTCTGGCTCACAGTTGCAGCGGAGTTTTCTTACGAAGAAAAGCTCTCTTGTAGGGAGACTAAGCTGCCATCTTGCTTCTGCAAGACAGAAGACAACAGACTACACAGAATACAGAACCCTTACTTCCAATTTCATAAATGCACAAAATCTTTGTTCCTTTTCTTGAAGCATCAAAGTAGGGCTACCTCTAGCACTCATTTATGAAAAACAAAAAGAGATCACTTGTTAACCTGAATTAGCTTGACTAGAGCAAGTTTGAAAACTAGTGCAGAACAACAAATGTGCAATGGAATGGATGTCAGCATAGTTTTCATAGCTAATATGTACCTACAGTACAAGCCATAGCTTTAACCAGCTGCTCAGAAGTTGATGTTACCCTACCTTCACATCATTGCTACCCTAGGTACTTATGTTATTTCAGATATGTCCATCATGTATCTGAAATGCTGTATAGGCATTGCCAGTGATGCATTTATTAAATGATGTGGTTATAAAACAGACTGTATTGGTCAGCACTTCCACTGTTTAACTATTTCCAAATTAGAAAACCAGTACAGCATTCACATTAGGAAAAAAATAAAATAAAAATTTCCAGTTGAGATTCCAAACAACTGACTTCAAAAATTTGATGTGCACTGTTTCTGATGAGTTATGAGTTAATGAATCAAAACATGAATACTCACATTTGAAGGTGGGAGGGGTAATACACTGAGACAGGAGAAGGTTCTGCTTCAGCATAGCTGTATTTCCACTGAGAATGTCACGTGAATTAGTTGGGGGGCAGGGGGTGGCAGGATGTGGTAGGGTTTGGTTGGTTCGTTTGTTAGGGCATTTTTTTTCAGCAGTGGTAGCTAGGAAATATTGTAAACATTCAACAATTCAGCTTTTGAGGCTAAAATAATGAACATTGTTAGAGTGAAATTTGTTACAGTATTTTCACCAATTTTTTTAAGATCTTTGCAACTAATCAGTAGTCTTACTTTCATTCTAAGTATTAGAACCTACCTCCATTAAAAGTACCAGAAAAAACAAAGTAGCTACAGCAAATGAATGAACTTTTATCTAAAATATCTTTGGCACTTGCTTTATTGTTTCTGTAAAGAATTGTAAGGAATGAGGACTGCCTGAGGAGAAACAGAAGCCATTTGACAAAGCTAGGAAAGGGCATCTTTGTGAAGTGGTTTGCTGTTTCACTGAGGTGTGCTTTAACAAGGCTGTTGGGGAATACTGAAAATACCTGACGAGAAGTGGAGGCCTGAAGAGAAGTGGAGCCCTGAGGGGAAGTGAAGGGCTACTCAGAGGAATCCATGTTAATGGGGGCATTCGCATTATAACTGTGGAAGCTGTGTGACTAGGCACTCATCACAAGTACCTGCAAACAGCACGGGAAACAAACTGGGGGAATTTGAGACTGCCTATGAGTAGTTCAAGAGCTGTGGTCTCATTAAGATCGGAAATATGTAATGGGGTATGACTCATGAACGGAGTGCTACAACAGATGGATATAGGCCCTTTAGCATGAATGGCACAGGAAGGCAAGCAGGAGGGGTTAGATTTAGTGCAGTGAAGCAGTTAACATGCATGAAACTTTACCTTGGAGCAAAGAGAAGGCTGCCCAACACGGGTGATGTCATGGTGAGCATCTGCTACAGACCACCTGATCAACAAGCCTTCTAAAGGCTCGCAAAGTCTTCTAAAAAGTACAAGTGAGATGAACAGCAGAACTAAAGGCCTGGACTTCAAACTTATCAGATTTTAGTTTCTTCTGCAATCTGATTTGTGGTGGCTCATGAAAGACTGTCCTATACAGCCCTGAAGAGCTAGCTCATCTTCAAGGACGACAGTACTTTCCAATGTGCAAACAGTCTAATAATCATGTGAAATGGCCAGAATAAATGAACAGAGAACACATGACTAAGCTTAAATGCAAAAACTCAATAAACAGAAGGTAGAAATGGAAATCAGCTACCTGGGAGAACTACAGAGATATTGCTTAAGCATACAGGTTTGAAATGAAAGGCAAAAGTTGAAACTTGAGTTGGAAATAGAAAAGAATACTAAAAGCAGCAAGCAGGATTTCTGTAAGTACACATGCAGCTAAAGGAAGACAGAGAAAAATATAATCTCACTTTTCAATAGGCAAGGGATGTCGTGATAAATGATGCAGAAAAGACTTAAAGCTACTTCTGTCTGTTTTACTGGCAAGGTCTGCACTGAGACTTGCCAGGTCCCTAAGCCAGGCAGCAGTCTGTGAGGATGAAACCACTACTCAAAGCAGAGGGAAACTGAGTTAGAAATCACCAAAACAAGTTTGACACAACAATGAATATACTGAGGGAGCTAATCAGTGTCATTACAAGATTATTCTTTATCTTCAAAGTCCCATGATTATTGAGAAATACTCCTGATGAGTCACAAAAGACCCAAACCCCACCAAAAAATAGCCCAACCATACGCATCTTAAAAAGCTAGCTTAATCTTGATCCTCAGAAAGAAAACTGGACAAATGTATAGACAAAATTAATTTAACAAAGGAAAGGTCTCAGTGTCATGTGTAATATGAAATGAGCTTGAGTGTGGGAGTAGAGTCACAATATCAAGAGTGGAACAGATCCTGTAAGAGATGGGCCACTAGAGAAGATGAAGAAACCAATCAAAGTATTTTGTAAACCTGAGTTTTTTACTGTATTATAACATGAGGTTTATTGCTGTGTTCCCCTTTCTCCCAGGCCCCTGGAAAGCCACCTCTTACCTTCCCAATTAGTATGCAAGCCCCAATCACGTTGTGTGAAACCTTCTCTGATTGGTGTCTTTGTATCCCTCCCCTTTGACTCTGGCTGGGAGGCCTATAAATGACCTGGCCAGGTGAATAAATCTCTCTTTCTGCTTCCTGTCCTTGGCGTGTATGTGTCCTCCTTACTGAAACCCTGGAGGACCCTGTGGCCCAGCCACCTGGTCACGTGGAGGGGACAGGGGAGAGGGAGCGGCCCCCCTCAGCTGTGATACTTGAGGACTATATTCAGGATCTTACCTAAAGCTTATTAAGCTCAGTAAACCTAAGAGTCTGGAAAACTAATGTTAAGATCTGAAAATAAGACCTAGAGCCACATCCTTTCCGTTTAGCAGAATGAAACTCACACAAAACGCAGCTCCTTCCCTTGCCTCAGATCTGAGTTTCCCTGCCTTGGAACCAGATACTTTGTTAAGCATCAGGCCACAGAAAAAAATCAACACATGAACAATGAATAAGTTTCAACTCAAATTTGGATTCAAATCCAAGCTGACATCACATCACAGAGATAATCATAACTTTAGACGTTTCCTTGCCCTTCACTGAAAGAGTTTCCATCTCTGCTGTTATTTGCCATTGCTTGGATATGTGCCACAGATGTGCATACCCATCACTGGTTGAATTTGACACAGACAATGTTTGCCTAGACAAATTTCACATCAAATTTCCTTCCTCTGATATTACTTTGACTCCACGAAGAGTCATAATGAAATGTTAATCCTCTGCATTATTCTCAGTGCAGACAGATTTTTGAACTGTACCATGACATCATGTGATTAACATGTATTTCATTAGGTACAAAACATTCCTTCTTTACATGGCTTTTGGTCTACTTGACAGCTTATTTTCTTCATGCTTAGAAGGTTTTGTATGGCTTCTTGGCTACCTGAACTGGTCTGACTTTAACCCAGCAGGCTGGGTTAATTACATAGGTTAATTAACCCATGTCATATGAGTTAACCTCTCATGCATTTTACTTAGTTATCCTCTGGAAAACTAAGCAAAATGCAAATCCCAATGTCTTTCTTCTACCAGAAACACAAATAAGAAAGGTTATGCACAGTAATTAAAAACTTACATGTTCATTATTTGAAAAAACCTTACAAAAGTATTACTTATGTATGTTAACAAAATTTCAAATATTTGCTAAAACTTCATAAGGAGGAAAATACTAGATTGATTTAGCCATCCAAATCTTATTTTGCAATTATTTGTGTGAGCTATTCCTGTATTTATTTTGCTTAAGATTACCATCTGCTATACTTTCTTGACTGAAACCAGGCTTATCTTACATTCCCAGCGGGAAAAAAAAATGTCTACTGTGTTGTGTGCAGTTTCTTTAAGCATTTGGATAATTTTATTCCTTGTGTTCACATGTAAAAGTTTTCTGAGAAAATGGTTAGACTTCTCTTCAGGTTTGAGCACAGTATCATAGATCCCTCAGCTTCCTTATGTTATCTAAACATGTTTATAGGGAGCTGTGCTCAAACAAGTTTGTTCACACTTAAGAAATACAATAGGGACAGGCCTTTTAAAAATCATGAATCTGTCAAAATTCTTAGAAGTTCATCTCTGTATCCTGAAGGGAGTAATAGTATGCCATGTCTCAACTTCAGAACAAATAACATTACAATGATTCACTTTCTTTACCTCATCTATTGTCACAAAATTGTGAATATGAAGGCATACAAGTAATGTATTGGTGCAATACACAGAACAGAAAAATAAAATTTCAGTGACCTTTGAGTCCAGTGGTAGCTTTATCAAGAAATAATTGATCCAGGAACTTATTTTAGTTAGATATTTTCTAATGCCAGAAACACTAAACCGCAGAAACACTAAACCGCAGAAACACTAAACCAGCTTTCTTGCATTATTTGTTGTATAAAGGGCTGTATTTGTTATTCAGCAGTTCAATCAGGCTTCAGGCCTGCCAACTCAAAGCCACATTTCATAGTCAAGCTCAGATTAGCCCCTATGAGGAGAAAACATTAGCAAAATATGACAAATAAATTAGTGTGACTTAACTTTAAATATTGTTCTATTTTCCTTTCTTCCCTCAAGAAAGAAAACTAGATTGTCCAAGACATAAAAAACAAAAATATATTGTCTCTGTAATGCAATCATAGCTAATAAAAGTTTTTCAACTCAGGAACAACACCTTTACAAATATGTATTACAAAACAATTTGTACATGACATTGGCTTTGCAGGGAGAATTTCTACAGGCTTTGGTAAGAAGAGGCTTGCCTTCCTCCAACAGTGAGACCCTGACACTGCAAGCACCATATGTTACCACTACAGATACTTACTACCCTTCTCTCCGTCATCACTTACAGGCTATCTAGCCTTTATGTAAAGGTACAAAGGTTAAACTTTGTTTCCTCATATCCCAGATCAAACATTTGAAGAAAAATTAAAAAAAAAATCATATATTGGAACACACTCCTAATTCAACACACAAAGCTCCAGACACAGATGAGTGCAGGGAGGGGATGTCCCTCTGTGCTGGCTTGTTCTTCTCCAGTATAGTTAAGAAAGAATAACATTTCAATTGTTCTTCTCCCTGCAAGGATCCTCTTGAGACAGAACAGTACAGCATAAGAAGTGCATTGCAAGAGGGGTGAGTTAAATCCATTTTCTTTTTAAACCTGTCTGCTGTCATGTATTTTGGATAGAGGGGACAGAGAGGTTCAAAGGATTTTCATTAAACTTAGCCGCTTCTTTGAGTTGCCATCTGGTTCATCATGCTGAGCAGTTTCTCTGTCAAACTACATGCTGCGTTTTCACCTCTGCATCAAGGTTTGGACATTAGCAAGTACTAGGTCTCCAGCTGTTTTCTGGAAGGGATGCTGCCCTCAGGGAATTTTCATTTAACCTATTGCAAGGCTTCACTCTGGGGGGCTCTACTAAGAAGCATAATGTTGTGGAAGTGAGAATTTAACCCTTAACACATAATCACAAGTTTAATACATGGTTTCACCTCAGACATATAATGGCAAGCATTTTGATTGTAACAGACTTGTCAATTCAGACACCTTAAGCTGTGTTCCTTAATCATGAGAGTTTTGGTTTGTTTGGTTAGTTTCATTTTTGCATTTTATTCTGCTTGGCTAGTGGAAGCACAGTTTTTTAGATAGGCCTGAAATCTATTCAGATAGGAAATATTATGCTTTTTGACAAGGAGTTCTACAATTAGCATAACTTCAGTTTAGCACTGAATATAAACTAGATCTTCTGTCCGTTGGATATCTTTTCATAGTAAAGAACTGGAATGTGGGCAAAGAGAAAATATCTACTTTCTCTCATCAATTTATTTTGTTACCTTAAATTGTTGTATATAACATTTTACACTTATCATCTAAAGAAATTTGTACACTACTATGATTATGCATGGCTCTCATCAGTTCATTTTTTACATAAACTCTTGTTTAGATTGGTATGTGGTCATGTTTTGGTAACTGCAGTATTTATGGAGATGACACATGCATGCCCAGAGTCAGTCTAATCAAAAGAACTCAGCATCTACTTCCAGAAACTCAGAAAGTGGTACCTACATTCTCCAATGAGCCTGATGCAAGGGATCTAGCCATACACATTCTTTGTTAGTACTAGAGAAAATGGCATTTGAATGCATTGCATGAAAAGTGTTCATTCACGAAGTAAGGAAACAGCTCCGGATCCCACACCTCAACATTGTATATCTCACCAGCTACATCTACTCTAAGACTACCAGCTAATCTAACTGTGAAAGATTTTCCACTACTTCCATTAAGGTTAGTCCCCTGTACAGAAAGGAATATAGGGATCAGGATTTCAGGAGAAAAGCATAACAGTATGCACCTGAATTACATGTTCAAGTTTGAACTGAATTGTTTGGGTTTTGGTTTTGTTTTCGTTTTTTGCAGAAGTGCTTTGAAAAAAGAAGTCACAATTTAATAAATATACTACTAAGTGGTTTTATTTGTGGGGTTTTTTTTTTGCTGTACAGATACAAATGGCAGACGTTGCAACTTCAGTTTTGAAAATTTTACCCATAAATCTTCACTTACTAAAATCTACCCATGGTTTTACATTATTATGTATTTCAGTGTTTCCTAGGAACAGAATACAATATTACAGATTTTGATAGCATGATAGGTAATGTGACATAAGGATTAATCCAAAAATTCAACATGTTGTTCATAGCCAAGATATTGATTAAGAGTTCTGTGTTTCTTTTTCTTCAATTCCATTGAATTAGAAACATAATATAATAAAATAGTTAGAGTTGGAAGGGACCTTCAAAGGCCATCTACTCCAATCCTCCTGCATTAAGCAGGGATATCCACAACTAAACCAGGCTATTCAGAGCCCCGTCCTACCTGCCCTTGACTGTTTCTAGGAATGGGGTATTTACCACCTCTCTGGACAACGTATCCAGTGTTTCAGCACCATGAGAGATGTTCCAGCCCTCTTACAATATTTATAATCTTCCTCCGGACTAATTCCAACAGGTTCATGTTCTTTCTGTGTTAGGGACTCCAGATCTGGTTGCAATACTTCATGTGGGGACTCATGAGAGCAGACTCACCTCCCTCTATCTTCTGACCATGGATTTTTTTTGATGCAGCTCAGACCAAGATTTGTTTTCTGGGCTGCAAATGCACATTGCAGAGTCGTGTCTGGTTTTTCATCCACCAGGACACACAAGTCCTTTTCCACAGCACTGTTCTCAACCTGTTCATGTCCCAGCTGGTCCTGATAATGCAAGATGCCTCAGCCCAGGTGTAGGACATTGCACTTGGCCTTACTGAACCTCATGAGATTCCCATGGGTCCACTTCTCAAGCTTGTCCAGTATGTCATCGACTCTGGATGACATCCCATTCTTCTGGTGAAGACCAGGGAGTTTAGTGTCATCATCAAGTCTGCTGAGGGTGCACTCAATCCCCTGTGCCATTGATCCTGAGGGTGCACTCAATCCTCTGTGTCATTGATAAAGACATCAACAGTACTAGCTCTAGTATGAAACCCTGTGGGATACCAATTGACACCTATCTTCACTGGAACTCTGAGCCTTTGACCCTCTGGATGCAATTATCAAACCACTTTCTTATCTATCTAAGAGTTCAACTGTTGAATCCATCTCTCTCTAGTTCAAAGAGAAGAATGTTGTGGGGGACTATGTCAAGGACCTTACAGAAGTCCAGATAAATTAAATCAGTATCCCTTCCCTCACTGAATGATGTAGTCACTCCATCATAGAAATCCACTAGCTTTACCAGGCAGGACTTGCCCTTGGTGAAGCCATGTTGTCCATCTTGAATCACTTCCCTGTCCTCCATGTGCCTTAGCAAAGCTTCTAGGATAACCTGTTCCATGGCTTTCCCAGGCACAGAGGTGGGGCTGACAGATTGTCTGCTGGTCTGCTTCTTTCTACCCTTTTTAAAAATGGGTCTAATGTTTCCTTATTTCCAGTCACCTGGGACTTCACCTAACTGACTTTTTGAATATCACGGAGTGTGGCTTAGCAATTACATAAATCAACTCCCTCAGGACTCTGGGATGCATCTCGTACGGTTCCATAGACTTATGAAAACTCAGATCCCTCAGGTGATGATGAACCTGATTTTCTCTTACAGATTAAGAACTATGACAGGAGTATTCCTGACTCATTTTAAATCAGTTGCACCACTTCACTAACAGCTATAGAAAGGAAATAAAATAACTTGGAAAATAATTTTTTTTTGAGTTTAATTATTTTATTTTGTAGCACTATTTTTATGATAGCTATAAAAATAGCCATATAATTCTGTAGCTGTCTATAGCTTAAGTGTCTGTCTTTAAGCTTGGTAAGTTGTTAAGCATCATGATTCAGGCAGCTGTGTATTTTTGATCAAACTAAAAATAAAACTTATTTTATAATAGTCAAATTGATATGAGACTTTATCATGCTATTTTTTGGTTCTGTGATAAGAAGATACCTATTTTCCTGCTGCTGATCTTGAACAAGGTAAAGTGAGAGATGACTATATAAAACCTTACTGAAGTCGCTGTAAAAATCAGTTCTTAGTGGAACAGGGATCACTTCATGTAGTTTGTCAGCATCAGATTCAGAGTCCCTAGAAGGGTTACTGTGTGAGAAAAGAAATATCTTTCTTCTTCTTTTTGAGACAAGACAAGGATATCATTAATATTCTATGCTTTAAATTAATATCTATGTTGAAAATATAGAGAAGTGGTGCTATCACTGATCTGAGACACAAATGTTTGACTTTCAATGACTCAGTAACAACTGATAATTTACCAGATTAGAACATCTGTGATAACTGCTCTTTAAGCAACCCTATATCTCTCATAAGAACCATTGCATTTAAAACACTGTATTTTAGAAGAAAACTAGAAATTAATACAATAGAATACAACTAAAAATTAAATTAACAAATATCTGATAGTTATTCTTTTGTATAAGAGAAATTATAACTATATATAGCATAGACTTTGGCATCTAAAAATACAGTCTTTTGCATTTTAAATCGTTTAAATTTTCACTACAGCAGCATACAAAGCAAAATAATATATTTACTGTCTCTGAGGGACACCTGAAATTCAGTTATCAAATTTCTTACATTAAAATTCCTAGCAACATATAAAACTCGAGTCTTGACATGTTGGATGAGAAAACACCTTCAAACAAAGTCCACTGGATTACAAGAAGATATATTAAACATAATTCCCATAAGCTCTGTTACTGTCATCTAAGAAAAAAACACAGTTCACGTATTTATATGAGGCTTAGAAACTGGAATACAGTGGATGGGTTATACCAAGTTTTTGTAATGTTTCACTGCATTTATGTCACACAGCTGGCTTGATTTAATTTTTGACAAACTCTAATTTGAAATCTAATTGCTCTACAAGGCAAATCATCAGGCAAATACCTCTGAATCATGATGCAGGCACTACAGCAAAACTTCTGTATTTCTAATGTGTCTAAGAGAAGGAATACAGAATAACAAGCGCTTCGAAAAGTATTTTAAATGCAAAGAAACAGTAAAAGTAATAAAACAAACAAAAAAAACAAACAAAAAAAAACCACAAAAAACCAACCAACCAACCAACCACCAAAACACAAACAACAAAAAAAAAAAAATAGGTGGGATAAGAAAAAAGAAAAGCTTGATTGCAAAACTCATTTAACATTGCATACCTTTGAAGCATATATATACACTCATCTATCTATTACACTAGCTACCTGAGATTTTTATCATCACTTAATTTGATTGTATTTGAGTGATTTCCAATTAAAAATAGTAGTTTAACAGCAGGAAAGGCTGTACAGAGCATAGTCATTGCCTTTTCTTTGTGGAGAGGATTAACATCAACAACAAGCCACTATTAAAATTGTGCTCTAACTCATGGTAGTCACCACATTTACCATGGCTTTGTGTGTTTTTTTAAAATGTAACATGTATTCTGAAGGCTGAAACATTTTGTGAATAAGAATTGATCTACTTTCGAGAGGAAATGGAAAATGTACTTATGTCAGGTAGTGTGTCTTTCACCCACCCTTCCAAGGGGTACTGCCTTCTAAAATAGCCTATTTTGCCATGCAATGTACTTTTCCCTGGTCTCCTCTGACATCATGTGATGCCCTTGAGGCTCTAAAACATCATTGCTATTTGGAAAGGTATTATTTTCCTCCTTCCTTTTCAAGTCAGAGTGTCTGGAGTAAGGTAAAGACGAAACCTGTACAGAATGATAGTGGTTTTATATCATAAAACTTATGACACATATTTTACACCCTAGGAATTGGTAGGTCTTTTTTTTAATGGGTGCTGACCTATCACAACAGATAGATGATAAAGAGTGCCAGAGTTGTGCAGTTTAGCTTCTTGCCTACTGAGATATATTCCAACAAAGGATTATTTAAAAACCTGCAGAAAACGACCAGCTTTTTTAACTAGGAAAAAATAATTCTTTCTGTTTTAAAGCAAACCATACATTCTATAGAGTCTTTTGCATTTGACATGACACAGATATGCAGACATATCTTTCGGATGGATACATATGCATTCACCATACACAATTTAAATCTTTGTATTTTGTCAGAAAAATGGATAGGATTTGTCTCTGTTTAAGTCATCTATCCTACTATATCCTTTAGGATCAGCTGCAATTATCAAATGTATCAATATGTGAAAACTCTTCAACATGTAGTTGAAACTTTAAAATATTTACAATAAATAAATTTGTTTTCATTAACTAATCCTCCATTTCTTTTTCCAGACACAAAACTGGTGGAAAAGCTGTATACTTGTGACATAGAAAGAAAGCATTGCAAAACACTTTCCTTTAAAAGCACTCCTCACTTTTACATCCATTAAAGTAGAACAAAACAAAGAGTGATCTGGTCAAGCTGACCTTTTTTCCTCCATAAAATATTTATTGTTTCATTCTACTTTCAGAAAATGAATGTACTTAGCGATTTTTTGTACATACCAGCCCTGGAAAGACAAATAATGATTTCTGCCCCTTTGGAAAGCATATTTATATTGAATTAAAATATCCTGGATCTTCAGCATAATATCAAAAAGTGCTGAAAGAAATTTAATAGATTTAACACCAACTTTCATTATCTAAAATTATAACACAAATCACCTTGAATCCAATTCAGGAAAAATTCACATAAGTAGTTTATATAATTACACTATCCTCTTGATTTGAACAGAGTTATTACCAGAATGCCAGCTTTCTTCCCCTGCATCAAACTGTCTTCATTCATGGCATATCTTAATTTTATTGACTGCTTTAACCAAACCAAGGACTAAAATATAAGTGGTGAAATGCTAGCCAATTTATCTTGTGTCCTGTGATTTCTATTCCCAACTCTCAATCACATACTCATATTGATGGAACTGATTACCTTTACTACACCATTCTATTCTATTTTCAAGTTTCACATTTCTCTTCTGCCTTGTATTTTATATGTAAATATTTATTTTTCTTTATTTATCTTGTCTTTATACAAAACATTGCCTTACCATTAATTCTTCAACCATAACAGATCTATTTTTCCTGGCATGCCAGCAAAGTAGATGAACACTTGCTGTTTTCATTTTAAAGGTGAAAAAAATGAAAGAACCTGCCTAAAACCACAAAGTAAGCAAGTAGCACTGTATGGATTGGCTCCCAGCTATGTGATATAGTCCCCAGGCCCTCAGTAATGCCAATTTGATTTGAATGGTCACTGCCAAGCAACACTCCTGAGAGTGGGAAATTGTGACCTGTCAACTATGACTGCCAGACAAACCCAAAAGGTATCAGAACACAAGTAAAAGACAATTCAAATTGTTAGAAATTGAGACCATCATGAGATGAATGCTTTTGCATTCCAAATCTCACAGCTGTAGAGTCTGAGATATGCAAAATTTGAAATAGTGTGGACTTGGTAGTTTTCAGTAAGCTTTAATTAAATTCATGAGTATAGCTGACTGAGATTTTTGCAGTTGCAGTCAATTATTTGTCAAGGATTTATAATTTTGATTTTATAGCTTTAGACTAACTCGAGAGTTACAATGAAAAGACCACAGATAGGAACCTATAATGTAGCCAGTTCTAAAGATATACTATAGTGGTCTGAAAGAGTGGGGTTTTGATTGGTTTTGATTGATACCCCTTAGAGCTTGAGTTGCAGACTATTTTAATTTTCTAAGGTGGAGGTGTCTTATGTAGCCTTCCAATAGTACTGAAACATGATAAAGTGCAGAAACTTGACAAAATATTTTTCAGAACTTTTGCACATTTTTTGATCTTCATGTTTCATTTTCAAGCACCGCAGATGTTGATGGAGACAAAGCTGTGGATTTACTTGTTTGTGCATATGTTTACTTTAAACTGTAATAGTACAGCAGCTATTTCAAAGTAATTTACAAAATATGCTCAATCAACAAAGTATTCAGTCCTGAAGAATTACACTATTGGGCTTTTAGCATTCTTCTTTGGTTTTTTGTTTTTCTGTTTGTGTTTTTCTGTTTGTTTGTAGATTTTTCAGGAGGAAGTTGGACAACAAATATTTTTAAAACATCAATGATAAATATGGATCTTAGCAAGTATTTTCTCTTTGAGCAACACAAAGACTGAAAATTGTACTGCAGTGGAATTAGTAGGTGTATTCAATTGGTTTCAAATGTGTCAGGATTTTATCCCAGGAATTTAAAATCTATTTAAAGCACATTGAGGTTAAAGCTATTTAACTATATCAAAAGTCCACACAGCTTCCTGTATGGTTGGTGAAAACAGAGAGATTAGTGACTTATCTTTTTTTTTTTTTTCCCTCATTCATTTTTAGAATAAACTTAGGCTGACTAGGTTCTTAGGTACTTCAGCTAAGGGCCTGAAGCACTTTTTCCATGAACATGGAAAACATTGTTTACTCATAATAGAAAAGGTAGTGGAGACTTATGGATTGTCAAAAAGAGGAAAGCATTTCAGTTGCTTTTTTGAAGCTTATCTTGAAATCATTGGGGTATTTTTGTTGCTTCAAAAAACATAAACTTAAAAAAAATAAATGTTTTTAGAAGTGTACACTTTGTAGTTAATATTTTGTTCACATGCCAGCTGGTGGCTGGGCATGTAAACATGGAACTGTAGATGAATATTGGAATGCCAGCTGATAGAAGTGTGCTTAAAAGAAAGGAGACTATGCTAATTGTGGTGGGATATTGTGTTATACAGACTGAGTGACAACTTGGAGAGGCATTCTAAATCAAAAAACATGTTTGGTGGGATATAATTGACAGAATGTATAACATTTAACTCTTTATGTAACAGTAGGAAATGCATTTCATTTCATTTATCTTTAAGTCTCAAATAGACTGTGGATCAGTGCGTGACAGTTTGTCTAATCTTGGTTTATAAGTAAAAATAATTCCTATTTTCAGTCTTTTGTCCAAGTGTGTGTGTGTGTGTAGGGGGTATTTCTTTGTTTTTCATTAATATATTTCTGAAATTTCAGTTCATTTGACAAGACTCTCTGTGACAGCCTGTATACCGCAAGCCATGGTGGTATGCCACAGGTTATGCCTACAGATGTAGTTAAACAGATCTTGAAATACTTTACATTTTCTTGCAGCAGTTTAGGAGGGTCTTAGGCTGCAAAACCAGATAGTGCCACAGCAATTTCCTTTAAATTGTGTTGATTTAACTACGAAACCTCCAATGGTGCCACAGTTATGATCTTGCAGTGACTTGAATAGCAGTGCAGCATCTGTAGTCCCTTCTCTGTGGAGATCTTTAGCAAAAATGAAAGGATCCAAATCCATCCTTCTGTGAGGAAGCAGTTTTTTCTTTCTATCTGTGAACAGATTATTGATTTATTTCTATGTTTGCAGAATATTCTGAGTCAGATGGAACCCACAAGGACCCTTGAGTCCAGCACTTAAGTGAATTGCCAATATAGGTATTGAACCCACAACCTTGGTGTTATTAGCACCATGCTCTAACCAACTGAACTAATCTCAGGGCCTAAGGACAGGTGAAATTTATTTGTCCTTGAAAAAAAGGTCTTTTTAACAGAAAGACTTTTTTATTATTATACTTACCCTCCAGTGAATAAAAATGTATGTTACTAAGTATGATAGCATACATAAAAAATTATTTTCCTGTCTGCTGTGAACCTTCAAGCCTTTCAGAAGAGTCTATCCTAATTTCAGGCAAGACTTTGGTTTTTGATTGTTAATTGGATGACTAAACAATTGTCCTGAATGTTTGGTCTAGATCACAGCTTGTTTCATGTATTTAGTTGATATTTTCCAGATGGAAAGTTCTCTCAGATCTTACCAGTGGATCGTGGTGGGTCAGAACTTTTTTTAATTCTTGTAATGCCAATTTATTCAGAAGTACTTTGTCTTTGACAACTGATAATTTTCCCACTGTTGATAAACTTTCACACGTCTCCAAATCACAGCCCAGAGAACACAAAGTTTGAATTTTATTTGTAAGAATTCCAAGTACATAAGGGTATGAAATAAATATTGAAAATCCTATCAAGAAAACCTTTGAATATAAGCATTGACTTGCATAGGTAAGTGGAAATCACTTAAATTTTATTACTGAAAGAGCAATAAGTGTATCAAAATAGAAATTCATATGTCCTTAGCCACATATTTTAGGATAAAATGTATTGTCCTCTAGGAACTTGCTTTTCATTGAGTAAAGATGAACCAAGACTCAAGATCTAAAATATTACAGACAAATTTTAAATTATTATGGTAGGAAAAATAATCTCCCCCAATAGCTTCTTTACTGACTGGCACTCATTTTCTGCCCCCTAACACATAGTTGATAGAGCCTTCAGCTTTCTGTACTGTTTGCCTAAGGAACAATTATCTTTAAAGTTATAATTTCAGTAAAACTGAAGAAGATGTGAGAATCAGAGTAATCTGCAAGTTGCATGTAGATTGAATTACAAAACCAACTATGAGCAGGAATAAGAAAAAATATTTACCAACATCAAGTACAAAATGCACTTATTTCCAAACCTAACTACTTCATGATGGAAGCAGTCAATTTATTCTTTTTTATTTAAAAAGTAAACAACACGTGTAAGGTGCTTTGTAATATTTTTCCTGAGTAGCAAGAGGTTTTTAGCTAATTAATGTGTGGAACAAAATTAAAATTAGCTTATATCTTCAAACTTTCAGTGTTGGGGCCGGGGCGGGGGGGGAGGGGGGTGGTGTTGACAGGCTTTATATTCACCACAGTCTTGCATTTCAGGTATGTTTAGACCAGAGAAACAGAGGTATTATTTTTAGGTAGAGAGTAGCAGAAACTTTTTAATTAAAAAAAAAAAGTAGACATATTACTCCTATAAAGCAATTTGCTTTATTGTTTGAATCCATTCTTCTTGCAGTAGTTCAGTATTAATTCCAAACACTGAATATGTTAATGCATCCAAAATCAATTAGGAAGTAGCTTCTTAAGGGCACGAGGAACTGATGCCCAAGAGAGCTAGCAGAATAGGTCCTCATGTCATGAATTGAGTGATGCACTTCAGTCCTAAGTGAAGAGAAACAATATACTTTATTGATATAAAACAGTGAGTTAACAGAGTTCAATGGTAAATGCGACAGTGGATTAGCAGGTTTCCATAGCAAGATACCTTTGATTGGTTACTGCAAAAAGGACAAGGTTGGATAAAGCTGTTAGGAAGGCCCTCCTGTTGAGTCACAAGGTTCAGAAAGGATTTCCTTGCATTCTAAACTCCATGTCAGAGAGGAGTCTAGGTGCAATTAGATCCAATTCTAGTCCTACATTTGGTCAACTGTTTACTTCTAAAGGATTATATATGCACAATAAATCTTTATATCATTTAGCTAATCCTTCAAAGTTTAGCATGCTATTAATCACTTACTAAGGATCTGTTGCAGCAAAGAACTTCTCAACCTTGAGAAGTAGCCTTCAAAGACATCCTTACTTAAGGGGAGATCATGGCATGCAGCCCACTGATGTGCAGGAGAATGCAATGAGCCCTGGGCTGTCAGCTATTTACAGAGTAAGATGATTGATTTATAGTCATATTTGCATACTGGCAATGCATCTGGGTCACCATTCTGGACAGCCCTTGGCTACCCTGTTGCCATCTGTGCACCAAAATCCAAGATAAACTGGATGGAGCCATCATAACCCCCACTGGTGGTTATCACCAAACAGGGAGAGGGAGGTGGGGGTGTGAGACTACAACCCTACAGCACACAGTGAGGCTCTGCTTCAGGACAGATCCCTCATGATGGCAACAGAGCATAATAAGGCCATAAAGTCAGTACATGGATTATGGGCTTCCACGGCCAGGCAAGGGAGTGACTGTGGCTGAGTAGAAATTTAACTCTTTTCTAGCATAGTTTGAGATGGGGCTGATGGCCCTTAGAAGACCTGAAATGGAGCCTTTGGACCCACAGGTGTATCTAGAAGCATCAGGTGAGGCTGATCAGGCCTGTTAAGGCTTATTAATGCTCTCACAGCCCTGACATCAGCTTGAAAATGTTAATGCATCACAATGACAAATTTGATACTTATTTGAAACTACTCCAATTATGCTAGACTGAAGGCAGAAGACCCCTGAACTTGCTGAGAAAGTCAAGAACATCACTACTGTTCACCAGCCAGATAAAATCATTATGAATCTTAAAAAAAAAAGAAAAGTCTCATCATTTCTATGCTTACTAAATTTGATAAAACCTATAGAAATTTGGTTTAGGTAAATAGGCAATTATAATAGTACTATATGATCTCCATACAAAAAAAATGTCCAGGAAATTCTAAATAAAATATAAAATAAATGTTTCATTTAATCTTTCTTCTTTCTGCCTGGTTGTAAGACTGATCTCCAAGGTTTTACATAAGCACGATTTATTTTTTTATAGAAAAAGATAATGTTCTTTTAAAATATTTCTTAAAATTCAGAGAATTGATGTAATTGATCAGTTTTAAAAAGTATTACCTAAGAGTTAAAAGTGTAGACTTTTTTAGCTACATGTGTACTTTTCCTTATCTAGAATTCTCATAATTGTGATTATAAAGTCAAATTTTTGCCCTTAATTTTTTTTTTAATAAAGTACAACTTTCTGCAGTAGAAAAAGTTGAGAGAGACAAGCTCCTATGTTTCACAATATTTAAACAAAATGAAGTTATGTGACCCTTTTGGGGAGGAAAAAAAGAAAGAAAGCAGGACATTTTGTTTATAAAAACTTTATTTTGATGCAGCAAACATAACCATTTTGCTTACTATATGGCATGAAACCACTGTAAATAACTAAGTTAGATCAGTGCCTTGCAAAATGTAAATGTTTCAATGCACTCTCTACAAACTAGATCTTAGAAGTACCCCAAAGCTGTTGCAGACTTGTACTATGAGCTGCTTCAATAAGCATTCAATATGCTTTCTTTCCAAAGAGCACACAAGAAAATGGCCTCTTATCTATTATTCATGGGGAAGGTTAGTTAGACTGGGGAGATTAAGGACAAAGGGCTTTTTTGAGAGAAAAGGTGTTTTGTGGTCTGAGCTGCATTTACTGACAGTATCACAAATAAGACATAGGGGAGAAAGTAACTGACTTTAGAAGAATTTAATTTACTTGTATTGACGTGGACTGCTAAAACTGTTTAAAGCTGTTGAGCATGAAGTAAAAATTTGAACATGTTAAGCTAAAAAAGGAGAAAGAAAAAGAATGGCAAAAAATCTGAAGTATTACCATTCAGGAAAATTAAGTGATATCTGACAGGGTGCAAGTTAATAGTGACATCTCGTCAAACTGACCAAAAAGGATGTGGATGCTGTTTGATTCCAAAGTAGGTGGCATTGATAAGGTACATGATGTTGCTGAGTAAAGCGCACAGGGAAATACAGAAGCAGATACCAGCTGTTATCCGTAAGGATTTATTTTATCTCCTAGTACTATGGAATGTAACAGCTTAAACTTTTCTGTGCTACTGTATCCAATATTTATATTTTTAAATATTTAGGAAAGGTGTATAATTCAAAAGTTAGAATGAATCACCAGTAGCAATGGTGATTATTAGATGGAAGTTGTCATGGTAAAACTAGAATCCTAAAAAGCTTTAAAATTTCCAGCAGGAACTTCTGTAGTGAAGGGCACAACCTGGACCTTAAAGAAAAGGGCATTGAGACATGGAGAAATTAAAACCGGGAATTTTTTCAAGCAAAGCTTGACTTTGTCAGTTATCACTGGGGAAATGCAAGCAGCTCTAAATGGTGATTTTTATCCTCATGTTTTAGTTATCTGAAGAAGAATATTAGCTTTGGAGATACCTGTATCTTACCATTGACTAAGCAGCTGCCAAGGGTAAGGTACGTAACATTAAATGAAATAAATATGATACTCAGTGTTTCCCCCCATTTTCAAAGGGAATCAGTAGAGTGATTGAAGAGGGGCAGTTACCTTTCTTATGCATTTTAGCAGAGAATACATCATGGACTATGCTTTTTACATGCAATAATTCTTGTGTATTAAAATCTTGATTGTTTCATAGAATTAGATAATTCTTGAAATGTCACAAACCTGAAATTATGTATATGGAATGACATTAGTACGTGACAATTCAATCCATCTGCATTGAAGTCAATGGCTAATTTTCCACTGACATAAGATATTAACAAGTTACTGGATATTCCCATATGTTTTAAATAACTATATGTATACTTAGAAGGGACACACAAGAGTTGTCACTGAATATATCAAGTACTGAAAGATAACAAAGCTTGTAGACTCAAACTAAATCTTTTTACAAGCTCCATAACATGTGGTTTATTATTATTTATTTTGCTGTCCTCTACACTTTTTAATCTGTCCAGGAGAACTGGTGCCAAAATAAGATAAGAAAAACTACTTTCACTGCTTCTTAAACCAGTTGGCACCAGAAGAATAATTTGTTCTCTCAAGTTTTCAAGACTAAATTTCTGTGAACCTCAGGGATTTAGACAGCTCAGAGAGCTCAGCATAGTCCTTTTTATGTGTGTGAATTTAAATCAAGGTCTCAAACCTTTTAAAATTTTGCCTATTACACACTCCTATTTTTATTTACAAATTCTTTTTATATGTACAAACAAGCAAGGGTTGCTTTTCTTTTATCTTAAAGTTTTGTTAAAAGTTAAAAAAGTTACAAGTTTTAGAAAAAAATCAAGTTATATAACAATTAGAAACTCAGATAAATTTAGTAATATAGAAAAGAGAAATCTTATAATAAAAAAGTTTTGTTGTCCAGTTTATAGACAAAGAAAATTGCTTGTATACAAAAGTAAGCACAAATTAATTAGATAAATTAGGGAAAAGACTGATCTTTTTCAAAGCAAATGCAGTTTGTAAACAAAACCTTAACACAGCTGTTATAATCTTGTATTGAAATCAAGATTTTTTTTAAAAAAGCGGTTCAGAAATTGCTCAAACATTTGTAGAAATTAATGTCAGGAGATTCATTACTGTCCTCTAAAACTTTTAAACGACTCTTTTTGAAGGTAGTAACACAATAACTACATTTCTAAAAAAAGCCGATAATTACAATTTGAGTGTCTTCTTGTAGATAATGAGACATAATGATCTGCAATGCCCAGGCTAAACCTCTTCTGATCATAGCTGACTGACAGCTACTTCTGGCAGGAAAACAATTAAAGACACTAGCAGTTGGCCAGATTAAGCTACATCTCAAAAATAATACAAGTTATTCTTGAAAATGAGAACAGACATAGGCCATCTTTTTTAGACTCTGTTTCAACATATGGAAATCTTGAGATTCAAAACATGAGCTCATGTCATAAGATAGTTCAGAAAGTGAGTGATATATAAGGATGTTGTTTTGTTTTTTCTAAATCCCAAACGCAAATATATTTTGATATGCAAATGCTATTAAATGTAAATGGCAATTTTAATAACTTAAATTATAATTCTCGGTTTGGTTCTTCTTTGAAATACTCAGTGATAAACATCCATGCAAGAAAATCTTCAGCATTGATAATTACGTGCAGTTGGATTTGGTTGCTTTTTTCATCAATGAGAAGTCCAAGTTAATTAAAGAAATGTTGAGGAAACCTCTGGTTTCTCAATCCTGAGATCCCTCAGAAATAATATCCTTCTTTCATCCATAAATCTGTAGCAAACACCTTCATCTCTCACTCCACAAGGAAGATCATAGTTCTTGATTTTGCCTTTGCTTAAAAATTTTATTCTAGGCTCAGTTTGAAAACTATCACAATGTTAGTTCTTTTAATATTTGCAGTGCTTATAGTATTTGAATTGGTCTTCAGGTTTTTCAAAGTGTATGAAACTTCTATAATGTCTTTGACCGTAGTTTTCATCATGAGTTGTATGCAGCTACTATAAGCTTCAAATCAGCTTGTTAGGAAAGTAATCAACCTTTAAGAATATATTCCACTATACAGTGTGTATAAATCATTATATTCAAGTCCTAAAGAGAAATAGTGTGTTGGCTTAGTGAGGCTAAAAAGCTTATGGATTGATTCACATCATTAACTTTAAACATTTTATTGAGATACCTAGGTAGCTCTTGGCTTCCTAGTTAGTAAAATGGATAGTAGTCTGGGACATGATGAAGCACAGATAAAATCTAAATCTCTTTCTGAATGAACCTAATCTATCTTCATTGCTAGGTTATAGATGGATACTCTTCTTTCTAATGACACAGGAATTTGCAGGGTCGTCTTATAATCTGTATGATTTTAGGTACTGACGTTGAATAAAAAGATATTTATTGGTTAGTAATATAAACAGCTATTTGAATGGGCTTTTTAATTAACTGAGAAATTAATTAAGTTTCTGTAGGTCTCGGAACACTACGAAATTCCAGAAAGGTAAAGAACAATTTTCCAAAGTTAATTACAAAGAAACAATGACTGTTTAATGACCAAGAAAATTTAATACTAATTTTCATTTAAAAAGACTACAATGAATTTTCTAAAAGGGTAACATTTTCTAGATTTGCATGAAAAAAATATTTCCGCTTTGCGGGGACTTCTTAAAGCCAAAAATTTATCCTGAAAATGTACTAAAGTGTAACACTGAGTGTGATTTATCAGAATAAAAGTCAAAGTCTAGACATCTGAGTCCTCATGTATGATATTTCTTTACTCTTTATTTCATTACTTTCTAGATGTCTAGCTATCATACACAAATCATGGGAGGCTCAAAGCTGCTAGGTAGCTGAACCCAGCTGTCCAGACGCAAAAACTCAGCCTTCTGTCTCTGATGTTTATAGTTACAACAGTCTATGTCTCTTCCCATCACATGATTCATCTGATCATTACTAGATAGCCAACATGTACATTCATACATTCATACATCATACATGCTCCAATCACATTATGTTCTTGCGCTTCCCACTACACAACAAGCAACATGTTGTTCTCTTCAGCATCTATGCCCCAGCTCTCCAAGCTGCTGAAAAAGAAAAAATCTACAATGACCTGTGCCACCTAACCCAAAAGGTTCCTGCAGATGACAAGATCATAATCCTTGGTGACTTCAACGCCAGAGTAGGAAAGAACTATGAAGCCTGGAAAGGAGCACATAGGCAAGCATGGTGTTGGAAACTGCAATGACAACAGGCGACATCTGCTAGAGTTTTGTGCAGAGCAGCAGATCACTTTCACCAACACTATCTTTCAGTAGAAAGACAGCCTGAAGACAACTTCATTCCAAGCACTGGCACCTCACTGACTATGTCTTAGTACAGCAGAGAAATGTTCGTGATGTCTGTCATACCTGAGTGATGCCTAGTGCAGAATGTCAAACAGACCACCACCTTGTGGGATGCAAACTCAACCTCCGCTTTAAGACCAAACCTAAGAGGGGTGGCATTCCAAGGAGGAGGCTCAATATTAACAACCTCCAAACAGCCACAGTGAGAGACCGCTGCCAGGTAAACCTTCAAAATAGACTTGAAGATCATCGCATAGATCCCTCTCCTGAAGCGCTTTGGCAGCATATTAAAAATAGCATCCTGCAGTCCTCTGAAGAATCCTTAGGGTTCTCCTCCAAGAAAAACAATGACTGGTTTGACAAAAACAATCAAGAAATCCAGATATTGCTATCAAAGAAGAAAACTGCTCACCAAGCACACCTCGCTCAGCCATCTTGCCATGTAAGGAAAGCAGCCTTTTGTCTTGCATGGAGTAAGCTCCAACAGAAACTTCAAGACATTCAGAACAAATGGTGGATCAACCTGGCAGAAAAGACCCAACTATGTGTAGACTTGGGTGACCACAGAGGATTCTATGAGGCTCTGAAAGCAGCATACGGACCCGCACACCAGGTTCAAAGCCCCCTACTCAGTGCAGATGGCCAAATGCTTCTCACAGATAAAACCTTCATCCTGAATCGATGGTCTGAACATTTTCAGACTCTCTTCAGTGCCAACTGTGTAGTCCAAGACTCAGCAATTCAACACATTACACAGCAACCGATGAAAAATGAATTGGATCTAGCCCCTACTATGGAGTTCTTACTATGGTAAGAACTGGCAAGGCAGCTGGGGTTGATGGAACCCCACACAAAGTTTGGAAGCATGGAGGCCAAGCACTCCGTGCTAAGTTTCACAAGCTCATGGTGCATTGCTGGGAACAAGGCAAACTGCCATCAGATTTCCGTGATGCAGTCATCATCACCCTGTAAAAGAAGAAAGGAGAAAAATCAGACTGCTCAAATTACCTAGGTATCACTTTGCTCTCCATTGCTGGTAAAATCCTTGCAAGAATTCTTTTGAACAGGTTAGCACCCGCTATCGCAGAAGAACTTCTACCTGAAACCTAGTGTGGTTTCAGAGCCAACAGGAGTACTGCAGATATGGTATTTGTTCTCAGACAAAACTGCAAGAGAAGTGTAGGGAACAGGACAAAGGACTCTGTGTAACTTTCATTGACCTCACCATAGCTTTTGACACTGAGCAGAAAAGGCTTGTGGAAGATCTTGGAACGATTAGGATGTCCCCTCCCAAATTCCTCAAAATGATCATCCTACTACACAAGGATCAGTGTGTCCAAGTCAGATATGGTGATGCACTATCTGAACCCTCTCCAATAACCAATAGGTTGAAACAAGGTTGCATTCTTGCACCAAACCTGTTCACAATCTTCTTCAGCATGATGCTCCAAAGGGCCATGGCAGACCTCGATGAAGAAAATGGCATCTACATCTGATATCATACCAATAGAAGCCTATTCAGCCTGAGGTGACTGAAGGCCCAAACTAAGACCATGAATCACCTTATCCGTGAGCTGCTTTTTGCTGATGATGCCGCCCTGGTTGCTCACACAGAAGCAGGTCTACAGCACTTAACATCCTGCTTTGCAGAGGCTGCTGAGCTCTTTGGGCTGGAAGTCAGCTTGAAGAAGACAGAAGTTCTCTGTCAACCCGCACCTCAGGAAGGCTTCCATCATCCCCACGTCACCATAGGTGAATCAGAGCTTAAATAGGAGTTCAGCTATCTGGGAAGCATCATTTCCTCAGATGATAAGATTGACAAAGAGGTAGACAACTGGTTAGCAAAAGCATACAGAGCTTTTGGAATACTCCGTAAAAGAGTCTGGCACAATAAGCACCTGAAGAAAAGCACCAAGATTAGTGTCTACAGAGCCATTGTACTGTCTACTCTCCTATATGGTTCTGAATCATGGGTCATCTACCACCACCACCTGCAACTCCTCAAGTGCTTCCATCAACACTGCCTCTGTTCAATCCTAAACATCCACTTGTCTGATTACGTGTCTAATGTTTCTGTCCTTGAACAGGCAGACATTACCAGCATCGAGGCCATGCTGCTGAAAACGCAGCTGCACTGGGCAGGGCACATCTCCAGGATGGAGGATCACCGCCTCCCTAAGATTGTGTCCATGGGGAACTCTCTACCAGCTGCTGCAAGAAAGGAGCCCCAAAAAGGAGATACAAGGACTCCCCGAAACAATCCCTCAGCCTTGGCCATATTGACCACCATCAATGGTCCACTCTGACCTCCAGTTTGGACAAATGGAGACACACCATCCATAATGCTGTTGCTTCCTTTGAGAATACATGCAGAATCAGCCTGGAGGAAAAAAGGCAACGCAGGAAGAACCATGCCTCGCCAGTAGTGCCGATGGAGACTTTCCACTGTGCTTTTTTCAATCGGACTTGCCTATCTCACATTGGCCTTTTTAGCCACCAGCGTGCTTGTAGCAAGCGTGGGTAGAGCCCTTGCAAATCTTCGTCCGTGAAGCCTAGCCATGATGATGACATCACCCCACTTTGCCTTCTGTATGCCCATCTATATACGCATTAGCAGAGATATTTCCTATGATTTCTCCATCTGCTTGATCAACCCAGCTCATGGCCAGACGGTAACTGGCATCTGCTCTGTCCCAGATCCTGGGAAAGCTGGTGGAGACTCTGGAAGTGAGCAGAGTGCACCTTTTTCATTTCACCATATATCTTCAAGGTCATTTCATAGAAGGCAGGAGTGGCATTTGTGATGAAAAAGTATGATTGTATAGAGAAACCTGGAGTTATGGAGGGCAAGTATGACACTAAATTGTTTTTTTTCTTTCCTAAATGAACTATTCCTTTGCAGTGACGTGTAGACTTAGTGACTGGCCTACAATCTGATCGCCAACTAAGCTGAGTGTAATGCTTCATTGTGTGCAAATGGAGAAATAAGGAATTAAGTCCAGTTGCTCAGACACAGTATAATAGTGTAACTTGAGATGCAATAGGATGCTTCTGCTGTATTTCAACTGATACTACAGAACAGCACACATCTCCCCATCTGCCAGCCTTGTGAAGAGGATATGCTGAACAATTAAGGGAATATCAAATGGCATGAGATACCTGTGTGTCAATGACTGACACAAATTAAAAATGTCTGCCCTGGGTCAAGAAACTAATGTGGAAAAAGCTACTGTCTTCTGCATAGATATACTTTTAGCCAGTCTGCAGTGACTTTACCAAAAATTGGTGAAAATCTTCCTAAAAGGTCTTTAAGGTATCTAAATTAAGGTATCAAAGTTAAATCAACAGTTTTCCAACTGCCACTTGTTCCCCAGTTCAGGCACTTGTGTTGTTCATGGAATCAAATGGGTAAGGTTGGAAGGTACCACAGTGGGTCGTCAGGTCCAACCTCCCTGCTCAACCACAGGATTGCCTCCTGATGTCTCTTGAATATCTCCAATGAGGGAGAGTCCACAATCTCGCTGTGCAATCTGTTCCAGTGCACAGTCAACCACACAGTAAAGAAGTTCTTCCTCATATTCAGATGGAACTTCCTGTGCAGCAGTTTCTGCCTGTTGCCTCTTGTCCTATATGGCTTGGCACCACCAAGAAAATCCTCCAGTGGCTCCATCTGCTAGACAGCCTCCCTTCAGATGTTGATCGAGTGCTCTATCAGTTGTCTCTTCTCAAGGCTGAACAGTCCCAGCTCCCTCAGCCTATCCTCAGAAGAGAGATGCTCCAGTCCCTTAATCATCTTTTTTCACCCTCTGCTGGACCCACTCCAGGAGTTCCATGTCTCCCTTGACTGAGTAGCCCAGAACTGGACACAGTATTCCAGATGTGGCCTCACCAAGGCTGAGTAGAGGGGTGGGATCACCTCCCTTGATCTGCTGGTAATGTTTGTCCTAATGCACTGCAGAATACCATCGGCCTTCTTGGCCACAAGGGCACACTGCTGGCTCATGAACAGCTTGTTGTCTTGACCCCTGTATCCTTCTCTGGAGAGCTTCTTTCCAGCAGATCAACCCCCAGCCTTTGCTGGTGCACAGGGTTATTTCTCACTAGGTGCAGCACTCTGCACTTGCATTTGTTGAATTTCAGAAGGTTGCACTCTGTCCATCTCTCCAACTTGTCAAGGTCCTTCTGAAGGTCCGCTCAGGTCTCTGGGATATCAGCCACTCCTCTCAGGTTTGTTTCATCAGCTGACTTACTGTCTCTGCTGGCACTGACACTGAGTCAGAGCTGGCTCTGTGTCACAGCTTCACTGTTTCCCATTCAGCAGGGGGGCACAGGAGAACCTTTCTCTGCTCTAGAATTGAGGTCTTGCTGGGTAGGAAAGCTCATCTTGCTCCCCCAGCATAATTCTTCTGTCCATGTGGTTCACCTCACAGTCTTCACTGAAATGGCCAGTGATCCACATACTTTCACCTGAGTCAGGATTCACTTTTCATATAGACAATTAATAATTATGGTCTTTATTAACCTGAAAGAATATAAGTAGGTAGAACTTCTTCAAAGGTAGAGGAAGATGACCCAGTAGCAGGCACAGTCAAGAGTGTTTTCATCCTTCCTGAACAGGATTGGTAAGAAAATTGTAACCTGAATCCACTGAAAGGATGTTCATTGGGTATTGAAATCTGCCATCAGACTGCCTTTTTCAATTTCCTTGCAATTTAATTGTCTTATCCTTTGCCCTTCTACCATGTGTGGATTCTCAACATATCTGCAATATGAAACAGCATTTGTCTCCAAAATGGCTATTCCAGCCAGCACAGCTTGCTTGGCATATCAGCTCTTCATTACTTCTAGATGCTGAATATAAAGGGCGTCATCTATTCTGTTATGTCAAAGCACAGAAACAAGTGGTGCAGGTCCAGATATAGGACGATGCACTCCAGAGCACTTTTTGCTGTCCAGGGAATTGGAAAAAATAGGATTCACTGAACTGTCTCAGTGGATGCACAAACATGGTTCCATTTATTTCACTGATTTCCTGCCAAAGGGCTACATCCTGCTAAATGAGAAGGGAACAAAGATAAAGCCCTTGCTAAAGTGGCAGAGAGATGGGCCATGTGGATGGTGAGACGACCATTATACTGAAAGTAACTTCAAAAAGGGTAAGAACAGCTGCTCTAAACCTCCTGCAAATAACTTTCTGTGGGACAGTGACTCACACAGCATTGAAATGACATTGAGAATCCATTATTGAATTTAACCATTCATTTCTCCGGACTATGAATTTTTAGTAATATTGGGAATAAAATTACTGATGCTTGACATTTAATATATCTGATTCTTTTCCACAGCAACAATTTTTCAAAGAATGTAAAAAATACTCCCTTTTCTCAAATGAACTTTGTGAGGATAAATTTATTAATATATATGAGAGGCTCAGCAGGTACAGAGCTGGGAACCATAAAAATTGCCTAGGAGAAACGGTGTTTGTTTTAGTTCTCTGTTTTGGTAGTATAGTTGTAATGACTATGACTCTGATTCTAAGCTTGCTTGCATGCTTATAAATCAGCCCTCTTTTCACAGTTACTGGTGCAAATGAAGATCAGAATTAGATGTTACTGGCTGAATAGTCCACTGTTGTGGATCAGTTCCACACTTCAGTTATAAGTAAAACACCACAGTTCATAGCAAATTAAGATGTGTCCTTAATGATCTTTTCTTAAATCACAAAGTTCTATTGATACCCTCCCTTTTACCATTTTGGTTTTAGTGTCTGGCACATGGTTTATGTCATGTGGTGAGCAGAAGCTATGCAACCACACACTTTTCCTTTCTATATTAACACTGTGAATACATACAGAGGTAACAAACAGATGCCTTTTTCATCACAAATATAAGATAACCTGAAACACATCTCTATAATGACAAGTCTTGATCTAAAGTTATTTTAAGTCAGTGGGAGTATTGCATTGATTTCTGTTTACTTTTGCATCATACCATAACACAACAAATCGAAGAACTCAGTCTGATTGCACACACTTTAAATAGCCAATAGAGCATAGAGTAATATCTATCCTGAAGGGAGGTAGTTTATTATGTAGGTAGTGACAGCAAGGACTGACAGTAGCTTTGATGGAATCTTGAAATTGGCATCAGCTTAATATGAAACAAAAATTATTGCTGTCTGTTATCTTAGAATAGCACCTCTGTACTGATTACTTTCTTGTTGCTTGATAACAAACTCACCATTTAGACATGGAAAGTATGCTCAATTGATTTTAGATAAGTATCTTATAATTTAAGATTGAATTTTCTTTTTCTATAAAAACACAGGCAGACACTTGTAAAGAAATATAGTTTCCATTGACTGTGATCTTCATAGGTATTACATTCTGTGGAACTATTTTTTTCTGGTTAGTCCTTGTCTATAAAGAACACTTTGGTGGTACTTTGGAAAACAAACAACTAAATAAATCAGTGAATTAACAACACCTTTTCAATGTGAAATAATGATAATAAAATCAGATAAGTAGTAACACTGTTGCCTAATTATAATAAGTGTCTCATGCTCCAGTCTCTATCTGTGAAAACTGTGTTAATATTTTTTATTTGTGTTTCATTCCTTTAGTTCTTTAGCAGTATACCATCAGCAACATATTTCAACATATTTAACAGTGGAAATATCAATGTTAGATTCATTAATATAGAATGCCTTAAGAATGAGAAACTTCAATTATTCAGCTAAGGAAGCTAAAATGAATTATATTCACAATTTTTTTTAACTATTATTTTGCTTTAGATGTCTGTCTGGACAAAGTGAAATATCTAGTTAATGAGCTTCAAGATGTGCTTCCAGTAAAATAATTCTTGACACTTCTTAGCATTTCAATACATGAAAAAATGTACTACACCTCCCTTTTCCCTGTCCCATTCCTTTAATTCTTTCTCCAGTACATGACACTAGAAAATGAAGTAATATATTTCAGTTCTTTCAAACTAAGGAGGACATTGAATTCACATGTCCGTGCAAACTAAAAATGAGACAAGTGCGTAGTAATCACCAGACAACTTTACTAAAATAAAGCTCATCTTTTATTTATGTTCTGAATAAGTGTGACTTTTTTCAGATCTCTGAAAGAAAAGATGAAACTGATAATGGTTCAGGTTTGTACACCTTCAAACATAAATGTTTCTCTAAGCCTAGTGGTATATACAATATGAGATTTTTGATCCCTATATCCAAGCTTTCAGTGTTGGCCAGTGTCTTGTGACTTTCTTCATGTTGTAGTTTCCATATGCTGATTCATTTTGTATCTTTGCTGTATAATTCCTTCTGTTTTTACAGTCTATACACCCAAGACATGGTTCTGGATTTCACATTGTATGTCAGTTATAAGGAACCTTATCACATTTTGTTGTTCAAAAAATTTATGTGATTTTTTTTTTCTCTTTACCTGACCTTTTAAAAATATTTGACCTTTACAATTATTTTCAGCGAGAATTACCAATATTAATGAATAATTTCCTTTATTAGTTGAATGTTGCCTGTTCTATACCTTCTGCATTTCTGGGAAACAATATTTTAAATGACAATACTATTAATAAAAAAATTCTATCTTCCATAGATCAAATTTGTTCTGTAATGGCATTTTAGACATTCTGTAACAGCTAACCTAGAAACCCAGTCAGTTCTACTGACTGGAGAAATAGTTGTGGTGGTTTGATCTTGGCTAGTTGTCAGGTGCCTACCAAGCCACTCTATCACTCCCCTTCCCAGCTGGACAGAGGGAGAGAACCTAAGACATAAAACAACTAGTATATTGAGGTAAGGCAGTTTACTAAAGCAAAAGTTTGTGCATGCACAAGCAAAGAGAAAAACACTCCCCATCAGCAAACAAGGTCTAGCCACTTCCTGGGAAGCAGGGCTTCAGCATGTGCATTAGTTGCTCCAGAAGGCAAACATTATAAATAACAAATTCTCTCCCTTCCTTCCTTCCTTAGCCTTTTTATCTGAGCTGAAATCATATGGTATGAAATATCCCTTAGGTTAATTTAGACCAGGTGGCAGAGTTGTGCCTTCTCCCAAGGTCTTTCCCACCCCCAGTCTACTGAATGTTGAGAGGCAGAACTGATGCTGTGCTAGCTCTTCTCAGCAGTAACACCTTCCTAGCTACCAATGCACAGCACAGCACTGTAAGGGCTGCTGTGGGTAAATGAATTCCATCTCAACCAGACTCATTACAGGAGTAGAAGACTATGTTGTGTGTAGCCACCCGGGTAAGTAGATATCTGAACTTGAACTTGAATCCTACATAAATCACAAAATATAAATAATTAACTCATGTAGTTGTATTTCTCAAAGCCAGTATTTTGGGAATTTTTTCTTAAAAATCCCAATCAATAAAAACAGAGAATGAAAGTAAGCTAGCTGCAAAAAGGAAACTAAATAAATGCTGAAATTAGGAGCTACCCAAGATAAATTAGGATCCATTCTTTCCAGACTGGGAATTTGACATATGCTTTGGAATTAACAATTTTGAAAGACGGCATGTCCAAAAAGAGAAAATTCATAGGAAAATAAACCATTTTATAGGAATAAACCATCGTTCATACAAGCAGTTCTTTCCAAGCAGCAGATACCTTCACCAGTTAACACAAGCAACAAGCAGGTAAAAAAATATTAAGAATTCTGGCCTGTTGAAAGAATCATTTCTCATAGCAACATTTTCAATTAATAACAAGCCAAAATAAACAGGAAAAAAAGAAAAAAAAGATGAAAAAGGAGATTAAATATGTGACAGTGTCATTAGAGAGAATAACTTATGTAGCAAAGAGACAAACAAAGACCTCAAAAAGTACTTTAGGAAGTGAGAAAGTACAAAAACAAAAGCTTAAAATAATACATATTTGTAAGAGCAAATATTTGCTTGGGGAAGGTTTGTATGTAAGCTGTCAGTTGCTACAAAGATTGTTCAATTATACTTTTGAAAGGTAAATCATGAAAATAAACATATTCAGCTACATCAACAGTGCTAAGCAAAGTCAACAGTCTGGCACTTGATAATCTTAATTCATCTGTCCACATAAAACCAGAAAGAAGATGAAAACCATGCTACAAAATCTTGTCAGCTGAGGTAGATGGCTCATTTAGAAAATGTCTCATCTCAAAAATTTCAGACTTTGTTACTAAATCTAGAACTGAGAGGAGCATGTTGTTCAAACAAGAAAAGAAGTGATTGTTTAATGATATTCGTCTCTCACAAAGGACAAAAAAAGCCTTTTACATTATATTTGAAGAACAAGTTAGCATGAATGCATTTGGGACAGACAGTCATAAGAAATGCATGGCTGTTCCATGTCTGTTACTCACTGTTGGTTCCATTCACAAAGAAGTAAGCCTTCAGGCATCCAAATGCTTTGCACTAATTATCCCCGAATGTTTGGTATTTATGAAAAATGCAGTTTACTGTAGGGGATACTTTGGTAGCATCACTACAAAGACAAATCACAACAGTACATTCAAACATTGCTATAATTATCACTGGTTCTTATTTTTTCATAAGCAAGTCTATTCTTTAAATAAATTGCTCAAGGCTGAAATTTAGCATCAGAACAAAATTGAGACATTTTCCCCACATCTAAGAAAGCCGATCTTATTTGAAAATTCAAGAATCCACTCAGAGCTGCTTCTTTGAAGTGGAACACTAGATCCAGCCCATGGTAGCTTTTAATGTTACCACTTCAATATACCAATCTGACATAATGCCCAATAGTTAAGAGGCAAAGTGCTAGAGTAGATGCTTCAGAAAACACCATAGAAAATGGTTCATCATTAATAATACAAGCTGTGACAGTAGGCCACCTTCTCATGAAAGGAAGCCTGAAGCCTGCTCAAGAATTGAATAAGCTGCTGGTGTTGTTGCAGAGATGCAGGGAAGGAGGCAGACCCACGGTTGCAAGCAGCAAATGTGTTAGCTTTGGCAAGGGTCTGCATGCCTTTGGTTGGGTATTATTCCTTAATATGCATGGAGAAGCTCCATTGGTATAACTCACTATCACAGAGATCTGTAGGGAATCAGCAGTGTAATACAGCAGTTAAATTACAGAAATACAAATATTTTGTTTGAGAGTTTTTACTTTCAAAAACAAATTTTTATCTGAAGACTCATGTAAGAAAATTGCTAAGCTGTTACTGCTTCTAAATTATAATTCTTTTTTTACTCAACTGACAAAAAAGTAAGTTGATAAAATTTACTTCTTGCATGAACAAATTAAAATCGAGCACTAGTGACTTCAGAATTTTTTTTCCTTTCTTTTGTAACACTGGGGAAATAAAATATTGATTTGAGGGAGAGGTTACTAAATATAGTGATTACTTCACACCATAGTTCAGTTTAACAGCTGAAAGTAGTCCCACATGTCATAATCTAAAGCCTCAGGAATTGAGGGAAAATGCTTTTTAATAGGAATATTTTTTTTTAATTCCAAGGAAGTTAGTGCATGGAGGTTGTTCCAGGGAGGAACAAGGGGGTCCAACTGGCTGTTGAAATTGAAACTAGGACACCGGTGAAAGCTCAACCAAACAGTAGCTTTGTTATCAAAACCGTGAGGAAGTGAACAGAAAAGCAAGCCTCCCCCAGGGGGCAGAGAGAGAGAGCGAAGAGGAAAAAGCCCCTCTGGGTCTGACACACCCCACTCCCCAAGGTGCCTTCCCATAGGGTTGTGTCACCAACCCCAGAATGTCCACCCGCCTCAGGGCAGTGGCTGCATCCTCAAGGGTAGGCTGGCTCCTCGTGAAGGTGGGCGTCCCCACCAAAAGGCAACATTGTCTTAGTCACATGAAGCGAGCAAAAAGCCCCGAGGTATGAGCCATCTGCCTTTTACCTAATTGGCCAAATGATGTTTACCTGAGCGACGTGGCCAGTGCTGCCCACGTAAAGGTATTTGTCACCTCTTCCCTGCTTATATAACTGGTACTTCTCTGCACCTGCAGACCCGTCTCTCTGCACCTGCTCAGTCCATTTCAGAGGGTCTTCCTTAATTGAGTCTGGGGTTTACTTCATCCTCCTCCTCTTCTCTTTCTCCTTCAAGTGCCCTTGGAGGGCCATCAGGCAATCATGAGAGACCAATTAATTTTGGTTTACACAGAAATCTCTCCCTCAAGGCCAGAGACCATCTTTATCTGCCTGTTTTCTCATAACTTGGCAGGAGAAGCACAACTTCTCACAGCTGCCTGGGCCAAACACAGACCAAAAATACCAGTATCAAATTCCACACGAATATAGAGGTGAAACCCAAGTCTCCTGTTTGTCTTGTGTAGTTTACACCTTTGAATTCAATGTCCTTGAACTTTAAATCTTAAATAGTCACACCTACTTGAGCTAACTGCTAGGCCTTAGAAAAATTATCTTCCAAAGAATTATCTTCCAAAGCTCTGGAAGATGATTCTGTCGTTTCATCCATAGTGTAATGGAGAAGAATAAGAGGGGATCTTACCAATGGAAGGGAGAGAGTCAAGAGGATGGAACCAGGCTCTTCATCGTGGTGCCAAACAATAGAGGCAAAGAGCACAAAATGGAACACAGGCAGTTTCACCTGAACATGAGGAAAGATTTCTTAAAGGATTTCTTACCTTCTTATAGTGAAGGTAACCGAACACTGGCACAGGCTGCCCAGAGAGGTTATGAAGTCTCCTTCCCTGGAGATATTCAAAAACTGTCTGGACTCAAACCCAAGTAAGGTCCTTTAGAGGACCTGCTTGAGCAGGGAGGTTGGACTAAATGACTCCCAGCGGTCTTTTCCAACCTTCCAACCTTATCCATTCTGTGATTCTATGATTCTGTGAATCCGTGATTCTGTGGTTGATTCTGTGATTCTATAATTCTCTATACAATGGTCTAAACTTAGCAAGAGAATCTGGGCCTAAACATGGCTCATAGTCAATGGAGCAAATTGTCATGATCCTCAAGGGTGAAGAAGGAATGGCACACTCTTCATGGGGTGAAACAAGAACAGCATTTATTACACGGAGCATCAGACTTATATAGGGTAGGCAAGGAAGATTCTGGAAAATGGGCTGAACTGGGAAGGAGCATGCAAATTCCTTTACATATAAGGTATAATTGGGAAGGGACATAACTGAATAAGGGAAATAAGGGAGGAGATAACCATATGTGGATAGACTGCACTGCAGCAGATCCAAGCCAATCAGATATGAAGTTGAATATGAGGGGTATTTGGGGGATCCATTTCATGAGATACAAAAACATTATATGAACATTTAACTTCGCATATACAACCATAAAGCTTCATGAAACTGGGAACATCCAACAGCTTTTTCCAGGAGTATTAGCTTCTGGTCAGTCTGGGATAGCTTCTAGGTACTTGTCCTTCTTCATTCCTCTGATCATGACAATCCTCTGTTTTCTGTCTTTTTCATTCTGTGTAATTCTTTGCTCCCACAGCACATGACAAGAATACCTATCCCAGAAGAAACATCTCAGCACACACATCAGAACAGAGGCAATAAAAATGCAGCAAAGTTCAAGAGGTGGTAAGCTCCAAATTAAATTAAATTGAGCATGATATGTAGGGAATAAATCTGAGTAACAGTATGATACCTAATTTTAGTGACAGTTTTGGGGGGTTCAGTCCATTTCTAAGGTATTACTAAATACGTCAGTCATAGATATGTTTCTAAACCTAATATTTAAGCTGTTTAAAAGTTTGGGGGTTTTTTCTAGAGTAGAAAGCCTTACAGAAATGTGATTTTTTAGAGACTCCTGAAACAGTCTGCATCAACTTCATTTTTAACCTGCCTTCTAGAATGAGACTTCTTCCTCCTCTCTGCTAATAGAGATGCAAAAGACTTTTCTGCAATGTCAATAAGATAAATTAAGGACAGACTGTGGACTTATTCTTTCTACTGTAATTCAGGTTAGTTGATTTCTTTACACTTTATTGAAACCACTTAGGGGCTATTTTCTAGGCAGCCACTCACACAATTAGAGACAGCCAGTATCCACTAGTTTTAATAAACATCGTCCCCTTTTACACACAGCTTTTAAACCTCTTGTTTGCAATCACCTGTTAGAAGTTCAAAAGTAATGACTTTCCTCTTGCTAAACTGACAAAAAAAATCCCCAAGTATGCATAACTTATGCAATTGTATTGATATAAGTAAATTGTATTATTTATACAGTGTAACACAACTAAAATCTGCCAAAATATAGCCCTAGGATGTTTTTTTGTTTTGGTTTGTTGTTTTTTTTTTTAATTTCCTGTTATTTGACTAAAGACTCCTCAGTTATTTTTCTGGAACTGGAAAAGATGGAGTGAATTTTCTTCATAGCAGCTTGAACAGTGTTTTTAATTTGTGATTAAACCTGTGTTGATAACACACCAGTGTTTTGGCTATGGCTAAATAGTGCTAACACAACTTGAGATTTTCTTTTTTCCACTCTGATCCTGAGCTGAGTAAGCTGGGGATGCACATGAAGCTGAAAGGAGGCACAGCCAGGACAGATGAGCCCAACTGGCCATAGGGATATTATATACCAGATCATGCCATGCTGGCAATAAAAACTGAAAGAAAGGAAGCAGAAGGTGGAATATTCAGAGTAATGCTGTTTGTCTTCCTAAGTAGTCATTATGTGTGCTGAGGCCCTGCTTTCCAGGAGGTAGTTGAAAAATGCCTGTGGATGGAAGTACCGAATGAATTCCTGATTTTACTTTGCTTGTGCATGCAGCTTTGCTTCAAATTTTCAGCTGTCTTTATCCATGAGCTTTCTCATTTTTCTCTTCTGATTCTCACCCACCCTGCTAGAGAGTAGTGAGAGAATGACTGGGTCAACTTAGTTGCTGGCTGGAGGCACATCACCAGAATTACTCTGTACAATCTGCATAATTTTTATTAGCCACAGAAAGCTGGTGTTGAAGTACACCCTTTCAGTGACGTACTGTTGTCTGAAAAAAAATAGAGTGAACAAAACATACAGTCTTTTCATTGTATCAAACCGTTATCCAAACAGTTTCTCAGGTGTGACCCGGCATTTATTTTAAAAATATAACAATGTATTACAGCAGCTCATTAAGTTTTATAAATCAGTAGACATATAACCAAACAATATATTGTCATATGATCAATATTGCTTATCATGCAGATTAGTAGTATATAAATTTAGTGTTGTATTCTTTAAAAAATCATGTAATATTTTGCAAAACAATTTCCATTGCTGTAGTATTAATAAATAATAGCCAATTGATCACATTTTGTAGGTGTCTGAAAACTTCAAAACACTTCAGTCATAAATCGTATATTTAAATGAGCATTATCCTCAGACTGTCCCTAGTTAAAATAAGCATGATATTTACTGTGGTGTTATATTTAAATGTGGGCAAAAACATTATTTTCCCTTAAAAGGATTTGCTGTTACTAATTTGAAAGTTTGAAGGTGTCAAGAAAGCACATTTCAGCAGTTTAATATTTTGCCTTTCAAAACAGGACATTACTTGAAGTTGGACTTTTCCCTTCCCCCCTTTTTTCCCTGACCCAAAACCTATTTTTTGTTAATTTTTATTCTCAATAAAACAAAGTTGTTTCAAAAATATGTGAAGTGCTGTACGCAGCATTCTTCTTATGCCATTTTTCAAGTTCAGGGCTAAGTACTTAGCAATTCTCAGGATGAATCTAGTACACACCTACCATATGTTCCCTTTAGCTAAGGCTCATTCATCCAAAACTGTCCTTTGGATGCAGTTCTTATCCTCTCAGTTAACGAAGTGTTTATGTAATTCCCTCTACATCCATAATTATCTGAATAGTAGTATGATTTTAGACCAGTGTCACAGGTGCCTAAGAAACTCACAAAATAAGTGTTTTTGTTTTGATGTTATGAACTAATTATAGGCAGGATCATTTTGCTAAACCTACTGCAGTATTTTATATCAGTGCCATGGAAAGGCATGTTCTGGTTGCTCCTAAACTGACAATTCAAATGGATGTCTCAGAGGGTCAAATAACATCAGTTCTCTACAGCGTCTGTGAACTCCAAATATGCAAAACATGTCCCTCCCATGTCAATTTGTAAATGCAAAGCAAGTTGTTGTTTTTTTTTTTTTTGGTTCTTTCTACTAGAAATGTCTGATAATGCATTTTGAAATAATAAATATCATGGTAAATGCTAAGGATGATGGCAGCTATCTAGACATCAGTGTCCATGTTTGAGATAGAGACTTGAGATTTCTTTTATTCAGTGCAAAGAATTAAGCAAACTGAAGAGCAATTCTCATGAGGATTATAAAGAAATAGATCACAACCTGAAAAAGCTGTTATTTTTCTCGGTTAACCATAGATGGAATTGGGCTGAGTAGCTCAGATGCATGCATTATTAACATCAACAGTTGGTCAGAGGTAACTCAAATTCACAGTTTTGCATCATCTGAGTAATAGCTATCCATGCTGTAGCTAAGGTGCAGAAAGATCCCAGATGATCTAAGCAAGCTCATACAAGTGCTGCACAGATTGCTGCACCAAGTACAGAGCCACATGAGTGCAATGGCATCTATCCTTGGCCCAGAAGCTTTATAACTGCTTCCATGCTGTGCTGAGCCCTTGCCAGTGATCAAGAGCTGTCCCAGCTGTCTTCACACCATACTCTCCAGCATATCTGGAGGGCTTATTCGTTTAGCTGCTGGACAGAGCTTCAGACTCAAATGGCTCCATGCATTTGGACGGCATAGCTTCTTTCATAAAGAAAAATGGACTGTTCTTGGAGCTGATCCTGAGCATGTTAACTCAGTGGGGGAATCATAGCATTAATTTTGTTTTTGAAACTCTACCAAGCTCCAATTAGGATTCATAATGGAGAGCTGCTTGTATTGTGATGACATTAGTGGAAGGAATAAGCTCATGCTGAACTCAGTGCTTTTGGGAATTTACTGCATCTGGCATGTGTGCTAGTTCAGGTGTCTCTTCATTCCACTGCAGGCCATGTTGTAAACAGACTCAGTGGGTATATAGATACGAGCAATCTACAAAACAGTGTGTGAAATGGCCCTGCAAAATCCATCTGAAGAGCATATGAAATACAATATTTGATTCTCCCTTGAATATCATATGTTGTGAGTCATATTTCTTGTTTGCAGATTGCATAGAATTATTTATACAGGTTAGATAATCAAAACAGCACATATGTATGTCTGTGTGTCACCAGGGTTTTACCAGCCTCTATACTTGATATAATTTAAACCAATATATCCCCTTAATATATCTTTCTCCTTTTTTCTCACTTTACAGCCGATATGCTTGGAATGCTTGAGAATGTGAATTTTTGCATTCATCTATCTTTCATTTTATTTTAGTTTCTCTTAGTCAAAAAAAGAGTTGTCATCTTAATCACAAAATTAGCAAATACATCTAGTAGTGATAAAGTGTTGGTTGATATAGTTGTTTTGGAAAATTATAATCAAGAAATTAAGATTAAATTCTATTAAAAATTCATAAAGAAAAAGTTAAAATGTGTATAGATGCCTTCTATTATGAGAAATGGGTCAAGTTTTTGTTTGTTTTCCTTTTTTGTTTGTTTTATGTCACTATCTTTTAATTTATTTGTAAGTTGAAGTATACCTGACAGGTTACACAAAAGCATAAGCAAAATTCTGATTGATTTTGTAAGATCCTACCAAAGATCTACCTCCAAAATATTACCAAGTAGTAATAAAAATAAATTAAAACCAATGGGTCCTTCTAAAAAGAAAAGCTAAATAAATTAAAGGAATTATTTTCAGATTGCCTAATTATGATCCTAGAATAAGAAAATAATTCAAGAAAATTATTAAATAATTTGCCAGCCTAACCTCAACCCTTATTTATCTAACTTCCAACACAATATTGGAACCATCTAAAAATATAATACAGGAATAAAAACCTGATTGCCGTAAAAATGCATTATATTGCAGAGGGCAAGCAAACAGGAATGAATGTAGCAAAACCAGAAATAAGTACACAAATCTTTCTAAAAATTAGCAAATGTCAAACCTGATTCAAGAGATTTATTTAATGTCTCAAAATCACCGATATTCCAACACATTTTTTCCTCTTTTCATGCATCTCTGCAGATTTGGGTTCTGCTGTGGCAAGGAATGGAAATTATCAAATATCAAAATAAAATCTGTTCACACAAGATTTCCAGCAGAATGTTCCAGATCAGAGATTGACAATTAACAAATGAAACTGAGAATAGAAACTTTTAAAGTTTTTCCATCCTTATTGGTGGTGCTGTAGTAGGTCTGTTGTTTCTGGTTTTATGTCTTCTCTCCCTAGATTCCATTTCCTTTTATTTTTCTGCTAGAACATTTAATGGAAGCTACTGTTTGCTCTTCTGACTCATCCTCAGTCTTCTAGTTTCAAAAGCAGAAACTAGACATTATTTTCAGTTTTGGATACTGAAAAACAATTATCCTTTCAAACACTGTAATGATATATTCTGTCAGTGTCCTTTTTCAGAATCATCGTCAGCATTAGAATTATACAGAGCTCTGCATGCTGTATATTAACTGAAGTTTTATTCTTTAACTTTCCATTTTTGCAATTACAGAATCACAGAATATGCTGAATTGGAAGGGACACAAAATGATCACTGAGTCCAACTCTTAGTCCTGCACAGGACCATCCCCAAGAGTCACACCAGGTGCCTGAGAGCATTGTTCAAACACTTCTTCAGGCTTGGTGTTGTGACCACTTCTATGGGGAGCCTGTTCCCCTGGGGAGGGTCCAATCACCTTCTGGGAGAAGAACCTTTTTCCAATATCCAGCCTAATCCTCCCCTGACACAACTTCAGGTCATTCCCTCAGGTCCTGCTGGTGGTCACCACAGAGAAGAGAACAGTGTCTACTCTGATCAGTGTCTCTCTTCACCTCACAAAAAAGTTGTAACTGCAATGAGGTCTCCCCTCAGTCTCTTCCAGTATGAACAGACCAAGTGCTCTCAGCTGCTTCTCATGCAGCTTCCCCTCAAGGCCCTTCACAATCTAAATTGCCCTCCTTCGGACACTCTCCAGTAACTTAATATCTTTCTTGTATTGCAGTGCCCAAAACTGCACACAATATTCAAGGTGAGTCTGCACCATTGCAGAGCAGAGTGGGACAGTCCCCTCCCTTGACTCACTGGCGATGCTTTGCCTGATGTCCCCTAGGACATGGATGGCCCTCCTGGTTGCCAGGGCACTACTGACTCATGTCCAGCTTGCCATCAGCCAGGACTCCCAGATCCCTTTCCATGGCACTGCTTTCCAGCATACCTCCAGGGGTAGCTCCATCCCAAAATCCATCACTTTCCCTTCTTGAACTTTATATGGTTTCTGATGGCCCATCTCTCTAATTTGTGGAGGTCTCTTGTAGGGAACATCTGGAAACTGTCTATCAATGAGAAAGATGTTAACAGGCCAGCCAGCCGGCCTTGGAGCTGCGAAGGGAGGAAAGAAACTCTCTTCCCCAAGCCTTGAGCATGCACAGAAGAAAAGATAATTCAAGAATTGTCTAGTAAATCACCTGCTTAGTTTAAGAGCCCTGATTGCTTCAGGTTTGTAATTAGGTTGCAATTACCTGTAAGAATTCTTTTGTTTTTTCTCCTGTCTAAACACTGTGATATGTAGTCACATGTAGCCCTGCCCTTCCTACCCAGCACAAATGTTATCTTGCTACACCTACTAACCCTATATATTGTGAAGGATGCTTTCAATAAAGGGTTTTCAGTTATTGCCCCCTAACTGGGAACATCTAGATTATTAGCCGTCACAGTCTCTCTGCAGGGCTCCCTGTCTCTGAGGGTGTCAACAGCTCCTCCAAGTTTTTTGTCATCTTCAAACTTGCTTAGTATCTCTTCCAGACCTGTGTCTGAGTCATTTATGAAGATGTTGAAGAGCTCAGGGCCTGAGATGGAGCCCTGTGGAACCCCACTAGTGACAGGTCACCAGTCTGATGTTACCTCATTCACTATTACGCTCTGTGCTCGATCCTTGAGCCAATTGCTCACGCACTACATGATGTGTTTACGCAGCTGTAGGGTGTGCATTTTACCCAACAGGATACAGTCAAAGAGAGTAGTGAAAGCTTTACTGAAATCCAGAAAGATTACATTAACTGGCTTCCCTTGATCAGCTAAGTGAGTTAACTTGTCATAAGAGGAAATAAAGTTTGACAAGCACAACTTTCTCTCATGAAGCCATGCTGGCTGCAACCAATGGTTCTGTTGCCTTTCAGGTGTTTTTCAGTGCCTCCCAGAATAATCTTCTCCATAACTTTACCAGGCATTGCAGGACACTGAGTATTCAGTGAACCAGATGTCCCATCTGGGGGGAGTGGCCACAGTAGTGAAACCATAAAAACAGAAACTCACACAGGGCCTCAGCTTTGTTCAGCCTTCTCTTCTGGGACCTGGCAACATAAGACTCTTGATGGAAAGTATTTTTCATTCCTTTTGTTCTGTCTTTACTTCTTTCTTCTCTTAATCTGTCTTTTCTTCCCTTACTCCTTTCTCTTCTGGGTAACAAAACCAATAGGTGGTATTTCTCTAATGCATGCTATTGGTGTTTGCTGGGTTATTTAGTGTAATGCTTGTCCTTGGCTGGTTGTTACTCTGGTAAAAATCTTTTGCAAAACACTTTTTTTTTTCTCAATGTCCNGTGGATATAGTTGCATTTTCCCTTTTTGGGGAGTAGCCAAGAGGACCTTTTAGACTATTTTGTCTAGTTACTTGGGGGTGGAGGGGTTTGTTGCGAACTGTTGTTGTATATATATACACATATATATATATTTGTTGTGGTTAAGAACTCTTATCCTTTCCTTTACATGTATTGTTTCTAATTAAAGTTCTGTTCTCCAACTTAAAGAACAGGGATTATTTATTGGCCAACATAGATATCTCGGTTCTCCTTTGAACTAAGACACTCAATTAAAAGAAGTTCTCAGGGGAAGCACTGGTAGCACGTTCTCTTTTTGCAGTTCAAGGTATCAAAGAAACAAAGGCTTTGCCAGATGTCGTGTGGGCAAAATCTCTTGAAGTCTTAGTAACTGCCCAGGCAGCATGTGGCTTGAGACCTGGTGCATTACAAGCCTTCATCTTTAACAGGTCCTTGAGCAACAGTCCTTTGACTAATTACCCTGCAAGGTTCTGAGTCCACCTGTTCCTCCAGTGCAGTGGAGCTTTGGGACTCCTGAGAGTCTTGAGATGGTAGTGTGTCCAAAAATAATCAGTCTTATTCTTGCTCATTCATCCAAATATTACAAAGCCTGCTCACTTCTTGTTGTAGCTCCTTCACCTGACAACACAGCTCTTCAACCATGGCACGCCTTTTGCAAAAGAACTGTTTGTCTTTTGAGTCCCAGCCTCACCAAGAGACATCAGGCATTCCTGGCAACTTGTGACCTGGAGAGCTGTGTCTGCCGTCAGCAGATCAGTCTGCCTGGAGGCCTCTGACATGGCTGGATCTGTGATTCCTGAAGCTGCAAGGGATAGAGGTTTATGGCCTGCCAACACCGTAACTGAGGAAGCTTAAACTAATATGCTAATAAGACTGGAGCTGAAGGGATCTCTTCATGCTCTTCCTTACCAGCTACTGAGTCTGTTTACTGCCTCTGTTGGCTCCTTCTGGATGGTCAGAGGGGACCCCTGCCTGCTTGCCCTGTCTGCTCTCTGTGCTGTGTGAACTGCTGTGCCATGCCCCTGTTTGCCTGTTCCTGTCCTCTGTGCTACCTGAGGCCATTTCAATGTCCCTTGATTGCTCTGAGCACTACATTCTCCTCACCTGATTGGTGGCCAAGGGGTAGAAATGTTAATAGAGATAAGACTAAATCGGTCAGTGTTCACAACACCTCTCTATCTCTTACATTTTTTAACTGCTGTGAAATGATCCAGGGGAAGTTTAACACATTGCACAAAAGTCAAATGACAGGAGTTGTTCCACTTCATGTAAAAATTACAGAAATTCCTAAAATTCTTTCTGTATGGACTGAGAAAAAACCCCATCTATTTAGAGTAATTTACAATGATACAGCCCCAAAGCAGTACATCATATACCCCAAGTTAAGAATCTTTGTTAATCATGTGGGTGCTCTCATCCAAATCTACTTTGCTTAAGTTAGAAAATTTATCCTGAGGCTTTCTTTTCCCCTCTCACACAGTTATTTTTGCACTTTCTTTTCCTACAAATATTTAATTAGTTACACAAAGTGAAACTATTCCAGCAAGGATGATAAATCACACGCAAAGTAGGATGCATTTAAAAGCTTTTGTAGATGCCATAGAAGAAAGATCCTGAACCCATTTTTTTCCGTATTTCAAGTAAAACCTGTGACACTTTGCCTACTTAATTATTAAAGGGAGAGCTATGCTTTGTCTGGCAGCTGATTGTACTGATGACAGTTTCCTAGAAGCTTGCACATTACTGCCCAGAAGTCATAACCTAACATTTGATATTTTATCAGAAAGTCCTATTCATGTACAATGTTTAGTTGCCTTTACCTGTCCATTCTTTGCTCTTGACATAGTCTCACATGGCTGCCTGGAATCGGATTTACCAGGCCACACGAGTATGCAAGATCTCCCTAAGTAGTGTGAGAATATACAGTGAAACTGTTCATTTATTTTTGTCTTGTTTGGATTTAAAGGACATGGCATAAATGTAGGTATAGGTGAAAACGAAACAAAATTAAAAAAAAAAAATCCTAGGACACTACCACCTGCTACTTAAAATCATCCTGATGAACATCCAATGCTCTGTTAGAGTCCATCTGCTTCTCTTAATAGCCAGGCCACTCTTAGAAAGCATATTTGTGTGATATTTTCTCTTCTTCATGTGGTGTGTTTAAAATCCTTGGGTACAAGGAACAAGTACACACTTCTAACCTGAATGCCTTTCTACTTGTAAAGCAAAAAAGAGCAACAGAGACTTTGCAGAGTGGCTTTTCCTTTCATTCTGAAGATATATATAGCAACTTTAAAGCATGATATTGAATAAATAAATGTATTGTAACTATAAAAAGTTACATAAGCTACTTCTCTATATCTTACAATGTGATTACAGGTTAAAACTCCCTAAAACTTGCCCCTTTAGTATGAAATATTTGCTTACCTGGCTTACATCTACAGCATGAAATCCCCTTTTCTGTATCATATAAATAATTGCAGTGGACTTTACTGAATTAATGGGCCTTCCATGGGCTTGAGTACATCCAAGATGAAGGGTTTTAAGATAATCAACATAATAAGCCTAGATGATTTCTTTATAGCAACATCTACCTTGCCATGATCATGATTGGTTAATACTTTACTACATATTAGGAGATTAATGGAATGTTTTGATGTAGTAGATGAACATCTACATGACAGAGGATACATAATGCAAGGACAAACATGATTTTTCCCTTAGCATAATTTTTATTTTTTTTTTCACTAATTGTGGGTGTTTCTTGTAGTGTTTGGAGTTGTTTTATTTTTTTCTTTTCAAGTTGCAGCTACACATGAGTAGTCATGACCACTATGGCACCCTGAAATGTATAACAGATATTTTAACCAAACACCTCTCCTAAACTATGCTGGAAACTAATCAGAGTGTTTATTCTGTTAAACATGGAAAAAATATGACAACTGCATGTTTTGGGGCAGTTTTTTACTTCTCCAATCTTTTCTCCTACACAAATTAAAACAAAATTCTGACTGTCACAGTAGAACACAATTCATAGTTATAAAAGCTGAAAACAAGGATTATGTTGTTTTCACAGCTTGCTGTCATGGCGTCTAAAATTTGATGCTATAATTTTTAAACTCAAAGCACTTATAGCATAGAGTAAGCAAGATAAAATATTTAGTGTTGCTAGACTTTGAGCTTCATCTTTTAGAGTGTTTTGTGCCTTCTGTCATTAAAGCTACTTGGTTTACTTCAACCTATGTCCAATTACCTCAGTAATGAAATATGTCTTCACTAAAAAGCAAATATGTCTATTACACTGACTTCTCTGCATCACATAAAGTAGTTGCATAGGAGTCTTTGAGGACTACAGAGATAAAGAAAAGTCATAAACTGTTCCTTGAAATGTAGAGCTTTTTCCCAAATTAGGAAGTCTAGTGTTCCACTGGTCTGTTCTTAACTCAGATGTACATATATTCAGATCACTTCTAGAAAGTAGGTACATTAAGGTAGCTATAAAACACCTGCCATTGTAATTGAAATTCAAACCAGAACTTTTACTACAGATATTTTAGCACAAAAAACATGACTATGTCATATACACTGTTAGGCATCCACACTAGGACATTTATAAGTCACACTTTAGTGATTATACCATATATAAACATAATAATCTTGAGAAAAATGTATTTGAAATTGGTATAGGAAAAGAAACCAGCCAAATCAACAAAAACATAACCTGGAAAGCATTCCCTGTATTTTTCTAAGATTATATACAGTTTTGTGATTAACTTCTTTTTTTGCTTCTGGTAACAATACTCTGTGCAGCATATGCCTACATTCAACAACAGTTGTTATTAACATTATTTATTAAAATTACCAAATTTGAATCTAAGTCTATACACACTGCATTGAAAATTTACTCCATATAGATAAATTTAAACTTTTTACAGCTTTGAAAAGGCTTTCTAACTGTTACTAATGGGTTTTCAAAAATATTTAAATCCTTTCCTGCACAACAAAAGCATAGGCTGTCTCCAAGGCTGCAAAAATCCAAATGGATTGGAAAATTAAATCGGTACAAATTCATTGTATATATCAACTTTCTCTGCCCAGTTATATCTTCTCACTTTTGAAAGGAGGATAATCTGAAACACTGTGGCAAAGTATTGGAATCTGCCATCCAAGATTAAAAAAAGGAAAAGGCACAAAAAAAAATACATCTGCTGTCAGGGTTTTCTGCTTTATAACAGAAGTTTTGAGTGTCACGTTTTCTAGAACTGATGTTTCTTCTATTTAATGGAGAATTTCTATGTTGCTGAAGCAGACAAGGCAATAAATGGCCTTTGTGGAACTGAGGCATTTAATCAACTGCAAAAGTTGTTTGCTGCAAGTATTATCTTGCACCACACACATTATGTCTATCAACAGGACAGTTTCACATCACCGTCTTACAGAAGATGTAATTCTTTTTTGTTTTGTGCAAGTTTGGAAGAAATGCGATGTGTTTCTGTCATTCTCTTTCTGACCCTTTGAAATGATGCAGATAAACAAGAAGCCACGCAGTCCATAAACAACAGTAAGAGTAAATTTCTGATACCAAAAGAGTCTTCTTTTAGAATTGTTATTCCCAGTGAAATGGACACTGGGATGAAAACCAGAAAATGTACATTGGTTATTCAATGTTTCTTTTACTCTGTGGCAAAATAAACCACAACTGCTTCTTTCTGAAATGTTTGTTTTCATTTCTAAATACCTTGCAGTAGGAGTTCCCAATCAATATGTTTGCAACTCATTTACTGTAGACTTTCCTAAACTAAATATTGATGAAAGCTGGAAAAAATTCCTTGCATCATAAAGTATCTTCTACATTCTTGAGAGACTTTTTTTCCAAGTCTTTTCTTAAACTAGCCAAATTTTCAATGCCTCTAGCGTTTAGTAGTTACCAGGAAAGGAAGTCCTAAGACAACCTACAGTACAAACAGTTTCTTTACATTTAGATTGAGCTAAAACATCTCTCTCCAACATTATTCTTTTGAACTGAATATTGCTTTTATGACTCGTTCTGCTCAAGGAAAATATCAAACTTTGCAATAGTGTCTCACCCTAGACTTTTAACCAGAAAGTATAAGTCAAAAGCCCATTTGAGTAATTCACAAATCCATGCATGAAAAGATTATAGAACAAAAGAATTAAAGAAGATTGTCAGACTGATAGAATCAGAAATAGAGATGATAATTTGTTAGCCTCCGACTAAGGTCCAGAGGTCCAGGTTACTTCTGACACTCAGTGGAGATGTAGCACTGATCATTACCTGAGCATTTCAAAAATTTTCTAGCATGCTACCTAGATATATCTAGGAGAATAAGACAAATTTTTTTCTTAGAAAACAGGATCTAAAGTTTGAATCCCTCCATTCTAAAGAACCCTACAGCACATCTCAGAAGCATTTGTTCCCACAAATGCCATCCCATGCTCTTATGTCACATCCCAGATGCAGACCTTCTCCTCTCTTAAGTTTTATTCTATCAGTATACCCCTGTGTGCTGTGGGCTAAAGCTGCAGATATGCTGCTTCAGGTACCTTGAACTGAAAACCACTACCCACCATGGACACAGCCCATCTACCCTCCAGGGTGCTAACCCTAATAAATGAGCATAAACCTTTTTGTACTTCATGGCCTTAAATTCAGGAGGCTTTTTCATTCTCTGCTAAGCATACCAAATCCCATGCAGATTAACAGCTTTTAACAGAGCAAATAATTTATGTACTAAAACCAGAATGGACTCAAGCACTGTTTTAGTGTTGCACAGCAAAATGGATATTTTTTCCTGCACTAAGACTTTTTGCCTTTGTACTCTAAATCATTTTGTTTATGTAATTGTTTTTCTAAGGTTAAGAAAGCTAGGAGGTTAAGTAAGTTAAATACATGAGGAACTAGAAATCTGTGTGCAGTCAGACAATGAGACTTTAATCTCATTGCAATTACGGAGACATTGTGGAATAATTCACATGATTGGAGTGTTTTCTTGAATGATTCGATGATGTTTAGGAAAGACAGAGCAGGAAGGCATGGTGGTGGAGTTGCCCTTAATGTGAGACAATACTTGCATTCTGTCTTGGGGTGGATGACAAACAAGTAGTGAGCTTATGAGTTAGGATAGAAAGGTGGACTAATGAGGGTGACATTGTTGTGGATATTTGCTACAGGTCACCTAATCAGAATTTGGAAGTTGGTGAGATATTCTATAGGCGCTTGAAGCAGCCTCAAAGTCACAGGCACCGATGCTTGTGGGAGACTTTAACTACCCGGATATCTGCTAGAGAAGCAAGACAATAAAGCACAAATAGTTCAGAAGGTTCCTGGAAACCAGTGATGATAACATTCTGTCACAACTAGGAGGATGCCACAAAGAATGGTGCGTTGCTTGAGCTCATACTATCAAATAAGACAGACCTTGTTGGATATGTGAAGGTTGGGGGGCAGCTGTAGAATCATCACAGCAGCCTTCCCTATTGTGCTCATGAAATTGTAGAGTTTAGTATCAGCTGAGAAGGAAGCAAGCAACAAGTAAGATTGCAACCATGTATGGTCGTTTGACCCAGGCTGGATGCCAGGTACCCACAAAAGCCACTCTATCACTCCCCTCTGCAGCTGGACAGGGGACACAAAATATAATGAAAGGCTCATGAGTTAAGGGCAGGAAGGATGGCTCACTTATTACCTTTCATGGGCAAAACAAGACTTGACTTGGGAAAATTAATAGATCTATTATGAATCAAAATAAGAGCAGGATAATGAAAAGTATGGCAAATCTAAAAAATACCTTCTGCCCACCCCTCCATCCTTCTCAGACTCTAACTTCTACCCCTCAGTGGTGCAGGAAGATGGGGAATGGGGTTTACGGTCAGTTCACCGCAGCAAATGATGTTGTTTCTCCCACTGCTTTCACCACAAGGAGAGTTCTTCCCTTGCCACAGCATGGGATTCCTCCCATGGAGAAAGTCTTACAGGAAATTCTCCAACACCAGTCTTTCTTACAGAGTAGAGTTCCTCATTAACTCCTCTAGCATGGGTCCCTTCTACAGGATTCAGGCTTTCAGGAATAGCATGGGTCCAGCATTTCTAGCAGGTCAAGGGACAACCCTTTACTCAGCCCTAGTGAGACCACATCTGGAATAGTGTGTCCAGTTCTGGGTGCCTCAGTACAAGAGAGATATGGAGCTCCTGGAGGAAATTCAGCAGAAGGCCACATAGATGTTTAAGGGACTGGAGCATTTCTCTTATGAGAATAGTCTGAGAGAGTTGGAGCTGTTCAGTGTCTGGAAGACAACTGATAGGGTACCTCATTAATGTCTATTAAGTATCCAGGCTCTCATCAGTGGAGCCAAGCAATAGGACAAGAGGCAACAGGCAGAAACTGCTGTACTGGAAGTTCCACCTGAATATGAGGAGGAACTTCTTCACTGTATGATTGACTGTGCACTAGGACAATGTTTCCAGAGTGGTTGTGGACTCTCCCTCACTGAAGATACTCAAGAACCCTTTGGACACAATCCAGTACAATGTGTTCTAGGACGACTCTGCTTGAACAGAGAGGTTGGACCCAATGACCCATTGTCGGCCCTTCCAATCTTACTCTTTCTGTGATTCTGTAAAAGTTGTATCCATGTCATTGTCTTCAGGTAGAAACTGGTAAACTTTGACATTACAGTATGAGGGTGATAAGTTTGCTTAATTGGCATTTTGGATGTTTTATCCTATTCTTTTCAGTATTTTTAGAGTAAGCATTTCATTAATACAAGATGTGATTGTACTCTTTTTTTAAATATTTCAGTTTAAAATTTAATATTTTGTTATTCATGGTGAATATTCTAATTCTGAGGACATTTCTGAATATGTGAATATCAAGTATCTATTAAATGGGAGATATCTTATTTTTTTTTAACCATTTTAATTATAAATAAATGGATAAGCCAGTACTTCTCATCATTATTATTAATAAAGTTAGCCAACACATCTATTTTCATCTATTTTTAATTTCACTAATCTTTATTCTTTGTACTGAAACTTTCCACGTCCTGTATTTGCCTTAGGCTGGAATATTATTTCTGAACATTTGTACCAAGAGGGATCAGAGAAAGAAAAGAAAACATATTGTTTCAAAAATGTCTTCTAACCATTTCATTGAGAAGCTCTCAGCCAAGAAACTGATATAAAGACAGATGAAACATTCAGCTCAGAAGCAGTAGTTATAAGTGCAGCGTTAATACTGGGCCAACACTTTTGGGAGACTAGGGAATTTCTGACTTTCTGAAATATTCATTTGAATGTATTTCATATTTTAGAGTTTGTTTGCTTGCTTGGTTGGGTTTTTTTTGTTTGATTGCTTCCTTTTTAATGAGTTTTCTGAAAAGGTTATAAGACTTGTAACTACAGGAGTATGAAATAATTTGAGAAAACAAATTGGTTATTTTAAGTAGTAGTAGATATGAGTGAGCACAAATTTAACATTTTGTGTACTTAAATCAATAAATATCCTTAACCCAGAAAAACCGAACGTGGGATGTCACTATCATAACCAGTCATCTGTGTTTATATGGCAGATTGATGTAGCTAAACACATTATGTGTAACTGTGCTAATGTCATCACAGTAAGTGTTAGTATACTGAAATTTATTAGTCCTTAAAACATCTCTGAAGTAGCCCTGACAATATTTAAATTCAGAAAAGGTGAAAGCACCAGTGAAATATACTTTTCATTTATCAAGATACTGTTTCAGGATAATTTTCCATGGTTCATGTACATAAGCTATATTTCAGAAGCAGTGAAATGTGTTTAAATTAATTACTAGAGCACAGCAAGCTTAAAGAATGCAGAACAATCCTTATCTGACAAAATAAGTAGTTAATGTGACTTCATTAAAAACATAATACCAAGCACACTACCAAAAGATACTAGGGCCTGTATTTTAGCAAGTATAGATATATTGTCTCCTCAGTTTAGTGATAATATTCAAAATTATCTTCAGAGAATTTTTCAGTGCTTGTACGATCAATGCCTTAGTATAGAAAGTTGATTATATTACAGGATTAAGTTTTTTATAAGATCATCACAAAAACATAAACTAAACACAAATAACCCCAAATGTGCTTCTCATTCTTAGCAGATTTAGTACTAACATTACAATATTTCATAGTTTTCTTAAAGTTCATTTTTACATCTTATTCTCTGTTCATTTGGTACCAGAACTACATGTGCTTTGAAATTAATGAGCCACTGTAAAGCTCAGCCCTTACAAGGTTAATTTAAGCTTGTCCTACCACATGTTTTCCTGGAGTTTCACATTATGCAAATTGCAGGTGATGATGTGAAGCTGACAGAAAACCCACAAGTCATGAAGCTGGGTCACAGCTATGAAACAGAAATTAGAATAGCTGATGATCAGAGGAAATGACCCTGCCTTGTCTTTCTCAGACACTCACGAAACTTTTCTTCCCTCTAACACAGTTTTTTGCAGAGCTTCTACTTTTATCTCCTCAATGAGATTATTTGAGACATAAGCTCCTTTAGAGATAAAAAGGAAAAAAAATCTCAGGGCTACAATTTCTGCAGAAAGATGGGAAAAATGAAAAAGAAAAAAAAAAGAAAAAGAGTAAACTTCATGGTACATTAAACTCCCAATTGGATTCCAACAAAATGAAGTGAGGTGCTTTAATATACTTTCTTCTCTGCACAGATGATTCATTACATAATCACATTCAATTTGGAAAAAGATATTTTAATGGTAATTATTCTGTCATTCTACATTATCACTAACTTCACAGACAAAAGACCCACAGGGAGAAAAAATATCCACCACAGGTCTCGAGGCTTAACAGTTAAGGTAGAAGACCTTCCATTTCTCTAGAACTGTTCCTACTTTTACCAGTAAAGAATTGACCACTGCACTTCTCTTAAATTCCACAATGCATTTAAGATATATTTACCTCATATTTGGGCAGCTGCAAATAGTATCTGTAATGTGAGTTTGAAAGACTGCTTCTCACATTTTTACCACTCTTCATAATGCACTGGCATTATGTACATAAGTTAAAAGCATAGAAGTAGCCATAAACCAGTGTATTTGGTGACATATTAAATATAAAATATTATTATAAATTAATATTATATACTATTTATTATAATATTTTATTATTCTTAAATATTTTTTATTCTTTATTCTTAATTCTTAATTCTAAAGAATTCTTTATTCTTAAATTTTTATCATATCTGAAAATTTGATGTCTGAACATTCAAAAAGCAGACTAAAAATAGTGGAGAAGAGCTGCCATTGTTTAAGCTAATAAACTGTTCAGAGCATAATGACACTGTTTTGGCTGTATCTGTCATTAAACATTACATTTCAATCCTATGCATTTCTGTGAAAAGTACTGTAGAAACTAGGATATGTTGATGAACTTTTGTCACATTTTGTATCAGTATTTCTCCCCCCATTTTCTCTTTATTCAACCTTCTTTCCTTCTGCTCCCTACAACACCTAACTTATATCCTTATCTTTTAGTTGATGTGTTGAACGTTTCCTCTAACCATCCACTGCTTGTTGGACAGTATGAGTAGGAAAAGTTCCAATGCAGCCAGAAAAGAACAGATATCTCAAGCCCTACTTGTACACCATTTGCAATAGTGATACCTGCGACAGATTCACCATCCCTTTCGTATCGTCAATTCTAGAAAATTTTGGCCACTGTAGGCCTAAGATCTTTAAGGTCTTTCCTTCTGTTTTATAGATGCAGAATCCATTTCCTTCATCAACATGGAACTAATGATTATTCCTGGTGTGCTACTATCTAGGTTTGAGATAATTTGGAGGGGCAGAGACCTCGGATGAAAATCTTCTTCCTTTGATTCCCTTTGATTTGATGTACCCTTAGTTCTTTCCAATACACAGAGAGAGATCAAATATACCCAGATGTAAGTGAAAAAAAATAACTCTACCAAGAAGAATGCTAAACAACAAGACTGATAAAACTGGGTTAAACAAATGAGGAAATTCCCAATCTCCTGCCCACCAGACCAAAATGAGATGTCTGCTGGCCTCCCACCACCTGTTAAAACTAGGAAGGATTGGTTTGGAGGGTCGGTGTTAGTGAGGCTGCAGTGTTGTCACAGGAAGTTGGAGCAGGGCTGTGGACCTCCAGATGACTGGAAGGACCCACTGGATCAAGCGATGAGACCTGGTTGCAACAGCTCCAGTAGAGGTTGTAGTCCTGGTCCGCTAACATGGTGGTAGAAGCTGTGGGTGGTAGAAGTCCCATGGAGTGAGGGAAGGAGCCCATCAATCTGCCAGGTGAAGCCCTTTATTGGGCTCTGGATAGGTGGGAACACCTCTGGTACCTTTACTGGGGCGCAGAGTTCCTCACTGGATGATTAGTACTAGATCACAGGACACTTCAAGAGTGACACCTTCTAAGATAAAGATACCTGTTATGTCCTCACAGGTATCAATTATGGCCATCAGCAAAGATTAATATCTTCAGATCATGTGTGTGAATTGTCCTGATGCCTCCCTGAAGGGAGTTATCACAAATGAGTAATTTGTGTAAGGAAAAAGAAACAATACCCAGCTCATAGACTAAGGTGGCAGATGTACAGACCCTCAACACGTGTGTTGTCTGAGTCATCAGCATTCCAGTCGATTCATGCTTGTGAATACATTCTTCTTCTAGGATAATAGAGTACTGCTCTTATCTTAAGTGCTGCCCCACATTCTACAATTAGTAGGCATATTAAGAGAAAAGAGAGAAGAAAAGGTAGTTACCAGAATTTGTGTAAACCTGAACAGTTATTTCTCATCCCTAGGCCAGCATAAGGACTGAGAGACGGTTTCAGTCTTCACAGGATGCTGCTGCTGAATGTAAAGATAAGTACATCTGGTTAAATGCTTTCCTTCCATGTGGGAAAGACTAAATCTTCTTCTGTATAAGCATTTCTATACAGAACCTTTCTATAAGCATTTTAAAATAGCAGTTTTAAAAGTAAGGCTCATGTACTTAATCATGTATAGGTAGGAATGAGTTAGGTGAAGATGTGGCATGCAAGTTTACTCTCCAATGGTTATCGCTTACACACATTTCCTCCAAGTGTCACGTACCCTTGGGACTGCCTATTTCAAACTTAGAGTCTGTACCTTTGTTATCTGTTTCCATGGGTTTTTTTGGGTTTCTGGGAGGTTTTCTTGTATTGTATTTTTCAGTGCACTGCACGTCAGAGCTCTCTGACACGTCCCACAACAGGTCTCTGTAGCAGGAAAGGCCAGCTTTCTGTTTCACATAGACAAAATAATTACCCAGTACAAGCCAGGGTGCACTCATCAGACTTGCTCTAAAAGATAAATCCCTTTCTTTCTCTCTGATTTCTCACTAAGACTGGAAAGTGTCATCATCAGAATGAAGCAAGGGACCAAAATCCTATCATTTGTTATTAATTATTGAAGCATATTGTCTCACTTTCTCTCCTTCTCCCCCTGGAGTTGATTGGCTGAGCTGTACATGCCATATCCTGACACAGTTTCTCTAACTGCTCTGCCACAGGAGAGAGAAGACAGAGACCTGCAGAACTGCAGAGAAGGGGGAGCAGATCTGTCACACAGCCCCCTTGTGCAGCTACTGTGGATTTGCCAGGAGTGGATCTGTGTGCCAAGCTGTGCAGTGGGGGTCACTTACAAGAACCAGTCAGTGCGCATTTCCTTGCCACATTATAGAAGGCTCTGTGTCATGTAGTCAGTCCTTAGGCATTGTTTGAAGCTAATTTTATTTTCTATTCTATGAAACACTAAATGTGTTTTGTTTTTTTCTTTTTCTGGCTGAGGTTGGAGGAGCACTTGGAAATGATCTCCCAAATGCCTGACAGCTCTGCAACCCATGTCTATGAGTAAATTTATTGTTGTGTGATATTTCTATTTTAAAAACTGATTTGTTTTGTTGCTATTAGTCCCAGAAGGATTATACAGACACCCCCTTTCACACGTCATTTTATTTCTTAATGAAAACACAGGGTTTCTATGTCCCTAAAGATTTTCTATAGTTGAGGCATGGCTTTTATTCAGTGCACCAGTTTGTTTTGACATTGTGCTTGATATTCCTTATGCACATAGAAGATTTTCTTGCACAGTCCTCTGCTCAAAACATTGAAATGGTTTTTTTTGCTGCTGTTCTGGATTTCATGTAGGGAACTATTTTATGTTGAATAAGATGTCACACCAAGACTGATTTGATACTCTTATGCCAAAAGTAGTTTTATTTTCAGTGAGCAATTGTGGAAGCAATAAAATTAAAGACAAAGAACTGTGAAAGATTGGGAAAACTCACATGGCACTGAGAGTTTTTAAAGTAGACTAAAAAAGTCCTAATATTCCACTAGTACATGACAATGGAGGTTGACTAAAGTCAAAAGGGAAAAAAAAGTCTTTATGTAAGGTGATGCATTTGGAGTTTATGGAGATGCAAAGAAAAGATTCAGACAATAAATGAGTGATTGTACAGATGGCAGCATCACCTTCATGGAAAAAATGAACCTTTAATTCATCATAGAAGTCTACTTAAATATAAGGAAACTCCTCTATGATAAAGAACACATTTTCCATGTGCCAGTGTATGAAAGTCCTTGAATCCTTGCCTAACTTTCGGCCTCACAGTTACCTTGTGTTCATTTAAGGAGAAACAAAGGCCAACTATCATTTAACAGAAATGTGTTATCAGTATAAATGAAAAACTAATCAGCCTTACTAAGCTTATTGTCTTAATCTGATCTTAGGTCTGTCCTTCTGCTCTTCATTTTACAGTTATTTCTCCTTGTTACTGACATACCCTGCTCCTCCAGATATAGATGTTTTGCTTTTATATGCCCTCAAGGACATATTTCATTACTTTTGACTTTTCTAAAATTCCCTGAAAGTATTGCATCCTCACATATTCATTTGGACTAAAAAAAAATCTCTGTCTACTCCCTTTTTTCTAGGTTCCAGGGACTCTCATCACTTTTATCACTGAATCTAACTACAGTTTGACTCTGAACCTGGTTTGACCACCTGTTTTCACTGTATGCTAAACTATTTCTGAATGTACTGTGAGAAGCAGCGTAATAGGCAGAATTCTTCATCACAATATCTAGTATCAAACTGATAATAAATTTATTTGCCTTTTTACTTAACATTATTCATCTATTCCTCGAACTCTTTTATTGAAAACATCATGGAGAAAATTAAATAAAATTGGAACTCACAACCAGTGCATATTTTAGTGCGCTTATTTTGGGTTTTTTCACCAGTGCTATGGCTTAGGAATCACATTTAATTGAAATCTATTTAATGACATTGTGATTTGTTATGGTATTAAAAAAAAAATCCTCTTCTTTGTAATAACCACATCTAAATTTATCATAATAAATAACCATCACAGTCAATTAATTTTTATTCTTCACTTTTTTTTACAGCACACTGATCAATAATGCACTATATTCAATCAGCTTTATGAAGTTGTACTCTTCTCCACCTGCAGATTCCACTAACTAGAAAAAGCATCAGTTTATTTCATATTAATTTTTTCATCTAAACTATTGCTATCATAAATTCACATTTAGGAAAAAAAAAGAAAAGGAAAAGGAAAAGAAAAAGAAGAAAAAGGAAAAGGAAAAGGAAAAGGAAAAGGAGAAAAGAGGGAAGGAAGAAAGGAAGGAAAAAGGGAAGGAAGGACTAAGTAGTTCAATGAATTTGTGATTTAGCAAGATGACTTGCCTTCATAACTAAATACTTGCCAGATAACTACAAATAAATAAGTGAAAGAAATATTATGTATGTCTTCACCAGTAAGTACTAGAAGTAAAATCTCAGTATTTTCCCAAATTTATAAGTCTGCTGGCACTGTCTATACCAAGTTTTGGACAAAATCATTTGATATCACTTATGTGTAAAATTAGCTGGGAGTAAGTTCATCATTAGCTAACTGCAGCATTTTGTCTGCGTTCCCATAAGAAAGAGGGACAGAAGAAGTATCAAAGAGCACACCGTACATTTTCCAACTCTTATTTAAGAATATGCCAGGTCCAAACACTATGGTCTCATAGTGTCTCCAGAAAATAAAGGCGAAATAACCAGCTTTCCAATGAACTCTTCCTTCTCCACATTGATTTTGTAAGACTCCGAATTCTATATTTAATTTTGTTTTTAAACACAAGCATTGTGAGTTAGTAACAATTTTCTCATTGCTAACATGGGAGTAAATTATTATATTGGGGGTATAATATACAGGAGAATGGGGCTGCTAACTTCATTAAGTGCATATATGCATAGCTGCAAGTGAATGATCATTCCTTTCCCTTTTTTCCTGCTTTCACCAACTAAAGCAGAATTGGCTTTAAGTCAATACACCCTCGTATGCAACAATAGCTTTAATGTAAGTGGTGGCAATAAGCATCTACGAAAGAGAACAAATTCACATCTCAGGAGAAAAACAGCAGTTAACTTTTCTCTATGCTGATGAACTCTGGTAAACAGGCTGCAAAAAGTCCTCAGAACTATGAAGGTGATTGCAGTTTTCCCCACAAACTCACTTCGTATTTCAAGTTTGATTGTGTTCACTAGGGCTTGCATAAAAACAAATTTGGAAACAGTGCATTAGAAACTGGTGGAAAATTAAAATAGAGTCACCACGGGAGCTTTAAGAACTGCTAAAATAAATGGAAATGTTAGTTTTAGAGCTCCATATCCCCATCTCTTCTTGAACGTGTTCATACAGGGTGATAGTGTCTTGTGAGGTGTATCTTCCAGTACCACTGGAAGGCCACATGAAGGGGAGAGATTTATGAAGGGTTAGGAGGCAGAATTCGTTGAAAACAGATCTGAACACTATATACAGTGGTCTAAGAAAACTTCTTTTGAGGTAAGTTGGGTAGGGGAAAAAGTGATGTTGTACATTGTTCTCTGGAAATATAAACAATCTTTTCTCCTTTAAATGTGTTGTCACTGGAGGAGAAGTATAGAGCATCACAAAAGGAAAGAATCTAATAAAGATGAATCAAGGGTTCTTATTGACTGGAAGGTTCTGATTAAATGGAAAGTTTGTGTATGTACAGGGAAAGAGAAACAGGAGCAACCCTTGCACTTCTCCAGAGAACTTGGTCAGATTGGGCATTTGGACATTCAGGCAAGAGCAGCAAGACAAGTACTGGAACAAAAAAANAAAAAAAAAAAAAAAACTTTTGGCCTCCTGAAAGGAAAAAATCTAATTCCAAGAAAGAACTAAAATGTCCTGTCAGCACATGAAGGGGAACATTATATTCTGCTGGAAGAAGTTTTTGTTTCTGCTTTTTTCTGTCTGGCAGTAGTACAACAAAAGAGGCATCTCATAAACCACAAACTTTGTGAAGTTCTGTGTGTTTATATAAAAATTGGCAAAGAGAAAATTCCTGTAGTCTTAGATCTATATCATCAGAACCTGAAACTAAAGACTGTAAGAATGAATGCAATAGCTTTCATCTCTCATCAGCTTATCATAATGTTCTGGGGACCAGTGTTGCAGCCTGGAAGAGGTTTTCCACATACATGCTGCAACCTGAGAGTTTCTAAGCTATCTGGAGGCATCCAACAGATTACACAAAGGCGTCATCCATGTCTTTCTGCAGGGGCAGTTGGAGGCTGGGAGAGATATCCCAGAGCCTTTCAAAATGCATTTAATGTTTGCAGACTATCACTGAATCACCCCTCAGAATTTTCATTAGATACCGTTACATGAAACACCCAGCTGTTGTGTGAATTTCTGTATTGTAATTACCTGATGTTAGATGTCTGAATACAGACTTGCATCTTGCCCCATAATATGACACCTGTGGCAAATCAGAAAAGCTGGCAACCCAAACACAGGCATTGCTCTAAACACGCATTTTCATCAATGTCTTCTGCTTATATATGAGCTTCAGTGTACATAACGCTAGCATAGCCAGCATAATGAGTAGTCCTAATTGTAAAGTCCTAATTACTGGTACAGTTCTGTATGAAGAAAATGTGTGTGTGGAGTAAGGAATATTAGGAGGAGTGAGACTGCTCAATACTAGACAATTTTTCTCTAATATTTTGTTGATAATAGCAAAAACAAGAACTCCAATGGTGATTCAGTTTAGGTATTTTAAGTTATTAGTAAGATATCCTAAAAATTGCCATATAACATTAGCTCTTCTGCAGGTTCAACATTGTCTAAATGTTGACTCAAGTGATTGGCACAAGATTTCTGTCCTTTTTCGGGTAGCATAGTGCTCTGCCAGCAGAAAGAATAAATAATAAATATGAGAGAAGTACAAAATTAGTATTACTACCACTTATTTCAATACCAGGGAAATTAGGCATTTATTTTATAAATTAAGATATTTATAAAAATAAGGCAAGGAAAAACTAAGGAGAAGCCCCATAGTTCTACTGATGAAACAAAACTCCTACAGCATGTGCCTATACTATTCAGGGACAAATTGTCCCAAATGCCACTTTGAAACTAGAATTGATTTCTATTAGTGATCATGATACCCTAATCTAAATGACTGTATGTGAGCAAAGGGTGGGATTCAGATGTCTAAACACAGGCATCTGATATAATTTTAAATGCCTGCTTCCTGGTACCTGATATTACCTTAGCCTTTGTTCCAAAGAAGACTCAGGATCACAGAAAACATTTCATGTAAGTAATACTCATCAGGTATTACTTTTTACTTGTATCAGTATTTATGCCTAAAATACTACTTGGGATCTCTTTGGGTATCTAAGGCATCCTCTTCAGCTGGTAGATACAATGCAGGCTCAACACAGTTCCCACGGTTTTCTGAAGCAGTCTTTGGAACCTGAGAAAGGTATACTACAGTTCCTCAAATGTCCACATATAGGCAAAAGTATCCCATCCATCACAGATGGATGACATCACAGATATCAGCCTAATTACTCCCATGAAAGTAATGACTAACTCTTCAATAAAAGTAAAGAGAGCTTTCACTTTTTGCTATCAATCCAAAACCAGAAAAGTTTCAGGAAACAAACTCTGATGACCTTGCTAACTTCAGCAATTTAAGAACAATTGCCTACTGTCACTTTATGTACTGTTGTGGTGTTTTAGCCTAGCTGCAGATCCCGAAAGATTCAGATAATTCCTACATCCCCTGATTTATCTCCTAACCCAGTGAAAAGCAATAAAATGACACTAGACACCTGTATTTAGGAAACTGAATGCAACATTTACTCTCAAACTGAATTTCACCTTTTGTTCTGTGGCTAAATACCCAGATATCATGTCCATAAGTCTTTTCCAGGTTGCTTGCAAGCTTTCTGGTGAGGACCCAAACAAATGTGAGGCAGGCAGATATCTGAGATCAGGCTTTTGTGAGTGCAAGCTAATCCACTTCCTTCATAATAGTTTATCTCAACAGCTTAAGGCCTACTCTTACTGGCAGAAGAATTGTCAGATCTGATGTATGTCACAGAGTATGATACCCTGAAGTCTTGTGCAGAGCAGTCAAGTTTAAAGTTTACCTTCAATTCTTTATTATCAAAATTTATAAGAGTTTCTGACTTGAACGAATTGGCTTGTTTTAGCTTGGTTGCTGCTTGGGTTGCAGTTGTGGTTAGTTGTTTGGGTTTTTTTTGCTGTGCTAAGTTTAAAATTGTGCAAGAAGTAGAAGCTCTGACTAAAGGGCTCAATTTTCATCTGCTTAGAAGAAAGCTGTCATTAATAGAGAGCTTTCATTGTTTATTGTTTATTCTTTTCCATGGTATTGATTTCTGTTATCCTCTCTGCTGTGAATTCAGCTCAATGACTGAGTCATAACCACAGCATATGTAATGAAAAAGAACAAGTCGTAAACCACTATGCTGGGCAAAAAGCCACCAATCCCAAATACCCTATGGCAATTTTTTTCCAGTCTTCATTGGTTATTTTGGTTCACGAAGCTAACCTTAGCTAAAGGACCATAAAAACCATTTCAAGTTGGTCTCTGCTGTAATTGCTGTTCTAAAAAGGGACACTCCTTTCCAAAGAAAAAGAACGACATAAAATTTACAGAAACAAAACACTATGTAGCCTCAAGTTTTGCTCACATCATTTGGAGAGAGTGGTAAATCTAAAACAAGTTCAGACATCTGAAAAGGTACAAAACCTTCTAAGGCCTTTTAGAGAGTCCTATAAAAAAAATTTAAAATTTTTAACAAAAATTTTAAAACTGAAGAATTTGAGCTTTTCTTTTTATTTCTTGTTTTGCCATTTTAGGGGGGTTTACCATAGAAAAAGTTTGTTTCTGTATAAAGCCAAACTTTATATATATATATAAAAATGTATTTATTTAAGCTAAGCTAAGACTATTTCCAAAATGCACTTTGTTATTTTTTGTTACATATAACCATATTAATAAAAATTTCAGAAATTCATGGCTGAATGTGTTTTCATCTTAATTATGAAAAATGACAAAAAACGATTATACCTTTCTAAGATTATTTATCCCTCATCAATCTTACAAGCAATTTCATTTGAAAAATACTGCATTTGGTAACTGAATCGAATCTGACACCTGATTGATTTTAATCCAGGACTAACACCATTGAACTATGGCTATTGTATCACATAAAAATTATTGACATAAGATAGTGACAATATTATCTTTCTAGAGAAATACAACTTTCAGACTATTGTTGATCTGTATTCAATTTAATAGCCACGACAGTGTTCTTGTATTTCAAAAGGAAGGAAATGACGATCATCATTGTTTACAGACATTCAAGTAAGATGTTTACTTTTATGTTTCTTAAAAAAGATTGGTATTTCAGACATTTTTAACACAGATGTTGATGTACTGCTATTACGGTTTTGATTGCAATATAAATATTTGTTTTGAATTTGCAATACAGAGATAATATAAACTGGATTAAAGTTATAAATGTTTATTCAAAGTTTAGATAGAACATGACAATTACAAGGGCTTTTTTAAAACTTTGAAATAAAAACATTAAAGTATGGGAAAATTAAAAAAATGAGATTTTTATTTTAGAAGGTATACAACTAAATAAATGATATTGCAGAAACCTACAATGCACTTTTTGAAGTGTCTACAAGTTTCAGAAAGACTGTAAATAAAAAATTGCTTTTCAAATTCCAGCTGTATTATCACATACACTGCTCTTTTTCTGTCCATGACCAAATACATTTCATCATGAAGCAAAATATAGCAAATTTACATGAGCCATTGATGTAAAATGGAAAGCTGCAGGTCATGCAGGCTTGTATTGGTACATTTGAAATACAGAACCATATAAGAAAAAAATATTTCAATTAAACAATTGAACTGATTTAACTTTACTTCTGTTAATTTGTTTCCAGGAAAAGAATCAAGATATGAACAGGAAGTTTAATTTGATATTTGTGTTAAAAGAGACCTCTTAATCATTTACAAATGTTTAAGTAGTGTCATGTAAAACCTCCAGATGGAGGTAGCAGTTTTGTGTCTGATAAAAAATTGTAGACTGTCTTAACACAGGAAAAATCTGTAGCTTACAGTACTGCTAGTTCCAGTTCCTCTAAAAACTCTTTCTAGAGATAAAACTTGCATTTACTTCTGAATAAACCCCATATTATTAGTCTTTAAAAATCACTGTGTCTTTGACTGTCTGCTTTGAAGTCAATACATAAAAGAAAAAAATGTAGGTTTTTTCTCCTGTTCTCTCATGAAGTATGATTTTTTGTATGTGTTTTTCCCCCACTACTTTACTCCTTCTAAAACCTGAGATCTTACATCAGCCAGTCTACTGAACCAGAGCTGCAAAAAAATGAAAACTTGAATGTGTTGACTGAAACCATCTGCCTTGTTCTGTGCAAACCAATGGAATCCCTGTGAACTAATGAGATCTTATTTCATTTCATTTCTGTCACAGACTAAGGGGACATGCAAAAAATCTTAAGAAGTTTGAGCATAGGTATACAGGATGCTTTTTTTTCTGAATGTCTGCTGTTAACTGGAGATTTTTCTCCTTACCTGATAGCAGCCTAACTCTTTTTGCATTGAAGTTAACCAGACACTTCCATTTCAATGAATGAGTTCTGGAGTGAACTGTCTGCCGGTCAAGTTACAGCTTCAATGAGGAGTCATCTTCTGTTACATAAATAGTTTCGTTAATTCCCCTCAGGTTTTCATAACCTGATTAAGGTCAGTCACACAGCTATCGTCTGCAAATAACAATCTATTACTACAGTATTAGACATCTGTAGTCTGAAGCTTTAGATTACAAATAAAGGTAACAGAAGCAATAAAAATAAGTATCACATACTTGTCATTACCCAAACTGTGGAAAAGGTCTGCTAAGTTTTAACCACAATTCAACTAGAAAAAATTTGATATGACCTGTACTTGTGCTGCAATGTGCCCAAGACCTCCCAAGCAGAAACCGTACTAAGTATTGAAGTGGTTTATTGACATTTGGTATGCCTTAAATGGACAGTGTGGGAGACAGCTGCATTTTTTTCTTCAACTATATGATTATTGTACTCAAGGAAGGTAAACAATATACATTTTCCTGCTTGGCTTCCTCTAGAGAAGGTGCTGGAGCCTCCAGTATGCCTGGAGAAGGATCTAAAGAGACTGCAGTTGGTGTCTGTGGCAGTAGCAGCTCCCCTAAGTGTCTATAAAGCAAAAGTGTAGATATGCATCTCTGTCCAGGTTGGTACAGGCAGTTCCCCATCCTTGAAGCTTACTATGAAATAATGACTCTGCTTCTGTCTATGCACAGTGGGGCAGGGATGGTGTCTAGGAGTCTGAATCTGGGAAAAAGGGTGTATGAATTATACATTATATATATATATGTATATAAAGGGTTTACTTTTAGAAATGCTGCACATCTGTGTAGACATTAGATTAGTTTTTGTAATGTTCTGGTTTCATTCCAGAAACTTTCAAACCAGAGTTCTGCAGAAATATTTGCAAGTCTTTTTTTTTTTTCTTTTCCTTTTAAATGAGAATTTTTTTAATGTAAGCATAAATTCAAAGGTGTAAAAATGAAGGGGATAGGAAATAGATTTGACAAACAAGAGCCCATACACACTGCAGAGAGAAAGAAACTAAGTTGTTTCCCCCTCAAACTAAGGTAGACATAAATAATAATTTAGAAGTTATTTATCTAGAGTTTTCGTGTTATAGGAAATGATCTCAGAACAGTCTCACAGATGTCACATTCTGTATGTTGTGAAAGGAGAAAGCAGGATGAATATTCTTCCTAATTTTTTTCTTAGGATATGGGATTTTAATTTTTTTTGTCTTTTTTTTTAATTAGTTTGTTGTTTTAGTTTAGTTTGCTTGCTTGGTTGGTTGGTTTTGCACCAGAAGTGGCATACATTTTACTTTCTTTAGAATAAGAGATCTCTGATAAAATCGTACTTTACAGTTTCCTGTGGGTTCTAATTATTTGTTTCAAGTCAATGAAACATCAATAAGTGCTTCAGTGAATGTGTTCTTTCTGTTGCCATCAAGCAAGGAATTTAACAGTCCCATTTCCTGGGAATATTTTCTCTATCATTTCCTGTTGCCTTGGAGGTAAAAAGGAAAAAAACACCGCATCATATTATAATGTAAAATTGAAAAATGAAAAGTGATAACATTTACGTAAATAGAATAAAACACTATTCTGATCTTGTTTTGTTTTCTTTAGCCTTCAGGTTGCCTTTACCAACAATGAAATCTTCTTCCTTAACACTATTTCACAGAGGAAACTATGCATTCAGATTATATCTAGCTATCCACTATGCTTAATAGCTTCTGGGTTAGTAAAGGAAACAATTAACAATCCAGTCTGAAAACAAGAATACAAGTATAAAATGTAGTTTATCATGTATGCTAGGAGGGCTGGGCAGAAACTCCACAATGATAACAATGCTGTTTCAGAGATTTGTTCATTTTATGCAACATCTGTATTAAACAGTAAATGTTCTCTCTGGAAAATAAGTCTTTTTATTATAGTTTACCACTCTGGACACATTTTTCTTCCAAAATTGAAAGAGAAACCATTTTGATTATTCTGGTTACACAGTATCAAAATACAATGGAATATCAAGGAGTATTTCAAAATTGCTACGTAGTAGCTTGTTCTATTTCGTGTGTTAACAGCATGGCAGAGATAGGATAAACCTAACCTTCCCAGATTAGGACATTCCAAATATATGTGATAGACATCCAGAGCTAGTTAGAGTAAATCTGTTTCATATTTGTGCTTAAAATCTCCTACTGTCAGTTTCAGTCCTCCTCCTCACACTATCAACTGACATCATAAATAAATATTTCTAGAGTGAAGCATCTGTGAATCTTGTAGTTTAACCTTTTACAATGTCACTCTCTTAGAAGCATGGGAAATTTGCAGCACCAATTAACAAAATAGAGATGCAGCTCAGGGACAATGCAATATATATTGAACATCTGTGCAGGTTTATGTGTCTCAGGAGAACTACTTGTGCCCTAGGGGAGAGTAGTGGAGATTATATATGACCAAAAGCAAAAATCAAACCAAAACAATAGAAATTTGTCAGTGCAACCAGATTTCTAACCCTTTCTAAAAATCAGAAATTCCTAAGTAGACACTGAGATCCATATCTGTGAGATTTATTTTGTGAATAAAACAAGGAGTGAAAAAAACCCTGTGGAAATACTGTGAAATTCCCCTGTTCAGAAGGTTAGAAAGAACATTACAAAAGCTTAGAGAATTTTATAAACATTACACTTAATGGTTCTACTGAGTAGTACAGCTCATTCTGCGTCTATCAGCAACCTGTTGAGTAGTTCTACAATGCTGGAACTGGAAGACCAACTTTATTACAGAAAAGTATATTTGGACAGAACAACCTGAGCTGAGCTATTGATATCTGTATCACTGTTTTTATCAAGAAAGTCTTCATAACTTTCAAATTAGTCATCAGGTCAGGCATGAAAAGTTCATCATCTCAGCACAAGAATCTCTTTTCATTTTAAGCAGAAATGCTAGGATTTTTGGTACATATATTTGCAGTCAAATCTGTAAATGAAAGCCAAACATATACCAAAATGTCATTCAACAGAAAGAAAAATAATAAATCCCTGGTAGTCTAAATATGAAATATTAAAAATTTTAAACCAATGACTGACTTTTTATTTATTTAGTATACATAGAAATGTGAAGCACTTAAAAATTAATTGGAAACATATAAAGCATTAAAAAATAAGTTTATTTTCAAGAGCAATGAGTCTTCTTTGACTCCTTTCAATATCACTGGGGCCCATAAATTATTATTCCCATAAATTTCCAAGTTTAAATTGAGTTTTTAATAAGCACGTTATTGCTCTAATCTGCTGTTTGGCTAGCTAGTTCTGACAGCGGCTTTTGGACCAGATCAGCACTGAGACTGCGACTCTCTACAAAATATAAAAGACCCTAGCAATTTTTCTATCAATTACCAGGTTTAATAATAATTAAACGCCATATTTTTCAAAACAAATTTAGTTTTTTGTTTTCATATGAGTATACATAACATTTCAAATTGGTATTTAAGAACATCTTAATTAATTAAATATATATTTTAAATTGATAATTTATATTAAAGAAACTCGCAAATAAAAATTTTAAAAAAATCCTTTGACCTGGATTTTTTTAAGCTGAAGTACCTCTACTTAAGAGAGAACTACATTGTTCTTGTCTCTGAAGTATGAAATTTCAAACTCAAACCATACTTCATTATGGATAAGACCTCTCATGTTTTCTTGACCATATTGAAGTTCTTCTTTCTAAGATAGAGCAGAACTGAAAGTCATCAAAACTTGTTTATTTTTTTAGTTTAATGTCTTCTACCCCAAATGTTGAATTTACAGAAATGTGACTAGAAACTAAAGATTAAAGGAGATTATAATAAAAGCAATTCTGCCTCAAATGCAGCTTATTTTTACAAACACAGATGCATAGAATTTGCTAATTAATTAAAAAACACTCTAGCAGAAAACAAAATAGCAGACATTTTCCAAGAATAAAATTGAAAAACTGAATATGAAAAATTACATATGCCTTTGGCATAATAATGGTTTTAGCTTTGGAGCTGTCCAGACAAGTTCAGAGAAGCACTGAGAAAATCAACAGATTTTTTTCACATATGACTATAATAATAGAATACAATATTAAATGAATGTAAGAACATTCTATCATGGAGTAAGTGTCACTTACATTATTATAAATTCTAGTAATAATATTAAGATTGCAAACTCAAAGAAATCTAGGTAAGAATAATGCAGAATATAGTAAAATGAGCTATAAAATTAGGTATTCCTAAAGGAAGAAAATGAGAAACCTGAAAACCACATGTCCATCCCAAGAAGGCAAAGATTTCAAATTTAATATGACATATATGAAATTTTCAATTACATCAGCCTCAGTCAATAATATTCATGTAGTGGAGACAAGATCAGATTGAAACTCAACAACTTAAAATGGATAAGACAAAAGAAAGAGAAAATCAAAGGGAAATTCTACCTTCCAGATAATTTTACAGTGTGGAATTACTACAGTAGAAGAGTAGAAGAGCTGCTAATGAAACAAAATTACTGTAATATGTCACTGAAAAAGAGAGAAAAGAAGAACATAAAATGTTCAAATTGGTCTTTAAAATTGATTTGTCTCTTTTTTCCCGCTGATCTTTTGTCTCTGAAAGCCAGTAAGTACACTTGACATGCAAGCAATTAACTCCAGGTCACTTAATGAAGGGAACACATAATGTTTGGAATCAACTTTTATACTTTACCTTATCTCCAAGGAGACTTTATAGCAACCTTCCAGCACATAAAGGGGGCTTACTAGACCACTAAAGAGGGACTTTTTACAAGGGTATGTAGTGAAAAGATGAAGGGAAAATGGCTTTAAACTGAAAGAAGGTAAATTTTGGTTAGACATTGGGAAGAAATTCTTTCCTGAGAGTGTGGTGAGGTACTGGAAAACGTTGACCAAAGAAGTTGTGGATCACCCACCTCTGGAAATGCTCAATGTCAGGTTGGATGGGGCTTTAAGCAATCTGGTCTAGTGGAAGACTTCCTTGCTTCTGGCAGAGGGATTGTCAGAATCCCTAGATAATATCTCCCAACCCAAACCATTCTTGATTTCATGATCTATGCAAAATCAGGGTGTATTCCCTTATATTACCAACGGTGTGCCGTTACAACTTCATGTAGCAATATAATGGGGGTTATCCACTGTAGTTCTGAGCTATTTAATGGAATACACTCTGTGCAAAAAAATTGACAAAATTACCCTCTACTGCTCACTCAGACTTCAAAGCTGAGTTTGCTCACACCAGAATTGTTTTGCTGTCTTTGAAATGAATGACAGTTTATAATGAAAACCTATGCTTATGTTCTGCAAAGATGGGAACCAAAAAATGCAAGAGGTACACAAGGTGCAAGGAGTATCAGCATACAGTTGTTGGATTCTCTACTTACCAAGAAGGAAGCTTTCTTCTCCAAAATGCGTACCTTCAACATTTTAAAGGCAAAGGATTCAAAGAAAGAAACAATGTCTACTTGAATATGTTCAACTAAGAATGTACACAAAGTACAAGATGGGGGAGCAAAATAAAAACAGTATGTCCTAAAGAACACTTTGTATTTCACCTCAGAACATAAAATATATTTCTGTGTTTGCTTATAAAACATTAGCAGCAGAAACCTTTTTGAACCGAAAAAAAACAAACCAACTTTATTCTCGGCATCAATCTACTGTGTCAGTTCATAGAATGACACACAGAATACAGTGGATCCAAAATATTTTTTTGTGTTCTGTGGTGGTGAAGGAATTGACAACTACAGCCAACTGCCTGTGGCTGTGACTGTCAGAGGAGATTGTACTCATTCAATGTTTCATATGAACATCTGAGTTCAGTATTTGAGCTTAAAGGAAGAGATGTTGCCACAGCTGCTGCTGCCACAGAATTTGTTTAATATTAGATTGATCAATATGAAAGGAAAAAAAAAAGAAATAGCATATTAAATTGAGAGTAAATGATGAAAAAAAAAGGTTAGGCATCAGTTAGTTCTTCCTTCTACAGTGAGGCAAAAATTCTTTTAAAATTTTAGAGATCACTTAAAAATGCTGGATAGTTGTGGGTTTTTTTCCTTTGCCAGATGCAAGCAGCTATGCTCAATAGGAGCTATTTCTGACTTTGAGTAGCTGCTGAATGTAATATGTCATATTTCCCGTTACTATGAGTAGAGACTAAAAAAATGACCTTAAGTTAGTGGGAAAACAAAAAGACAGCCTCTCAATGAGCCTCTTTGCTTCGTATTTCTTTTTCTTCTCTTCTTTTCCTTAAGTTGCAAAAGAGGTATTAAATCCTGACTGCTCCAACTTCCTGTGGTATTTGAACTAAAAAGGAATCAAAAACCAAAACTAAAATACTTTTACAGGGGGAACGTAGTCAAATACTCAGTTCTCTGATACTTTTCAAAAATAAGACAATATTGGAATTATTTTCATTATCCAACATAAAGTATCCATAAACTTATTCTAAGGACCTTTAGAAGTCAAGAGGTAAGTACATAAGTCTCAGACCTGTGTCTCTTGATCTTAGTGACATTACCTTTAAAATTGTAATCCTTTCCTACAAAACTGCCACAGGTTACACTTGGAATTCTAATTCGATAAAATATTAAGATCCAGTCAGATCCCATCCAGAATATGTTTTACTGCCTAAAACAAAATCACAGTATAAACACTGTTGCAAGGTCATGTTTGCTTATGGAGCTTGTCCCTTCTGCTCTGTTCAGTGTTGTGTATGCATGATCAAACATACATCCTGCTCATTCATGAGGATGTCTCTATCCAAGCTCAAAAAGATAACAAATCCATAACTACATCATAACTAGATGAAATTTTCCATTACACATTTGACTGTGTCATTTATTATTACCTGCTCTTTGGCAATAACCCACTGAATACACTCCTCTTCATGAAGACTGTTCCTGAACTGTTTGAGAAATTCTTCAGCTATCACAGCTATTCCAAGAACAAATAGTGCAATTTCATACTGCTCGGTGCCTTTTCAAAAAGCGCTGCCTACATTTCAAAGTAAGGCTCCTACAGCTTTTGAAACTATAAAGATTTTATTCTTCCCTTGGCGTTATATGAAAGCTGCTCCATGCTATTTCATTGACCCTGTGTTTCTCACAGATACTACCAGACATAAATCTAACTTTTGTAAAAGGCAGACAAATCGGAGTTTTTTGAAAAACAATAGCTATAAGTACTACTTTGGTTTTTGTGTCGGAAGCACTTTTGTTGGGATTTTTTGTTTGTTTTTTGTGGTTTACGTTTGCAGGATTTTTTAAGGGAGTAATTACCTTCTGAGAAATATTCACATTTTTTGTTGATAGGTAACAAGAAATATAAACATTTTTAATCCTAATATTTTAAAAAAAGTTTATATAAGGCCTACCATCCAAAAAATTCCTTTAGCATATAGACTTCTCTTCCAAACAAGAACCCTGGTCACTATGGCATAAATAGACTCATTATTCATTCTAAATTCATTGCAGTAAACACCAAAGAAACAATTTCTAAGTATCCCATTTGTGGATATTTATGGCTCTGTGCAGCTTTTTCTTTCTTTTTTTATTTTCTTCAAAGCAATCTTCCCTACCCTGTTCCAAATCTTTTTGAACTCAGAGGCATTTCTGTTTTGTTGGCACTGCAATTTTGTTGGAATGTCCTTTAAAACTGCATGGAAACTGATCCACTGTTCCAAGGCTATTGAGTCATCAAACTTATATTGCTAACTATTTTTCCTCATTCTGTTTACTCGTGAGGTTTTAATACGGGAGTTATTTTTTTATTCAAAAAATTGAAAATACTCATTATATAATCAAACAGAGTTACTAATTGCCATCAGTATATTTACTTACTGAATTCCTTAATAAATGCAAGAATCTGCAAATGAAATTGTAAAACTCCAAATTTTACTGGATAAGTGATAAATGTGCTATTCTCTTTGAACAAAAAGGAAGGCATATTACATCTTGATGATAGTGACTGATTTAAATGTTTAAATTATGTGAATACTGCTCAGTCAGTTCTTAGACACTTGGATTAAATCCAATTGCTCATCATGGGTATAGGGCTATGCACACAGAGAGCCATGGAGGAAAAAAAAAAAAAATGAGACAGAAAGCAGTACTACACAGTTCCAAGAATAAGCACAGATTTAAGGCAGTTTGTGTTGCTGGTGACTTTCAAGATTCTACAAGCTAGAACTTAGGTTATCAAATGCAAAAATGAAGACCACATCATTAGCAGTCACTCATGAGCAATTTCTTTGAAGTGATTACCCAGCATTACATAAGGTCTGTGTGGCCAAGGGCAAAAAAAGTCCAGTTCATCAAAACAGCAAACAAATGAAGTAAGGATAAGACCACATTATTTTCCTGCTATTTTTCATCCTGTTCATTGCACAATACATAAATTCTGTGTTGTTCCCTGTGCAGCACATAAATGAGATCCACAGAGCAGAGATCCTGCAGAACTGCTTAAAACAGAACACTGATTCATAATCAAAAGACATTTATCATTTGAATATTTTTGTATGTGCTGTGTGACCATGTAAATAAAGTCTGCCTCACCAGTGACTGAATACCAGACTGGCAATAGAATTGGTTCAGTCACAAAAAGGTAAAATACAGCTTTGCAGAAGAGGACCTATGGGAGACCAAGTTGAAAATGAATCATCAAAGAATATTCAAAACAGGTACTTAGACTATTGTTAGCAGTGAGAAGTGTCCAATGCAACAGCAGATTCCCTAAGTTGGCTGTGAAATCTCCACTCTTGGAGATACTCAGATATTAACCTAACAGGGCCCCAAGTTACCTGCATTAAAATGACCCCTTTGATCAGGGAGTTGCATGAGATGATCCCCAGATCTCTCTTCTGATATAAATCATTCTATGATTTTCTAACCAAAAGTATTTTTAGATGTGTGTAGGTGGCATCATGCAGTGTTTAGCTACAGTTAGTCAACAGAATGTTCTATAGATTAAGCTTTTTCTTTTCTCCTGGGCACCATATGAACGCCTATGGCAGCAGATACTGAGTTGAAGAAGAATAAGGGACATCTGTTTTGCAATTAAAGATAAACTCCAAAAGGCACAACTACACAAGATCACCATTTCTCACAAAGAACATTCTAAGTAGTACCTTTTGGTTAGCATAGATGTAAAGAAAGAAAAGAGCTGTTATGAGGTAACAGAAGGGGAAAAAAAATAATTCCCCAGGAAGAATCTAAATCATCTTCATGGTTGTGAACTCTAGAAAAGAAATAATTATCTCCTTTCAACACAGAGTGAAGTTCCAACACCTGTTTGAGGAATAAGATAAGGACATTATTGGCATTTTCTATTAAATAATTTCTAAACAACAACCAAACATTTTTACAGTAGGCTAGAGTACTGATTTCCACATTCTACATTGGAATGCTAGTTTAAGCATTGCTTCCAAACATGTATTTACAAAAGAAAATGAGAAATGATAGCAACTATTCTGTAGAAAAATTCACCTGATTTTAAAGCTAAAAGAGTTTTCTGATGGCTATTAGTGTTAATTTAACAGATGTTCAAGTTGTCACCGGCAAGTGAATGTCAATATTGTTACACACACCTGAAGGTCTCATCCAAGCCGATTTCTACGTTTAAAAAAAATAAATAAATAAAAATTCTTTATTTTCCTACAAACTCCTAAATTATACATGTCACAGCTTGATGTTCAATTTAAAGCAACATAAATCAAGATTGCAGCTGAAAAAAGGTGTGCTATGCCCACCTTGTATAACTGATCTAAATTGAAAACCTCTCTTCCTCTTGTTTTTTTTATTTTTCTACCCACTTTCCCTCCTCTTAATAAGAAAGAATTTCACCTACTTCATTTCCTGCTGGCATTTCACTGGCTGACTGTATGGATATGTGCACCAGCCTAAAGAAGATGACAGTACTATACATGGAATCAGAGTAGGATTATTTGATTGTTGGGACTTTTTTCTTGAGGCAGTGGTGGTTCATGTTGACATATACTGAGCAACAAAGGACAGGGTCTAAGAAAATGGAAAAAAAAGCTAACACAGTTTAACAAACTATGTCAGACTAAAGTAACATGTAGGGATGATGTTTCCATCCAGCAAAGTGACTCATTCTCCATTAACCAGAGAAGGCACAGCTCTGGTGGAAATAACGGATGGTTTCTCTAGTAGATCTGTGCTGTGCAAAAGGGGAAATGACATCTTCCTGAGAAAAGCCTGATTATGTCAGGTTGTGGCAAGCATGGAGAGGACTATATGGAAGAAAGAGTGACAAAGTATGAGCATGGGATTTATACACTGCACCTTACTTAAAATCTAAATTTGTGGAGAGAAGGAGACTCCACTGCAAAGTCATCACAATTGTGTGTAGCTTGCAGCCTTTGACCAAAAGACAGAGGAAGCCACTTGTGAGACTGAGAACTAGATAGGAAGCAACAATTTGCTGTAGATCACAGTGGCGAGAAGGTAATTTGCTTAGTGCTTTCCCCTCTTATTCTCCCAGTGGTTTGCTTTGTTTAAGAAGTATCTTGTATCCTAATACAACATAACTATACTCCATAGTATTTTGTATCCTGATATAACATAACTATACAGCTTTTGCAGTCAGTCCTTTGACATGGTCATTTCCATGAAGAAGAAAAGGGATAACAGTTTCACCAGAACCATCCAACTAGTTCAGTGTCCTCCAACAATTTATTGAGAGAGAGAGAGAGAGAGAGAGAGAGAAAAATTGCACATATTTATGTGGGTTTATTTTGTTTTGGGTTTCTTTTTGGTTTTGCTGTTCGTTGTGGGTTTTTTTGGTTGTTTTATTTTTGGAGGGGGAGTTGTTTTATTTTGGTTTTCAGTTTTTGTTGAGTTGTTTTGGGGGGGGTTGTTTTTTTGTTTTGTTTTGTTTTGCCTTTTTTTGTTTGTTGTTTTTTGGGTTTTGTTTTATTTTTTTAATCCAGAATGTCCTTATTGTACAAGATATGGGACAACTAAAAGCATTTTATCCCCAGAAACTTTTTGCAGTATTCATTATTCTCAGAATATTTTTTATGGGTCAGTTAAGCACAGAGACAAATTTTCTCCAGGAGGAGTCTATATGAAATTGATTTTCTCTTTTTCTTCAATATATAACCATCCAGATTTTTGCAATGCTTTAAAAAAAAATAACCTTCAAACATCACTATATGCAGAACTGTGTAAGTATATTTATTTTGGGAAGACTAATTTTTTTCATATTGTCCTCTTTCGTGATTAAAAATAAAGAGGTAATAACAATTTTAATTCTTCATGGATCTGTTACTGATTATGAGTGCAAATAAACACATTTTAGACAGAATGTTTTTAAGAAGCTTTTCTTTAGAAAAAAAAAGTTACATTTGAATTAAAAAGTGCTAAGAAAATGAACCACAGTATAAAAAAATGGTAGAAGAACAAAACTTTCTTTCAAATACTGATTTTTTCTTATAGTTTTGATTGAAGATTTTCAGCCAACCCTGCTGACAGCTCACTGATGATGGCTGCTGTCCTTTCAGAGGAAATAAATTAAGAACAAGATATCTTTTGCATTTAGCTAGATTACAGAGAGGCACAAAGTGTTTAAATATGTTTTTTCCTAAGACACAGTAACCATAAGTAAGTCACTTTTCAGAGATACCCTTGGCACAATTTCCTATGAAAGAAAACAATTTTAATCAAGAACAGGTTACAATAAAGAATAAGAAAAAGAGGCTTAGATTGCAGCAAGAAAATTGTCTTGATATTAAGAAAACTTTTCTAACAGTAAAAATAGTGAAGTTCTGAAACAGATTGCCTCTAAAAGCTGTAAGAAATTATCCTTCTTGTATTTAAGCCTAAATTACACAAACATTTGCCATGCATGAAGCTCCCATCTATGTCAGATTTGCTTTGAGGACAACAATTAGAGCTAGGGAAAAAGCCAACAGAAAAATAGTATTACAGATCAAGGGATAGGTCCACTCAGTTTAGTTAGCATAAGTTTTGTGTCTTGACCTGATAAAAGTGCTTACAGAAAAAATACCACATATGTGCTATGAGTTACTGCTTTAAAGGTTGCTTTGTCAGTTACTGTGTGACATAGAAAGCAATAAGGGAGTGTGTGGGGGTGTGTGGGTGTGTGTGTGTGGGGGGGGATGTTGCTAGAACATAGTGATTAAGTTTCCACAGTTGATGATTAATCACATTTGTTAAAATTCTAGATCAAGACCTGCAACTGGATGACCAAATGTATCAGCAAGTGGATCCATCATTGCAAAAGGGTTTATAAATTAAGCAACACAAAATCATGTGATTTGTCTCCAATGCAGTCCAAAATATTTCAGAAAAGACATGATGATTTATTCTCACCCAGGGACAGAAAGATTCAGACAGAAAAGACAAGGGAAAAAAACCTGATGGGAGATAGGGTTATCATCTGGGTAACTATGCCCAAATTGCTTGCATATTTTCTTAAAGAAACCCCTGCTCTGGCAGAAAATTAACATTTGTGTGCGGCACCAAAACTACTGCTTAGGCCCATAGAGGAACTCAATTCTTGAGCTCATTGCCTGGCCTTCTTTCCATAAGTAACATAAAAGTAATCTTGAGTTATGATGTTTCATGTTCATTGTTTGTGACTACATGTCTAAAAGAAGAATAAAAGGCTTTGTTTACTAAAGCAGGGACAGAGAACAATGACAGCCACATGGAAATAATCTCCCTGCTCTCCCAGAAGGATGTTAACAATTTTTATATTGCACCACAAGTATGTGCCATCTCTAACCCAGCAATTCATTTACTCTTCTCTCAAAAATGAATGTACTGTGGTATGAAATGTATAACGAGAATTTGAGGGCAAAGTAAATCAATCTTATCTTCAGCCAGCAAGCAATAATACACACTAAGAGGGGCAGAATGTCCAACATTCCTGCTTGCAACAGAGAAAGGTATTGATTTGTGTTTGCCTTTTCCTATTAACAGTGAAAAGTCTGCAGCACTTTCACACATCATAGGATAAGGCTTAAGGGTGTCAAAAAGCAAAATACATACCTCAAAATATTTGTTGCTTTGATTTGTGGAAGCTATGATCATTTTGAATGCTTTTATAAAGGTTTTTATTCTGAAGCATCCATCTTCCTTCAAACCAAGGGAACTTTTCTTCTGTCATTGACCTTCTAATAATTTGTTGTTAACAGAGCAGATTTCACTAACTAGTCCCACTCATTCTTGCTGCTCTGTGATACCAGACTATACTGAAGATGCGACACATACCTTTTTCTTTGTACGGTTATGTTTGATGTCCTTGGGCTTGCTGGTATTGGCCTCAGTTTGTCAAACACAACACAAAATTACCAATAGTTTTTGATACAAAAAGGTTCTTACAGCAGTACATTTTGGTATAAATTTATAAGATATCATGAAATTCCAGGATTTTTTAATATGTGATACATATGTCAATTATATAATCTCATTTATTGTAAGTCAGATAAATATAATGCTAGTCTTCTGAAATGTGATTAACCAGGGCCATCTATTATCCTGATAAATGAAAAAATCTTTGCATTATTCTTTGCAAACTCCCACATGCCATCTCAAAGATTTTTTAGTGTATATTTCAAGTTTTGTATTCAGATGAAAAGTATTTAGCAGGTATTGCATCCTGAATTGCATGGAGTCATGAAGTAAGAAAGTCATTAACGAGATTTTCAAAATTCATCAAAACACTTTACACTGTGCAAGATAAAAGATGTCTTTAATGAAAAACTGCAGCACAAATATTGTTAGGCAAAGGTCACACTTTGACTAATGAGGAAATAGAAGAATGTATCTTTTAGTAAGCAATTTTTGAATAAAAAGAAATAAACCCCCCATTTGTTAATTAAGGGATTAGCTATGGGATATTAATGTCTATGTTGATAAGCAACATGTTCTAGAGGAAAAAAAAGAAAGGAATTTAACGATCTGCTATTATTCACTTTTGAAAACTTTTTGAAAACTATATATTCTAGTAGAACTGAACTTCAAACATCTCTAATACCAGGAACAAATGGCACAAAGAAATACAGAGGTTACTGGGTCATATGCTCAACCATAGAGTCAACTAGGAAGAGTGTATATATCTGAGAAACATTTAAATGAAAAACATTCAAATTAGCATTTTATTCTTTGGCTTAATTGATGCAAAAAATTTCTCTAGCAGCCAATAGACATTAATGGACATTTTAGATATTAGAGCATCCTATCTAGCCTTCTGGTGGCCAGGCTGCCTCACTTTCCTAGAAATGCAGAAGATTGACAAGCATGTCAAGGGATTTAAGGGAAACTCACTTGTGCACCAGCTAAGTGCTGGATATACCACAAGGCACTTAAAAAGACATTGAAAGCTCAGTTTAAGAACTGAATCTTACCCTAGGTGATTGAGTTCAATTTGCCCTTTAACTTGGGGCAAAATTCAAAAGTCTCATGGCCTCTTACTGTCATTTTAGGTAAGGTGAAATGTTTTACTTGGTCTCTAGCAGCCACTCCAGAAAGTTAGTGTCTCTTTTCTTGTGCCACAATTCGCAGCCTATGCAGATGTCTGTTTTATAATATCAGCCTGGCCCATTTTACTTGTTTCTAGTTACCTCTGTTAGGATAACTGCATCCTAACCTTTCTCGTCTGACCTGGCAGCTAAGTCACACATATTCTTCCAGGTATCCCAAATGGCTGTAGACTCCTACATCTGATCAAGTGAATTAAACTTCTGTATGTCTTATCATTCTCTCTTTTTATTATCAGGAAACTGTAGCATTGTTCTCATGGGTTTCACAAACTAATATCATAATTAACTACATCTCTGATATAATAATGGAAAGTCAAGGCTCAGTGTGTTTTTGTAGATAGAAAACTAATGCATGGGGACTGAGGGCAGGCTTTGTACACCCATGTGAAGAGAAACAAGGAAGAAGTAAGTTGAAATTGTTTGTCATGCTGCCATTATTTACTCCAGCAAATATTTACCCAGTGTCCCTAAGAGGATGTTTTTATTGATATCTATAGAAAGCACAAGTGAATGGCACACAGTACTTCAGGAATGCTTTTCACACTCACATTGAAATCACACTGTGAAAATTTAGACATATATGAATGAAATATGGAATTTTTAGGTAATCAAACCCCAATAGTTAAATTCAAATCCTCTGATATTTGCATCTGAAGCTTGGACCCTACTAATGTATAAATGGTGTAGGTCTCAGTGTTATAAGCTACAGGATCAGAACTTTAGACTCCTGTTTTGCCTGATAGACTCAGTTTTCTTCTAAGTAGAAAAGAAACTGAAAACAAATTATCCCTCTTTATAATTTTAGCCTCTTAACCTGAGAACACATAGGTAAATATATGCATATGTTATCTCATATAACACATAAAGATTAGCTAAAAAATATTCCTTAACCATTTTACATAGCTTCAAGCTAGATATTCACCCTGTATAGAATTTATTAAACACAAACTATTGCAAACTGTAGGTTATATAGTGCATTTCACTGTATTCTCCAGGCTCAGAAGTTGTGTGTGCTTCAGAACAGAAATGCTTGTCTTTGATTTGTCTGCATTTCTGAAAAGGTGACTGGGAAGAAACTTTTCTATCTTGCAGTTTTGACAAAATGAACTGCTCTTAAGTTTGACTGACACCTCAGTTAAAAGCACTAGGGTAAGTTACACTTCTTTCAATCTGAGCTGGTGTTGCTACAGCTGCTGCTGCTGGAACTTCTTTAGTGTTCCATTAATCCTATAAAAGATAGGCTTGCTTTAGAGTAATACCTACACATGCACACTCACACACAAAAAATTAGACCAACCTGACTGATGAATTGTGATGATATAATTGAACTATAGCAGGGAAAATCCATTCTCTGTGATTAATACTCATTTAAAATTTATACATTTTAGTATGCCTGTTGTAAACAGTCCATGTCATAAGCTTGTGATGTCAGCTTTTTAGGTACCTTATAAACCAGGGAACTATTATTCCCCTCATTTTACAGATTTGCAGACTGCAGCAAAGATTGGTGCTGTGACTTGCCTAGTGTGGGGTCAGCTCTCTCAATATTGCTGCTGTAATCCATTTTGAAGCATTGGTAAATTTCTGTGTTGGACTTGCCTATGGCCATTACACATCAAAATTTGTACACTAACAGAGTTTTTATCAGCTTGAGACAGCCAAAGTGCTCCCACTGCCAGTGTTCTGGAAGCAATTTAGTAGGTAACTCTTCATGACTGTGACAGGCACAGGTAAATCCCATGCGGGAGTTCTGTTTTCCTTACTTCCTGCAGCAGTACAAATACAAGTAATCAAAGGAAGGTTAGGAAACAAGTGATGGTTCAGAAAGTGTCTTTCAGTACTCCTCATTATTGGATGTGTCACTAGCAGGCCATATACCCATTAAATTCCCATTGTAAGACTCAACTCTAAACGTGTTGGAGGAAATCTGCCATAATAAATATAAAAAAACTGTTCTAGTATGGCTGTTTGGTGCTTTGTCTGAAAGTTAACTTAGTATTTTAATGCTATCCCATGTCATTATAGTGCCAGAATTGAATCCTAAGCATTGTATCCCCTAGAAAAACCTTACCTATTCACAGAGGTCAGCTAAATCATATGATGTTTTAGCTATACAAGTTTAGGAATACATAGACTAAATGTAGTGTTTTTCTAGCAATTTTAAGCTAAGAGAACTTGTAACCTTTACTATCATGAGCAAGGATAAAACCTGGAATCCGGATACCTTCAAAGAAATGGAAACATTTGTCATTCAATCTAAAACTTCAGGCATAAATCATGTGATACAGCATTAGTAGAGATTTGACTCTAGTTTCTTTAAAATCTGAATAAAAATTATGAGGCTGTCTGTCTGGACTTCTGGCTAAAAATGGGAAAATAGATTCAAAAGACATCTGTGGTACAACCAGTAATCCACCTTGACATTTCAGTGAAGCAGAACTCAGTTCCTCATTCTCTATACAGTTGGATCTCAAAACACTGTGTTAGAATAATGTGTCCAAATTGGCTTCCTTCAGGATGCCTGAATAACTGTGAAACCTATAAACACTGAGCATAAACTGTGCTATCTTAAATAACACACGATAATGATAGCTAGAATATCACTGAGCAAATATATTGCTTCCAACACATAGTGATGTGCTTTTGTCTCCTGAACTTAGAATATCACCTTGTTTGCAGTTTCCACTTCTGTGTGTCATTGAGTAATATAATAGAGTGCTAATTTACTAATCAGAACACTAATGTTTGTCTGATTTCATCTGAAATGCAAATGAAGATATCTGTGGGTCTAGTAATAATTTTAAATGAAGTCAACCTTACTGAAGAAGTTGCTTCCACTTGCATTACTTTAAGGCAGGGCAAAATTAGCCCAAGAAAAGTAGAAACCACTTGTTGATTAAGAAGTTGTTGAATGCTGATCTCGTCTCCCTAAGACCTAGTACAGGCCCCATGGGAATGCCTCAAAACTCTGTCAGGGAGGGTTTACACCAGACGTTAGGAAGCATTTCTTTACCAAGAGGATGATCAAACTGGAACAGGATTCCTAGAAAGATGATTGATGATTCTTGTGGGTCTCTTCCAAAATGAAAGTATCCCATCCCATCCCATCCTATCCTATCCTATCCTATCCTATCCTATCCTATCCTATCCTATCCTATCCTATCCTATCCTATCCTATCCTATCCTATCCTATCCTATCCTATCCTATCCTATCCTATCCTATCCTATCCTATCCTATCCTATCCTATCCTATCCTATCCTATCCTATCCTATCCTATCCTATCCTATCCTATCCTATCCTATCCTATCCTATCCTATCCTATCCTATCCTATCCTATCCTATCCTATCCTATCCTATCCTATCCTATCCTATCCTATCCTATCCTATCCTATCCTATCCTATCCTATCCTATCCTATCCTATCCTATCCTATCCTATCCTATCCTATCCTATCCTATCCTATCCTATCCTATCCTATCCTATCCTATCCTATCCTATCCTATCCTATCCTATCCTATCCTATCCTATCCTATCCTATCCTATCCTATCCTATCCTATCCTATCCTATCCTATCCTATCCTATCCTATCCTATCCTATCCTATCCTATCCTATCCTATCCTATCCTATCCTATCCTATCCTATCCTATCCTATCCTATCCTATCCTATCCTATCCTATCCTATCCTATCCTATCCTATCCTATCCTATCCCAATCTCATTCCATTCCACTCTATTCAATATTTTTTCCCTTTGCTTAGTAGTTGAATCTTATCAGTTTCTAGTTGCATTTTAAGTTCTTTTAAATAAATATATAGTATAACCTTTCTTAAACAATAATAATAACGATTCATATCACAGGTATCAGATTTCAGTGAGGAAAAGTAAATTGGGACAAGATAACTGGAGGCATATTTTTTTACACAGATAGATAATTTTATGTGCACTTATGTATTTGCTGTAGAGATAACACCATTCTACAATTTAATGCTGCAGACTTTCAATAACTAACTCTGATATATAGAATTTGTTTTCTTTTTCTACCTTATTATTACCTCTTGCATATTACCAATAGTAATAAAAACACTGTTGTTGGGGTTTTTTTGTTTTGTTTTTTTTAATCTGTTCAAGCTCTTCACTGTAACTCAATGTCATTTGCAGCTGCAAGTGCTGAGTTAGGTACAATTAGATTATAAGTTTTCACTAGAAACCAGATTTAACAAATGTGCTATATCAATAGTTAGAATCAAAGTTTGTTCTCTTATTTGACTAGATAAAATAATAATAAAAAATGAAATAGGGTCACATTCTGTTCTCTTTGGATTAGCAGGAATAAAGCTTACTAGAGTATGCCATATATACCTCACCACCATAATTTATTATTTAAACTCATTATGTCTGGAAATTAAGCCAAACAGGTGTTAAAAAGGTTTTTAAATGCATCAACCCATTTTCTCACTACTACATAGGTCTCTGAACACATCACCCCACCTTATAGTTTACCTTAATATTCAGAGTCTTCCATAGACAAAGCTTTTCTTTTCAGAAATCATGATCTCCCTTGACAGCTGTTATAATTGAAAGAAGCCATGAAGTTTTCTGTCAAGAAGGACAGACTTGCAGCACAGGAGAGGGAACTTTTTCAAGAGCTGCACAGAGATCAGGGAGCTCTCTTTCACATGTGATAAGGGCTTGTGAAAAGAGCTCAGATCTCACAGCTTTCAGATTTAAATGCAAAATCTATTTCTTTCACTCAGCTTTCTCTCAAGTCTTCTTCCATCGTGTTTTTTTCTGACCTTTCTTAGTTTAAAGTGGAAGGTTGGAGGACAAACAAGTACCCAGACAGACTCTTGGAACAGTTTTTCATCTCTTTTTCTCATCCCATCCACAGTCTTTTAGATGTTCTCAGCATATGGATATAGAAGGTTTGGGATGTTTTCCCCCTTCTTTCCTGTCTCTAGTGCAAAATTTCATTGAGATGTCCAACATGACCTTTTTATTTATCTCTCTGTATCTGTGCTAGACACAGATTCATAAATCCTGTGGGCACTAGTACGCTCAGGATGGTTGGAGACAAATTTACCCTGATGTGGAGGCTATGATTCTGTTCACGTGAAATGGCTACTGAAGATTATAAAGCAGGATCTATAAGTTTTGGTACAGAACTACATAACTAATACTTCTGAATCCAAAATGTTTGATTTATCTATTACTGTGCTGAGTCAAGTAGGTTGAGTGTCTGACAATTAATTCATCTCTACCCAGATTCAATATTGGAGACGAGTTATTGATTGTTGTGTGAAACTGGTTATGGACTTATAAAACTATCACCCAGAATTCAAGTTTCCTTGACAACTGTAATTCAACAACTAGATCTTTAGTCAATTAATCTCTTTAGTAACCACTATCAGGTAAGACAAGTTATCATAGGTTTGCTCTTTCTATAGGAAAAAATAAACACTGGGTTTTTTCCTTCCACTGCAAGAAAAATATAAATTTGAGCTGTGAAAGCTGATTTATTTTTTTTTGCTTTTCACGCAAATTTACCACGTCTTTGTAACCAATGAGCAAACTATATCTCCAGTTGTATTTGCTTAAAGCCATTGTTTTTACCTTAATAGGTAATTTAATTAGTATGTAAGAACACAATAAAGTGCTACCTTTTCCCCCTCAGTCTCAGCCCAGTGGAGTCAAATTTGCTGACAGAAAAGCTAATATTATTTATTTCACCAAAGAAGTTAGAACCTTTACTATCAGCAAACAGATTTCTTTTCAGAGAACAGTTTTGCCTTGCTTTCAGACAAGGAAAATGCAACTTTCTGTATTATACCATTGCCACAGTCCAACCTCTCTCGTGTAAGTGAAAACCTTTCAAATATATTCAGTAATCTATAAAAAATTAATAGTTTTAATGCAGTTGAGTTTAGGACCCGATAATCAAGATGCTAGGTACTATGTGTGGGTTTTAGGGATGCAGTTTTGCACCATGCCAATAAGGAAAATAGCCTTAGACACCAAATATATAAACATGCCCTATGATGATTTCTTGATAAGTCCATTACTTTAATAGACACTGAAATGCAAATCCTGAAATCTATGCAACCCAGCTCATTCTATATTATCTCTAAATCTAACACTTATTACAACCAGGAGAATGCAGTCCAGTGCAAAAACAGCTTTACTCACAGAGAAACATATCAAGCTGGATAAGGTCATAAGTGCAGAATTATATTACAGGCACAACTGTTCAGAGTAGAAAAGACAGTCAAATGTTCCTGCTCATTCAAAACTAGGGTGCCATATCTGGTAGCATATCTGACAGTTATTTACAAGTACTGTGTCAACAACACAGGTAAAGTACTTTGTGTTGTATGCAGGGATGGTTTGTGAGGTTTGAGGGTACAGGAATCCTGTTCTCAGACATATTTGTATGTCTAGCTATACTGTATTGTATAGAAATAGTCAGAAGTGTAGGAATATGTAATGTTAAATTAAGCTGGAATACTTCTACTAAATGTTAACCTTTTGTATTCTGCAATATCTAACCTTAAAAAAGGATAAATAAAGAGAATCTTTCCCTGAGTACTGGTTTTTGTTCTTGCTGAATAGTCAGTACATTTATGCACTTAGGAAAAATAAAAAAAGAGGTACTATATCTCTTCACAATAGTTTCATTCCAACCCTACATTCCTTCCAATCTTTCTGGCCTGTCAACATGTGTTTGATATTCTTTTCCATACAGCTTCATTCTAGCTATATTCCTCTGATTTAGGAAAAGATAGAATTAAAAAAAACAACTAATGTGCTTTCTGCTGTTGTCTTATGATTATTGTTCTGGGTGTTTCACATTCAATTCTCCTATCCCAGGATGTTCATGTCTTGACTGTAAACTCTTCAAGACATGGATCATCAAGTAGTCTGTATTGACACAGTCTCAAAATAGTTCTTTTCTTTTTCAGCCTTTGGGTAGTGATACAACAAATGTGATCAATAATAGCAATAATAATAAATACAGATCATCACAGTTCATTTTCAACATATATCAACACCAGATGATATTTAATGGCCCCAAGTACATTGCAGGCTTGACTAAATGATCCTAATAATCTTTTTTGCCTTAATCTCTAAAAATCTTTGAGGATAATTATCCATCTCTCTTAACTTTAATTTCTTGAAATAGCTTCAGGGCAACAGATATGGAGATTAGATACAGATAACAGAATAAAATCAATTACTGTGTGCAAAGAACACAGGTTGAAAAGCATACTATGCAATATTGATAAAATTCTGACAGAAAAAGACCCAAACAAAAAACCCCACTAAAATTATCAAGAACAATATACTATGTCTACTTGTATTATGAACTAACGCATGTGAAGGGAACTATTTAGGGGAGAATGCATAAGAAGGCACATATATAGCACTCAGCATGTTGTTGAATCCTTATGTAGACAACTATTTCATGGTTAAAATTTAAAAGAGCTTTCCATAGCTCCACCTTAATGAAAGAGACATAAATTCAGGTTAGTTGCTAGGCTTATTCCAGTAATAACTTGAAGAGAGTACAACTGGCTGAATACTAGGCAATGCATGTAGCAGTAGCAGAAACTAAGGTTTACTTTGCTGCTGTTTCAATAGCAGCTTCCTCCCTACCTTATCCACTTTTGCCACAGTAAATGATGATGGCAATGGAGCAATAACAGTGCAATCAAACAAATGAAAAAAAGCAAACTTAATATGTTTATTGAACAGGGTGGGAGCGTGATCAGAGTAATTACAGAATTTGTAATCTGATGTCAGACGTTTGAAAATATTCAGGAAAAGTTTTAGAAGAAATGTCAGCTAAAGGTACAAATAGGATTAACAAATAGATGTGAAGCTGATGTTGTAGTAGACTAATTTGATACCAGTTTTCAAAAGGACTTGATTTTTTAGACAACAGGAATGTAAATTGGCTCAATCTAGCTGTACTTAACAAAGTATTTCATATGGTTCTATGTGAAAAGCAATCAGCCAAACTGGGCACAGGGATATACAATAACTGACTTTTGAAGTGAGGCAGTGAACAATGCTGACAGAGAAAACATAATACAGGGAAGTTACTAGCGGAATTTATCAAGGATGTGTTTTAAGAATATTATTTTGTAGGATTATTCATTTTTTGACATGAAAATAGATTTGTACAGTGATTTTTTTTTCTATTGACTTAAATATAAGAGATTTCTGTTCATTTGGGGGAAGAATAACTGCAAAGGAAGCAAGAATTTCTTTATTGTAAAATCCATTCCCTCAGATAAATTGGAAAAAAAAAAGTTCAGTTACAGATTCTCGTATTTCTTTTTCTTTATATAGATCACATGAGTTGAATGGAGATTCAGAACAGATCCAGTGTAGAAATATATTACATTTGGAGGAGCATATACCAAAGAACAGTAGGCATGAACCTGAGCTTACTGGAGAGCCAAGTTCTCAGGAGCTCCAGCTGGTAGTCAGCTGATGTAGAGTATTTAAAATAAAAACTGATCACTACAGGTGGAGTAACCAAGTCTCATATTGCAATTCTCACTATTGCAAATCCATAGTTCACCTCATTAGTTTATAGACTCTTCTATTTAGAGAAAATTTAATTTGTGTATCTGGAATAAGAAAATGAATCCTAGTCTTTGGGCTTTCTTCAACTTTTTACATACAGGTATTTGGGGTCATCTGAGATGCCTGATTCAAGATTCATATCTGCCTGCCAGTCCTATGTGACCCCAAGATCACAAATAGCGTTTGACTCCATCTTTCCACCACTGGATGTACTATCAAAGTAGCATTAAAGAGGCATCTTCATATACTTTTGCCTTTGATTAATAAAGAAGGTGGAAACAACAAATAAGTTATGGCTTTGAATGATGATGAAAGACCTTTTTTCTCGTATGTATAGGCAGTATACAAAAATAAACATATATAATGTTTCTTCCTTTTCCTCGCATTTTAGAATATTGTTCCCTGAAGCAACAGGGTTTGAGCAAAAAAACAATTACCTTTTGTGAGTTTCAGATAAAACTTCAGTGCAAAAAGTACACATGACACCTACATAAAAAACAATTATCTCTGTACAAAAGTAACACTGCCAAAATTGTCCTCAGTCTTGCACAAAGAACTCATTTAAATGCTGCCTATTTTGGATATTTTACCTCATAGTCCCATTTCAAACTCCTTTTTCCTTTTTTTTCTTTTTTTTTTCTTTTAATGAGGTATCAATTGTTGGATTGTCAACTCAGTAGTGAGCTTCTTACATAGTGATGAATTTCTCTTTCTTGCCCTTTCAATTTTGACAAAAAAACCTCCATTCTGCTTTTCCATCAGAATAGTTATTGCTCTTGCTGCTATTAATCTGCTGGTTTGAGGTCAGGGGAGCTTGAGTTCCTTCCTATTTTTCACTGTTTTGGTTTTTCCTGCTGCATTATAAAGCACGACCATACTTTATTTCTCACATTCATTATCTCTCTGGAGTTAATACACAAAATCTATCTATCTCTAATATGAGATAGAAATTGATTATTTTCTATCATAAACAGTATTTACTGCAAGCAGAAAATTATAAATCAACTCTGCACAGTGTAAACTTGGTCTGACAGAGCCAGTAAATAAAGCTATATTTTCTGTTCTGATTTGACCAGGCTTAGAGTCAGGGTTATTTTTGTTTGTCTTTTACTTAAAAAAAAAAAAATCCCCCTGGCTTGGCTGACACCACTGCATTTGATTAATATTGCATTTGTCTACATAACAAAAATCATTTAACAGATAGGTCAAGAATCAGGTTAATTGTTGCTCTCGGATAGCTTAGCTTGAATTAGTTGACAAAATGGCTGCTATCTAAAAACTCTTCATCATTACAAAAAGCCTCTTCATAAGGCACAGGTTTGTTACAGAATTCAGGGGTCTTTTCATATGTTGTTGTACACCCATCCACAGAATGAAATCCACCGAAACACCTAGGAAGATATGTCCACCAACAAGAGTATAGAGCTCCTTATTTATCATAACTGACAAAAATACAGTATTAAAAAAAAACACAACAGTTTTGGGTCACATAAATAGGAAAGAAGATAGAAAAGAACAAAGTTAGAATAATAAAGGTCTTTTATAGGTGGCAAATTTACGAAGGTTATATGAATACAGTATAAGTCCCACAGGTAGTGGGCCAGGAAAAACTTCAGAGTTGTTGCAAAACCTCTTTTCTTCAGACCTGAACCCATTTCTCAATCAGTGAGAGACCTTGTACCGGGACCTCTGCAAAGCTCTGGGAAAGCTCCAGAGAGGCAGAGGAGGTTTGCCAAACCTCTCTCCTAAATCTTTTCTTGCTTCAAGAAACACCAGCACTGCTTGGCAAGAGCAGGGCAACTGGGGCAACAGGGGCAGCCCCAGCACCAGGCATCAGATGTGCCTATGGGGGTGGCAACAGGCCAAGGATAGGCTGGGACAGGGTCCACAGGTGAGTCAGACTCGGCAGGGCCCATGGCCAGGCAGGGCTCTGGGGAGCTGGGCTGGCCGTGATACAGAGTCACTGGTCCATGAAGCTGAGAATCGTGGGGAGCTGAAATGGGCTACTGGGCTGTGAACACAGTGGAGGGACTTACAGGAAAGAAAGAAATCATTATCTTCAGGGCAGGAATTCCATCAAAAAATAGTCGTGAGAGGCAGATTGAATCACCCTTTGTATGTGTTTATTGCCTTTCATCAAATCCAGTAGGAAACAAGTTGGATAGAGCTAGATTGGTTAATTTCCACTTTTGTCAATTTACAGGAGATATGGATAGATTAATTTCAAAGGCAAACCACAGCTATTAACTTCAAATATTTATTTTTGATGTTTTACTTTTACAAAAGTGAGGTGTTTCATATCTATGGTAGGGCATAAAATGGAATTTATTGCAGCTGTCAATATTGTTATGTGAAATGCTGCTGCTAATGGTTTTCATGCCACTCCTAAAAAATTGTAAAAAAAAATAAAAATAGTGTAAGTAAAAAATATGATTTGCATTGCAGTCTGAAGCAGCAGGCATCATTCTGTCTGTTTTGCTTCATAGAACCTTAATCATATCATATTCATGCCAAATAAAACATTAATGTAACTTTAAAAGGTTTCATTATCTTCACAGGAACTGTGTGCCTAGATATGTGAAAATAAGTCACGGCACTGGGGAGGCAATGTGATATACAATTTTGGGAAGGGCTGGCAGCAAAAGTGCCCTCTTCTAATTGCTTTGACTTTTAAACTGTTTTAAATTAATCACCAAATTATAATCTCACTGATCCCAGTATATATCTGAAGATATTCCAGGAACTTTAATAGAGCTAATTTGTTTTAAAAGTGTTTAAAGCAAATAGGACATCATAAAAATATGAGTTTACTGTCTCTTTCAATACAAATAATTAGTAAAAGAGGAGTTGCATCTCAATCTCTTCTCAATCAGATTAGCTGTTGTTGCAATGAAAGCCTCAACACAAAATCCTGTATTCATGTTTAAAAGCATCATAAAACATTAGAAATTTGCTGACTTCATGAAACAGTGAAAAGACCAGAAAGTTTCATGAATTTTTCAGTTCAAGTTAATAGTTACTCCATTTCCATGACTGTATATTAATTCCAAAGTCAAGTTGCAGTCTTCCAAGTGGCATTAGAGGGTTACAAACTGAAGCGCATTTTTCTTTCCTTTTATCAGTGAGAAAGTTTTCTTCTGTGCATGTGTGTGTGGTTCAAGTGTTCATGCAGATAAAGGCAAGCTGGTCAAACAGAAGCAACCACAGCTCAAACATTTCCTTGCTTCATTTTCTCAGATTTTACACAATGGAAAGACAATGGTTGAAAAGAGCCTGGCTACAAAAACATGGAGGCAAATCATGTTCTGCCTCTGGAGGGAGCCGATACGAAATGTCCTTAAGCACTGAATGCTAATGGAGGACTCTGAGGCAACTCCCTATGGGCACCGGCAATTATGCAACCTACATACCCCTGCCTTTATCTTCAAGCAGTGCAGCAGATGTTCACATGAGAACATCCTTTTGCTCAGCAGTAGAATTGATGGACAGAATTCTGTTAAGAAAATACTGTAAGATCTGCAAATACAAAATGTCAGCAAACCTCTCCATGGATGGTCTCTGCACGGCATGACCTGCATTACCAGGTCCATCTGATATTGTGTAACCTGGAGTTCTCCACCATCTGAAGAGATATAAAACTATATTATCTTCTTTTTATGTCTCCTGATACCTCCAATATATGGTGTTTTAAGCAATATGTTACAAAGTCTGAGTGCCTTTCTCACTGGGAAGTGACATCCCCAAAGTCTACAGCAGAATTCAGTAATTTTACTGTATGGCAATGGTTTAATGATTTGGATGGCAGAAAGACCTCCTGTAATCCCTAGCTGAGCAACTATCTTTCAGTGGCAAGCAGAAGCAAGTTGAGAATCATCATGAACTGCACCAAGAGGAGCTGGAAAACAAAACTGATTTGAGCCAATGTGACCTTCACATTTTCAAAGTCAGGCTGAACAGAGTTACTATAGTTCAGAGTTAAGCCACTGCGTAAGCCCACTGATCTTTCTACAGAGTCCACAGAGAACATGAGGGTGGAATGAACTCTAGCTTTTGGTTGCCAGATTTTCCCTCCCTCCATCATAATAAATATTAGATGCCTGTATGTGAGTTCAGTACTCACCTTCTCAATTCTTCATTCAAAAGATTAAAGTCCCAAACATCAAATCAGTTGGAGTATTTTTAATAATGAGAAGCTATTGACTGGTTGTTTTTTTCTTTAGCCTCAGTTTTATGAAAGAGTAAAACTAGGATCTCAAATCTTGTTTAATTTTCTATGAATTTTTGCTTACAAAAACTCATCACCTCATCCCAGCAAGTGTTCTCAAAAACATAACACAGCTCACTGAACTTATAATTTGGGGTTTTAAATTTATGTCAGAAATGAATTTTAAAAAAGACAGAATTACAGCTAGTGTGGATTACCAGTATAGTAAGTGGTAAGATGTGTATTAAGTAAACATCATTTGACTGTCAAAATACACTCCAAAATTTAGATATAATCTTGAGAAACATAAGTATACAGTGTCTGACTGATACAAAGTTAACTTATTTCACAACAGCCCATATGGTGCTGTGTTTTGGATTAGTTGTTAAAATCATTTACATAAACACACTGACATATCAGCCACTGTTGAACAATGCATGCATAGCATTAAGGCTTTATTTCATTCCACTCTGTCCTCTAAACAAATAGTCTCAGGTTAAGCAAGAAGTTGGGAGTGCACACAACTAGCTGACAACCGACCAAAATTGGTAAAAGTGATATTCTGTATCTTACAGTGCCATTCTCAGCATTTAAAATTGAGGGCAGATGAAGAAAGGGTCAAGGGGGATGGTGTTTGTCTTCCAAGATGGATGTTACTCAAAGACTGGCTGGGGATTTATCAGCTTGGGGGAAGTAGTGCATGATGGGATGCTTAGATGCTTGCCTGAGCAACCCAATAGAGTGGGTTGAATTCTAGAATTTGAGAAATTATATCTTAGGTGTAGTAAAAAAGATGGTGGTCTGACTCTAAGACATTTTGAACAACTGGGATTGTGTTAAATTATGAACACAGAGGTTTATACCAAAAGGTAATTTGACCATTGACCTGCATTTTCTAAGTTTCTATGGGCTACTAACAGTTTCTCATTCTCTGTTCAAGTCCATGAATTGAGATATACATTTGTCCCCTATACTTGTGAAAAGTGTATTTTGTGGATTTTTGCGGGGTTTTTATAATTTCACTTTTTCTCACCCAAAGTAAAAAACAGCTGTGGAAAATGGACAAATAATCCTAGGCTTGAGAAGGCTGGCAAAGAGGAACTTGGAATAACTGTAGCTAATGAAAACAGTCAAAATCACAATATACAAAGAGGTTAAAGAAACGCAATCCTAGCAAATGTTCACCACTTAGTAAAAGCAAAGGTTATATATAGCACAGTACAGTTGATTCAGATTAATCAAATCAAGCAAGTACTTTCTAAAGAAAATTAATAGTATGTATTATTTATTCAGTGATAGAGGTGCATGTACATATTGTAATATGTATATTCTCAAAGCAATCAAACCTACTGCCCATGTAACAGCCTTGATGGGCTTTGATAATTTCTGTTGCAAAATAAATAATAAAAGATGCTGAAACTGTTTAGAATTCCTTTCCAGACAAGCAGAATTTATACTTGTGTATTGCACAATGTTTCATCTTCCTTGTTCCTTATATTTATCTGAACTGCAGTACTCAAACAAAGAGTAAAAAACAATATAAACAAAAGGTAGCTATCAAGCTATTTTAAGGATAGATGGCTAACTAAAAAAGATAGGGAGGCAGAAGAATAGCGAGTACGTCAGCAAGACAAAGGTAAAGGACTTGAGGAATGCTAAGAGAAGGTCATCCAGAGAAAACCAGATTTATGAAGGAGGAAGCAAGTTAAAAAAGGAATAAAAGATTTGGAGCTGATATTAAGAGGTAGGAGAGGGAAATGAAACACTGCGAGAATGCTTCCCCTTATGAAAGGTTATATGTTTATTAAAATTAGTATATTTTGGTAGAACTTCCAACTGATTTACCTAGAAATCTATAAAATTACGCTTTCTGTATTTATGCTCTTTTTCTTTTAATGTACTAGATCATTTTCATCAGTAGTTAACTGTTCCTTGTGAAGTTAATTATATTATATTACTGATGAGCAGACCAAGCAGACATCAACAAATAACCCAAATCATGAAAATGTTTTTGAGAGTCTTTAACTGTCACTCTGTTATTCACATGTTATTGTTCACCACAGTGATGGAAGAAAATCTAAGGTTAGCTTGTTTTCAGATGATTCAGTGATCATAAAATAGTTTTCCTACTGGTGATGACAGATTTTTCTTTTCATTCTAAAATTGTTTTGTGGTGGTTTCTTTTTTCCTCTTTAATGGAAAATGATAAAAATAAAAATATATTTTAAAAAAAATCAGCACCACCAATATCCTCCAAAAAACCAGGAATCAAATAGTAGAAATCTGCATATTAATAGGCATGACAGATGGAGCAATTTCTCCTAAGTAATCAGCTCTAATAGGCATGGATGTACTGAGAAAAAAAGACCAGACAGTATGACTACCTCATGGGCGTGATAGCAGAAAAGTTAACTACAGCTTAGCAACTAAATAGGGGATGCAGAAGGTAGGAAAGATGCCAGTTAGGCTAGGGTGGAAAGTAATCTGCAACAGCAAGTCTGACAAGAAGGATGTTGTATGTGAGAGAAAAAAAAAAAGTCTTCTATAATAAGATCTTGAAATCACTTTCTGTGATTTCCCTTGTGATTTATTGTTCCTGCCCACATACACCTTTGAAGTCTAGGTTTAACTTTTTAATGAGTGGGGGTTTTGAAGAATTGCCCAAGGGTTTTGGCTGTGTAATTAGAGAATACCTCACCTTAAAGCACCTATGGGGAGGGCAGGAGCACAATGGAGCAACCACAGTCATGTGTGTTTTTCTGAGATTTAGTAAACAAGAAGTTCCAATAAAGAGGGGGAAAGAAATAGGTATCTTCAGAACCAGTGGAGTAGAGAAATAGGTATCTTCAGAACCAGTGGAGTAGATAAATACTGGTAGCTGAATTCCTGAAGATCTGAATAGGTAAAACATAGAGCCTCCAAATATGAGACTTACTTATTTCAAATGTATAGGACTTATTGATATCTGCCTAAACAGTAAGATCCAGGTAAATGCAAAAGTTTCAATATTAACATAATCAAATTCATCTTTCTAATGAAGTACTCTGCACTGTAAAAGCAGATTTTGATTCACAGCTTTACTTACCTCCCCATCTGACTTTTCTCAGGCTCCAGCCACCCTTTTCTGTTCTCATGACACAGAAAATGGGCCTCTATTTATCATAGTTAGGGGTAGGAATAGCTTGTGAAGCTTTCTTTATTTGCATCTAAACTCAGAGAGAGACAGCCAGGATGGGTATCCCTTGGTCCTATCTTGAGCTCTGGTTTAAATAAAGTTACAAATCATATGCAAGTTCCTAAATAAAGTCTCTGAAAATTCATCACAGCCACTCTAGCTGATGCAGATAATACTTGTGCTGCTAATTAGTTATCAGTTTGGTGACTTCCATCTTTCCATCTCTGAAGAAAGGTAAAATAAGATTCCATTTGTGTTTCCAGTGTGGAAAAAGGGTTGCATCAGATGTATTCCCAAAAGTCCAGGTGTGACTGACTGCAATGAGCAAGAAAACTCTAAGCAAAGAAAAAAAAATTAGATGTATGTATCTATACTTTCACAGATATAACTGCTCTCAGTGAAGGAAAAAAAAAGAGAGTACAAAAATTATAAAGAATAATGGTCAGAACACTGAGTTTCAGGGCAGTCAGAAGCAGCTGCATGCTTGTATTATAACAAATCTTGCTCTGTATGGCTTTACTAGCACAGGTGGTACTGTACATTATTCTTCCTAGAAAAGAGTTATTATATTTCATTATACCCGTTGTTCAGAATTACAGCATTCTTCTTTACAAAGGAGGCAATCAGAATGAGGTCTGTAACTTGAACTGGGAGGGTGTACACTGTTACCCGGAAGATGATTAACTGTAATTTGATGCAACATGCAACATTTGCAAAAGTGAGAATAATAAAATCAGTGAGGCAAACAAATGAGCCATATGTTGGATTATCTATCACCCAAGAGCTGTACTAGGAAAAGGGTACTGATAATCTCACAGGGCATTTTCTGAATAGACACATTTTAAGGCTAGGATCTTTATCTATGGTGATCACTCATGGTTAGCTCACACATTTATTTTCAGTATTTTTTAAATTATTTTTTCTTATTGCCTCTATGTAGATGTAGGAAGGTTGGTATTTCTCACCAATTAATAAGCACTATTAGCAAAGTAAGGAAATCTGACTTGCAGAATATAAAGTTTAACTTTAATGCTCAAGAGTTCATTTTATCTCAAGAGAAATAATCATGTTTTATCATAGTTACAAATAGATAGCCAAAATTAGAAAACAATTAACAAAAAAAAGGTAAATAAAATGGATTAAATTACCTTCTATTTGATTTTTCAATGCTGACCCTTGGAACAAGGAACAGCTAAAGAAAAGTCTTTGACAGTTTTTGAATGTTACATGTTATTCATATTCAATTGCAAATATGACTATAAAAATATTTTTCTATTTGTCAAATCTGAAAAGTTTGAACTTGCTGTAACCATCCTGCTTAGATAGAGTGACAGCTTTTTTTTTCCTCTTTTTTTTTCCTGTCTCCATATGTGATTTTATTTCCTCTAAAATAAATATTTGAGGTTCTCTTTCTTTCATTACTGTACTAAACCAAACACTTCTATATGAATAAGAAAACTTCAAATAAACTCTGAAAATTTTCCTGAACCTGGATGACAATTTCCCTGCTCATAATGATTTCACCTAATAATCTATCAGAAATTTGTTCACGTTACCAGCAAATATGTTATTCCTTGCGACATATCAGATTTATTTTTCAGAATTTATGACTTCGAAGTTGGAACCTAACAAATAAAAACCCCTCAAATGTCAAGTATTCTTTGTTTCAATAGGTACTTCTTCATTCACAAATTTCAATAGATAAAAGATTTGCTTTCATTTTATAAAATGTGTAAGTAAACTGTTTATATCTTGATTGCCTTTTACTTACCTGTTGATTTTTTTCACATAGATAAAATTGCATATAAAATTCTTAGCAAATACTGCTGTAAACTCCTTTTCCATTGGGCTCAGAAGCCTGTCCTCCAAGAGTTCAAGACCCAGCTACAATCTGGCCCAGCAGCATTACCTCACATTTGTCTTCTGAGAAAATTCTTAAGTTAGAGAGATGTGAGAAAGAGGACAGAAAAATAAGAAGGATAAAATTACAGCCAGAGGTAAGTCTATTGAGACAAGATAATTAAGAGCTTAAGCATTCAAGGAGAAAAGCACTAGCATGAAAAAAATGTAAAATACTAAAATAAGAATTTGGACAGCTAGTTGAGTCATTAGGAATCACTGGGGCTTTGTATAGAGAAATCACTGTCATCACTGATGACAGAGCTGGTGAGAGCTGGAGGTTCAGCAGCATTGAGAACCTGTGCAAGGAGTGATAGAGGCTGGCCCTGAGCCTTCTAACAATGTGACCAACATTGAATGCCTTAAGAGTAGGGGTGAGCAAACTAGTGCTTAGCCTGATACATCAGTAAATCTTAGTTACATTTTCTGCTCCCTAAACTGATGAATAATTGCTTCTTGCTTTTCATGGTGTATGTGTATCTCTTGCAGAACCTCTTTGTAGTATGCAAACAATGCCTCAAAAAACTGATGCCAAAGGGGAAAGGTAACATGATTCAGTGAAAAAGTCTCACACCATATCTTTCGCAGTGAGCACTGCATAAGGAAATCAGCAAATGAAAATAAGTATAGGTAGAGGCCAAAGTATCAGAGGTTTGGCCTGTTGTAGCAGAATTTTGTACTTTCTAAAACATGCTTTCCACACAGTTTTGAGTTTTTATTTCTTACTTACTTTTCCAGAGGAAAGATAAAAATAGGAGACCTGAAAAAGGTTATTATGACCTACCTTTTTAAGAAAAGGCTGATGTATGGTAAGCAAAGGACAATTTAAAACTTCTGCATGCTTTCTTCCCATCTATAACGTTCCCTGGGGTTTCTAAAATCTACTGTTTTAGCAAAAGTGCTGGCAGCTAAAAGCTGCATGAATATTAGCTTTCTTTCTACAACTAGGGGAATAATAAAGAAAACAGAAATGGAACTGCTTCTTGAGATTCTAGACCAAATTTCAGCTCAATCACATTCTTTATCTTTTCATGTTTATTTTCCATGAATGTTTGAGTAGCTGAGATTAACTATATCAAACAGGTGAAAAGCAAAATCTCGCAGCAAATATTATCAATTAATTTTTATAGGATTGCAATATTTGTAATTCATGTCCAATTCATTGGTTAGTGTGCTGAAAACACATGAAGTGATCCATGAAGTGAGGTTTTGTGCTGCACTTCTGAGATTGTTATACAATAATCCTGTGCTTAAGGGAAGAGGAATCCTGCAGATACAACCCCAATTTAAGCTGAGTAGGCTACACAGCCGTACAACAAGCAATAATGCAGAAGCAAAAAGCACCAGCCACCAGAAATGAACATTTCTTCCTTCCTACACATTTGTATTGATTAAACCTAGCATGGAACGCAGGGTCCATTCTGGAGGCTTTCAACTACCTCTCCTCTCCCAATTTTGTCTACCATTTGGTATGAAAATTAGAACATACATAAATTATAAAAGCTGTAAGAGCTATAAGCAGAGTTATTTTCAGGCCACCAGGAAGGGAGAGAGTGGGCTTGGAGCACTTGCATTTGCTGCCTATGTCTACAGAGCATTTCTGTAAGACAAATACAAGGCTCACTTATAAGTCTCTCATGTTGACCATGGAACAAATATGCAGAATAAAAAAGGAAGAGCAGTGATAAGAATATTCCCCCTGCTTAATATTTTTGCACCCATTCATTAATAATTTCTGGAGTTAGTTTCATTAATTTTGTTTGTCAATAAAATTCAATGCTACAATCACAATACGACCTTTGCAATCCAATGTCATCATATTTCAGAATTAATATATAAGTTTCATCTTAGCTAAAATTTAGTTTCTGGCACCTAAAATGATTTCCAGAAGCTTGTGCTGTGCCCTGAATTTCCACACCATTAATGGAGGTAGTACTGCCCAAGGAGGTGCCTTCTGTCACTGAGCATAGCTGCACTATCTAGGGGGACACTCCAACACCCCAAAGACTTAGTCTATGCTTTTTAGAAAGCATTTTCTGGCATCAGGCTCTCACTGGAGAAGTCAAGTGGCACAACATCACAAAAAAGCACTGAATGGAGGTCTGGTTTTAGGTCAGTTTTTAATTTGTGGTGGAATTCACATATCCTGGAATACAAATTATAACGGATTTTCTCCCACCCTTGTGAAATCCTGAGAGATTTCATACACTCTCAGACAAATCGGGAACGAGGTTGTGACAAAGCTGTCCGGCAGGAACACAGAGAGAGTTCTTCCACCAAAGAAGGATTATGCCTATGTATGCAGGAAATGCACAACCAAATGGCCCTGAGGCTTGCACACTACAGGCAAAGCCAGTCTGCAGTGAAGCAGTGAAGACAAACAGAAGTCCAATATGCTAGCAAAAACTGTAGAAATATAAAGTTGATCCTACTTAGTCTAGCTACCTAGCTAAAGACATAATTTAGCATTGTGTACTCTATCAGGAGGCTAAACTCTTGATGATATCAAGGTTGGATTCAGCTGAGTTTGTGTACTGGTGACCAATATATGTGCAATACTGGAAAGAGGCAGCATGAAGATTCGCATCATGGAGGCAAAATATTGGTAATCTGATAGACTGCTAATCCACTGAGCACCAACAACTTTCTCTGCCTAGTTTTCTTTGGATCTAAATATAGTTTGAAACTATTCTTTCAAATTTTCTCTCTTCAAACATATTTGCAGCATTTTCTCAGAAGTTACAGCTTAGGACTTAGAGGAACAAAAATTTAACTTGTATCTCATTTCCCAAATGAATGATTATATTACCCAGCCACTTTGGTACAGCTGATAGCCTTTATTTTAGTGAGTGATAACAACTAAATTTCATGACCTCAGGTTCTTGCAGATGAATATTACATAACCATAAAACCTTGCTGAAGCTTTAGACTTTTAACCTTTATTCTCAGACAGATAAAAGTGCTTAAGAATCTTACCTTTGCCATTGAGCTTGAAAGAGCTTAACTCATTTTTGTGCATATATATATTTTATAACTGTACTCTAATTTCATCACACAGGTTTCTCTGCTTTAGATGAAATAGTTTCTTCTAAGTTGATATATAGTGTATAGAGAATAAGTACATTTACAAGAAGCCAGATGTTAATAAATTAACCATTCTACCACAGAGAATAGTCTTTTGGCTATTAGTTCACACACTTACATAGTGAAACCACAAAACAACGATTATGTTTGCTACTATTAAATTCATGAGCTGAAAAAGGAAGAGAGTAATACTTTCTGTGAGCAATATGCTTTGATTTCTCCCTTGTTTTCCTTATGTCGCTCATTGCCATCCTCACATATTAAAAATTTTAAATAATCAATGTTCATTGAATATCAGTTCCTGCCACCTTAGTCAAGCAAACACTGCCTTCATTTCATATTAGTACTGAGATTAAAAAAAACATCATTCAGTTTCCCAAGTAACTTAAAAAACTATTCTGTGTTCACTTATATCAATTTAATAGAGGAAATTAACTTAATCAAAGAATAATGTCAGATGACATATTTTTGTCACAAAATCCCTGAAACAGTTAACATTTTCTAAATCTTACTAAAAGAAAGAGTAAGATAAATTGGACAGTGTCATCTTATGACAAGCTCTCTTCTGATTTCACAAGTCACAGCCTTTGAGTCAGTGCACTTTAGACCATCAGTAAATAACAGCCAACAGGGATTAGTCAAGAGCAATTCATGTCAAGCCAGTTTAATTCTTCCTAGGATAATGTAACAGGCCTTACAGATAAAAAGGAAACAACATATTAGAGTTTTACACTTGGCTTCAGTAAAGTTTTCAACGTGTTGTTTTGTTTCGCTGGTTTTTTTTATGTCAACATAACACACATGCAAAAGAAAATTGTTTAAATGCAAACAACCTGCTAGTACAAGTTCTGAAGAACTAGAGGTAGGAATACAGTAAATTGTAAATTATCTTGGCTCCTCATTGTCACTGGTAAAAATAATGGCAAATTAACTCTGAAACAGTATGTGTAACCGGTTGAAATTG